>VWPU01015234.1:0-356858 GCA_013398955.1 Callaeas wilsoni
GGGGCGGCGGCGCGGCGGGGGCCCGTGGCCCTGCGCCCGGCGGGGCGGCGGTGGCCGCGGTTGTCCGGGTCTGAGCCGGGGGCAGGGGGAAATGGGTCGATTTAACAGGTTGCGACGGGCGTGTGGTCCGCGGCGCTCTTGGCACCCGCGTTTTTGGCGTTGAGGTAGGTAGGAGCAGGATTTTTGTTAGCAATTTGTCCCTGCTGCTATTGCTGATATTGGCTTCTGACGCTATAAAACACTTCCTAGGAAGCCGCGTCTTCAGCTGGGTGTCTGATAACTCTCGGGTATCCGGCAGCTGTCAAAAATACCAGGACATGTAGCTGTTTATCTCCAGCCTCAATCGGGCTTTAAGATGGTTCATACACATAAGGAAATACCAAAACTTTTCTTAATGGTAGGAGAACGAAAGGAGAACAAGAAATAGCTTTGGCCATTCTTATGACTAAAGGCAGTTTAATCTCCCCAGAGTGGTATTTTCTTAGGCAACGACCCTTACTTTAAATCACTTTTTTTCATAAAGTTTTTGAAGGACCGACACTTCCTTGTGCCAACTTTTTAACTCTGTAATGTGGTATTTTTTTCTTTTTCATATGTTATTGATGCATAATGGAACATTATTCCTTTCTTTTTATTTACTGAATATTTTTATTTATCTGAATCTGTCGAGAGGTTCCTTTATCCTTTTCATTTAATAGGTACAGGATTCCTTGCAAATTTACAAATATAAATCGGGTTATGGAATTAAATAATTTTGGAGGGACTAACTAAAGGGAGACATTGAAATTCATTCAGTTTCTAAGTTTGCAAGTCCTAAATTAGAAGTCCAAGAAGGGATGAGTAATTGATTGGGGTTTTAGGTCTTTTGTGGGGTGGTTTTTGTTTGTTTGGTTTTTCTTTTGCTGCAGGGCATAGGGCATTTGCAAAAATTTGTCACTGTATCTTTCAAGGATCATGCTGTAACAAACAAGCAATATTACTAGACGCATTTTTTTCTTCCTACACACTGTGTCACTTGAATAATTTCGGTGTTCTACAACACAAAGGCCTTGTATCTTTGTGCATACAAAGTGGTTCAAGAGGATGAAACAACTAACTGGTTGTGAATAAAAGAAAAAGAAATCAAATGGCAGACAACTAAAATGTTAACCATGCTCAGCTGCATCTTTCCATAGCAGTACTTAATAAGTTAGGCAGGTTTCAAAATACATTTTTTGTAGTCATATAGAACAGTCTGTCTCATTTTATGGTTTTGAAAATATGCTTAGCTATAGATGTACTTCCTGAAGTCAATTAAAAGATTTATACAGACTTGCCTGACTTGCAAGGATGATTTCTAGAAACTTTTCCAACATGTTATTTTTTCACATGAACACAAATTTCTGATGTTTCTGGGTTATATGCTTTTAAGCTTCCAGTAGAAGACTTCTTGACTTCTGGGCTGGTTCCATCCTTCTCCTACATGGAGAAAGATTCCATTTAGGCTTAGCATGAACCTTTGTGAAATCTGTGTTGTATTTTTTTGTATGGCTGGAAAGGCAGTCTGGGTTTTAGGTAGCCTGCCATATTCTTATAGCCATTCCTTTCTTTTCATGCCTCGTTATGAGAGAGACATGAAGGCAATAGTATATTTGAGACTGAAAATCCTGTGCTATAATTTATATCTATTTGGTTGTTGTTTTTACATTGGAATAGGGAGAAATTTCAGGTTTTCTCTGCATAAATATAACAATGTCTTTTGATTGAAACTTCCATTTCTAGTCAAGTCTAAAGTGTTAAAAATTACTGATGACAGGGTTGCAATGATTTGCTATTTGTAATGTGCAGGTCTCTCCTAAGCTCTGAGAATTTGGGGTATATATAACATTGTGCATTTGTCTCTTTACATACAGGCAAAAACCACTTCTTCAGTATCTGAGGATGGATAAAGACTTCCGCTACTACTTCCAGCACCCGTGGTCTCGCTTAGTTGTGGCTTACTTAGTGATTTTCTTTAACTTCTTAATATTTGCTGAGGACCCAGTATCTCACAGCCAGACAGAAGCCAATGTTATTGTTGTTGGTAATTGTTTCTCCTTTGTAACAAATAAATACCCTGAAGGAGGAGGCTGGAGATTTTTGAAGGTGTTTCTGTGGCTCCTTGCCATTCTCACAGGACTCATAGCTGGGAAATTTCTCTTCCATCAGCGCTTGTTTGGTAAGTTAAAAGATGCATCTGCTAACTTCCTGGTAATGGCTTTCTGACTTTTTCTTTTAGCTTTCTACTCGTGGAAATTTTGTAAACTTTGCTATTAATCATTTCTACTCTTTAGAGCTGTACTCAGTACATCAAAGCTTACACCATCGTGGAAACTAATGCCATGTCTACTTATGCAAGCATAAGTCTCAATGATTTCAGTCAAAAAAGAATAAAAATAGTGAAAGCTGACGTGTTAAATACTTGAGAGGTCAGTAATTTTCAATTTTTCCATGTTACAAAAATACTTCTTTGCACCTTCATACCAGTTTTTAGGTCTTATTATGTAACTTCCTCAGCAATTTGAAGAAAAGGCATTCTTCCTTAGGGCAGCAACTCTGCATGTCTTGTCAAAAGACACTTAAGTTGAAGCAGAGGCTCTTGTAAGTATTAGCAGAGCTGTGCTGAAAAGCTCCCATGTGAAAATGGGAATTCTAGAGAGGCAGGACCTGTCTCTGTTTTAGTGCAAGAGCAAGTCAGTAAAATGGAAAGGTGGGAAATGGAGAAAAACATGACAGTAAATGCTTTTGTACACCAGATATGACTCAACTGAGGAACATACTGTACATGGACTAACTGAAAGGAATGAAATGGCCCCAAATTAAATTCTGAGACTGAGAACTTAGATGTAAATATACATAGAGATACAAAAATATCCATCGTTGTCTTTACTTGCATGTAGAGAATGTTGCATCTGAGGGCTCAAGGCTCTTGCTATGTTTTAGACATAACTAGAAATCTTCAGTACAAAAGATCTCTTTGTTCCTGCCATTTGCACTATTCTTTGAAATATCCAATTCCAGGCGTGTTGCTGCTGGTCTAGATGGACAACCCTCATATTCTTATACTGGTAGGACTGCAGGATGGATGGTTACTGGAACACCTCGAAGCACATGAGCAACAGGCCATTTCCGTAGTCTGTCTCATTCTATTAAGATCGAGAGAGAGCCGCTATTGTTTCAATAAATCAAAAGTAAAGCTGTTGTGTTGAGGAATGAACAAGCAAAGCCACATTAAGAGACTTCTTTTAATACAGACTTCTCTTGAAGCACTTATTCTGAAAAATAATTAAGCATCATGAAGACTATTCTGCTATTTTATCATAGTGTAATGGTAAATGTAAAATGTTCCCACAAAGAGGACATTTTACCTGGAACAAGAGCTGTCACAAGAATATTTTCAATTCTGGCTTCCCCAATTGAGAAATGATTTTGTTAAACTGAAGACGTTTAAGGAAAAATGATGAAACTGATGATAAATTTAGAAAATTAGCCTGATAGTGAGAGAATTGAGATGAAAAAGGAAAGATTAGAGGGTGACTTGCTCAAATTTGAAGGACAGAACTTTCAGTTCAGGAAATGTAATGCAAGGTCCAGTGCTTGGAGGTGGCAAATAGCCAGCATTTTTTTTATCTGAAAGGCTAGACAATCAGTGGAACAAGTTTTATAGGATATGACCTCATCAAGACGTGAATTTTTCTTTTTGAGAACACATTTTTCTGACTACAGAGTAATTATCTTCTATCTAGGTAGGTTATTATTATAATTCCTTCTGGATTTGTAAGTGAATATCATATGTAGCTAAACATAAATTTTAAAGTGGCTTGATTCAGTCTTACTGCAAAACAGAGATCTGTCCAGCCTTTGGTGTCTGCTTCTTTGTGCAGTTGCTCAGTGAAACAGGATAGGGAACTTACCCATATTAGCAGTACCCATCTTTTATTTCTGTAAGGATCACATGTCTGACCATACTGATGTTTGTGGCAGCACTAAGATGGGGTCAGAACTGAGAGGAAACTAATGGGCAAGAAATTCCTAACCCTGAGGGTAGTGCTGGTTTATGGATATTTGTGGTTGTGGTCTGGGCAAGCAACATGGGCGTAGGTACAATCTGATTTGAGGCTAGCTGCTGCACTTTGAATTTCATGGCAATTTGAGCCAATGTAGATCTGTCACAACCCCACCCTCCCAATGCCAGCCACATCGTTTTGGTGCCTCCCTTCAGCCAGTGCTGCTGTTGATGTGCCAGCACAGCAAGCCAGCTCAGGCAGCCAGTCTCATGGAAAATCAGTTGCTTCTGCTGTCGTCTACAGCAGCTCCTAGAACAGATGTGATCTCTTGAGTGCCAGTGCTGATGAAATGGCCAAGGACTGTGCAGCCAAGATAGCTGGGGGCCGTAGCAGCCGTACCTTGTGTTGGCTTGAGTGCTGTGGGACTGCACCCACACAGTGTGTCAGTGGAAATGTGCTGTTGCTTGTGATACACTGCGAGCAGATGGCAGGCAGTGTGACTGAGGAGCTGACTGTGCTGCTGACTGATGTGGCTGTGTGGCTGGTGTGGATAGAGATTGCTTTGATGAGAATGTGGGTTTACAGCTTCAGTTATCTTTGTTTCTCCAGAAGATTTGTACAGCCCATGCTGAAATATTTTCTGCCTGTTATTTGCTACTACTTTAATGACTTCGTTGCCTGGAAATTGCTCCTTTTATTGAGATCCTCATTGAATATGTCCTCTGTATCTTCTGGCATCAAGCAGTTAATGAATTCACCCCTTTATTGTTTTTAATCTCCCTAGTCTATTTTTCTAAGTAGCTGCTACTTTTGTACCTTTTTTTTCTATTTAACATTTTTTAAAAAAAAATATATAATTGCTTGGGACCACTCTAGTTTTAAATCTTTGCTTATTTATTTTGGTTTTTTCTCTGCTAAACTCTGTTTGTAGAGGAAATTGTGACTGGTTGTTCCTTGTGGCCTGCAGTCAGGAAACCAAATAGCACCAGTCAATCTACCCCTGTCAGATCTTGGCTCACAGTGTAGGCTGCAAATTGAAAATTAAAAGGCTTAGTCTGCACATCTCACTAAAAATTAAGAGGAAAGGAAAGGATTTTCTTTCTTTATGCCCTTTTCTGTTCCTTGTCTTCTGTATTTCTTGCTGCTGAGTTTGCATTGGAGCTAGAAAAATTGTGTACCTAGAACTGTGTCATAATACAGCTTACCGTCTGTGACAGCCACTGCCTGATAGCCATGACTGTCATGGACTAAAAAAATAAAAGAAATAAGTTCAAGCACCTTGTGTGTCTAAAAGTGGAAGGAAACAGGTGCTGGAAACCTTATTTAGGCTTCATCACTCTGAGTTTACAGAGAGATAAGGGAGTAGGTAAACTATATTAATGAGAAGTAGAGATCTCGACTGGAGGACATAGTGGGATGTTTTCTGTTGATGATATTTGTTGCAACCTTTGAACACGATCATCTTCAGGGAATCCTGTAAGAAACTCCTCATGACTTAAAACAAGATTAGAAAACAATTACTTTTCTTGTTCTTCAGTCAAGAAATAGCTTACTTCATTTGATATACATCTCCCACAATAAATATTTCCATGGAAAATAGCCTTTATCTAGTACATTCTTTATAACTTCATGGCATGTGGTCAAAACAAGTAGAATTTTAACTTTGTCTTTTGGCTGTTATCCACTGTATTATTTTGATCCATCACTAAGCATATCTTCTATTTGCTTAGGTATTTTGTTCTGCTGTGCTTTTTATTTTGCAATGGAAAGTGAAAGGTCATAGAAGAATATTGGAAGTTTGGGGAAATGAAAAATAAACATACCTACCCCTTTTGGTTTGTTTTTTCTTTCTGTATGAGAGAATTACTTGAGATATGGGAAAGTGGTAACTTCTTTATTAATTTTGTGCTTTATTTAAACCAGAGAGAGCTTACAAAGTGACCCACTTGATGACACTATGCATTCAAAAATGCATTCAAATCTTGACTCAAAAGAAATTCTTAAATAAGCTTTTGCCTATTTTTCATATTGCTCTGGGGCATTGTATGGAAAATAACACAGTGTTTAAGGTGTAGAAAATGTATGTTTTAATTGGCACCTGCTCAACATACGCACAGTTGCAGTTCTGCACTACTTCAGACTTAAATTCTGAGTTCAGTGCGGGAGTTTTTGGCCCAAATTTTGGCCCAAAGGCAGTGCATTTTGCATCAATATAGATAAACATAAACTATCATGTAAATTTATAATAGTCTTCAATTTGAATAGACTTTTAGCAGTATGCATAAATGGGCAGTATATATGGAAAAATTATATCTTAATTTTTTCAGTCCATCATTTTTGCTTTGACTGGTTCTTATGTCTACTAATCCTTAGCTTATGCTGCATATTAGATACATCAGTTTTTAAAAAACTTACTAAAAAATGTACATGTTTCTACCTGTCCATTTTTCTGATTCTAAAGAAAAGTTATATTAAAATCTCGTTAAAGGCCGGAATACAGAGATATATTTGTATTTATATTGTATTTGTATTTGAATCAATTGCCAATGAGTGTGCTTAGATTTATACTTGTAAGTTCATTTCTAAATGATGCAGATGGAAAAACTAAATACTTAATGTGTTATAAAAAATTACAACAAACAAGACATATATAACTAAATCTATTTCTTAAAATAGAGGAGTCATAATACAGCAAGTAAATTAGAGCTGTTGTATAAATGTTGAATTTAATGGGTTGATCTCTTACAAATGTTCACAGTATGCAGTTTGTTTAAAATTAAATGATAATCTGAGCTTCACAGACACTGGGATAAATGGATAAAGCACTCATTATAGGAATTGCACTGAACCATGGGTATACACAAATGTTGCAGATTTTTTAATGGGCAGTAGTGCCATGCTGGGAGCAATTTCATGATAGATGGTTTCAAACAAAACATCCACCAGAGATATGATGTCTGAAAACACTACTCTTTTTGTCAAACATCTTATCTGGAAGCCTCTGAAAAATCATGCAAATGTCTTAAAAGCACACTTTAGTGTCTGCTTTTATGCTGAAATTTAAGGGGTGTATCAAGTGAATGAAGATTGCAAGAGGAAATTAGGCAGACTGGGATTTAGTCAGGATGATGGTGCACTACATAGGAAAAGTAGATTTTAGGCAGGTAACAGGATAAATTCATACAATATTACATATATGGTTAGTTAGTATCCTGATATATTAGGGGTCATGTTCGTGTAAAATCTGGGCAGTGGTATTGCTGCTAGTGTTGGCATATCACTTTCATAGTGGTGCTTGTGAAATAGCTAATGAACCACGTGATCTGTTTTGCCAAAGAAGCTTCCCATACATTTGTTAAGATTTTCTCTTGTTTGTTTTTCAGCCAGATTGTTTCCCATTCTTGTTTGATAGTAGTGATAGGAACAGTTATACTGCCATCTGTAGAAACAAGTGGTGTGCGTATGGCAATACTTGCATAAAATTCTAACCTGATTGATAGAGCGTATTCTTTTCTGTTGTCAGCTCTGTGTCTTACATTACAGTAAGGACTGTCACTTAATACCCAGCAACTTTGTTCCTGCTCTTTCTTTTCCATCGATGATTTCAGCCTAAATAGAAAACAACTAATGTGATAGCTGGTAAAAGATACTGTCTTCAAGAGCCTGTTAAGTATTTTAATAACAATGACCGAGTGAATACTGTTGAAGGTATTCAAGGTCTGCTGTGATTGCCTTACAGTCAACTCACCTCTTTTGTCCCAGTGAAATGTTGAAGCAATACAATAAAATTATTTTGGTCCTACAAAATCTGTGCCAAGGGGCCAGTCTAACAGTTTGCTAATAATAACCCACAAATGACTGTGAGCAAGCATTTCTGAGAGCCAGAATCCTCAAATTAAAAAAAAAAAAAAAAAAGGCAACATAAAAAGAAGAAGCTCTCAGCCAGCCACTGAATGAGTTGCAGGCTCATCAGATTCCAGCTCTGGCAAGCTGACAGTAATTAAGATACCAGTTTAAAATAAACTTTACATCATTCATGAGGGAGACCACAAGTGACCTTTCAAATATAAATGAAAAGCATGCAAGTGACCTCCTAATTTCTTCTCTTACTCTTATTTTTAGAAGAACCATAACATCTCACTGTTTCCTCTTTTCACACTCAATGAGAAGGCTGCTGTTGTCTGCACTCAACCTTAGTTGTGGAATCAGTCTTTGGGTAGTAAATTAGAGAGTTTAATTGGAGAGATACAGGCAGTAGCAACAAAAAGATTATTTTCTCTTCAGTGAAAGCTTTGGTTCTACTGGAGGTGCATCTCCCACTCCCCGAGCAGTAGCATAGGAGTGCAAGAAGAGCTACATATGTCAGATTTTCCATAATGGGAATGCTCTAGATAATATTTAGCATCCAGTGATGGAAAACTAAAAATAAGTTCATTGCTACTTCATATTAATGTGTCAAATCTGTGTTTTGATCTTTTTGACATGACTTCCAGATTTTTCTTTCTGTTTGAAGCTGGGAGTGATTTTGGAATGAGGCCTGCCACTTACAGGAATGACATGTCTCCATTCCCCAATTTCCAGAAATAGAGGTGAGCTTATTCTTAGTAGATGCAGCCTGATGGGCATAGTGCAGGTGCAACCTAGTGCAGGGACAAATTTCATGTATCATTATTCCATGTAAGGAGGAGATGGAGAAGATATTAGCGTGGAACATCACCTTGCCATGTGCCTGCTGGAGAGTCCCTACGAGAACATGATTTCCTTGGTCATGCTGTGTCCTTTTGAAGGTCCCCTTTGGCTGTCAGAGTGGCATGTAGGTCCTTCACATACAAACCAGCATTTCTCTCTGTGTGATTCTGCTGGCACCCCAAGCAGAATCCAGCCCGTGCATTCCCCAGCCTGTGCACCTACCTTATAAAGATACACATACATAGATGTAGTTTGTTTGTTTGGTTGGTTGGTTTGGGGGTTTTTTTTGTTTTGTTTTGTTTTTTTTTAGTATTCCAGAATGGAAAAAACCCTCAACATTCTGGGCCTTAAAAAGCTTTGAATACATTCTCAGGATTTAAGAACTATTTAGCAAATAGTAAGTGTGCTGTATACATTTCTCATAGACATTTTACATATGGGAAAAGTAAGAAGGATTTGTAAATGTATTCACTAACTAGAGTGTCTTTCATGAAGGAGGGATCAGTAATTGTTTCCTATGACATAGGTAGGGCAGAAATGCAGGGTTTCTAAATGTGATT
This sequence comes from Callaeas wilsoni, assembly GCA_013398955.1. Lineage (NCBI taxonomy): Eukaryota > Metazoa > Chordata > Aves > Passeriformes > Callaeidae > Callaeas > Callaeas wilsoni. The sequence continues at coordinate 9,275 of VWPU01015234.1, forward strand.
GCTGAGACATGAGAGGCACATGCCCTAGTGTCAGATGCTGGAAAAGAGAATTTTCTCAATTCTTCTTTTTCTCAGTTCATCAGAAGGGGCAGTGCCCCTTTCCCCATTGAATAACTCATGCCAGGGTATAGCAGGAACAGCAGAAACTTTCCTGCCTTGAGAAGTCACACCCTCCCTGGTGCATTTATGTGAGAAAGGAGACTCCCAGGAGCAGGCTGGACATCTGAGTAGAGGTAGCAGCAGAGCCTTGAATTCATCTTTCATCTGTAGCACTGGGGTATGATCTTTTGAAGTGGCCAGCTGCTTAGGGCTTTTTAGGCTCACTTATGTACATGGTAAATAATGTTTTCTATTTCTGTAACACTGATGCAATGTCTATCTACTACGAAGCACACTTCCGTTTAATAGTAAAGCAAAGAAGAAATTAAATCTGTACAAGAGTCAGGTAAAGTCAAACATGCTAAACAAACAATGAAAAAAAAAATTAGGGCAGTGAGGGAGTAAAGAGATGAGGCAAGAAGAAGCAAAATATTCCTAGAGAGTCACAGCAGCAACAGTATTTAATTTTAGCTTACTTGAGTAAAAGGCCTAAAAATTGAGAGACCACAGTTTCAATTACCAAAACCCCACAAATATCCTAGCTCTTTTGCTAATCTATGCTCATAGATGTAAGTGACAAAAAATATGGATCTTAATTCACACCTAACAGTGTAATGTGCTAGAGGTATAGAAAAGGAAGGAGGAACTGAAAATTAATATTTTATGTGGCATTATCTGTGGAGTTCCTGATCTGGGAAATTCAGGGCTTAGCACAACATTCAATTTTGGGTCGCTTTCACACAGCAAATAAAAATCTTTACAAAGAGTTTTCTCCATGCCTACCACTTTGCTTCATGGTGTCCCTGATAGGTTCCAGCTGAGATTACTTTGAAGTGGTTTGGGGCTTATATCCCATGAGCCATGTCTCTGTAGCAGCCAAAGGTGGAGCATTTTTAATCTAAATTAGAGGCAATTTTTATCTAAATTAGAGGTCACTTCTCTATGACTTGTCTAAATTCAGAGAGTAAAACAGGAGTGCTGCTCTCTTGGGGATGTCTACAGATTTCCATCTCTTAGGCTGCAGATAAAAAGCAGACTTCGCTTGAGGCTGTGTTTGTGCTTGCCTTGCTGGGGCACACAGCAGAGCGAGTGCAGGCGTCAGGGGTCTCTGCAGAGGGGGGGGCTACACGAAGAGCTGACCAAGGCAGCCTGTGCATACCCAGAGGTTATCAGAATGCCACTCTGGGTGTCAAACTAAATCAGAGCTTGGTTGAGGCTCATACAGGCTTGTGTATAAAAGATGCATTATCCATCCTTGTATTTCTAGATGCAGTTTGATATCCCAGTAGTGTTTGTGGAGTGGAATTGGTGTAGATCATACGGCTGTGTTTTTATGTTTGTCTTAGTTTTCTTTGGGGTTTTGTTTTGTTTTTATGTTGGACTCTCCTTCTGCCTTCAGACAAGTGTGCAAATTCTCATTAGGGATGCATTCTGCCTTAATTTACTCCAGGAATGGGTTTGGTGGTGTTAGGTGTGTGATTGGACTTAATTATCATAAAAGTCTTTTCCAACCTAAATATTTCTGTGATTCCTAACTTTACAAAACATGCAATTTATTAGCTCCACCACAATTTCCATGCCTCACCTTCCAGCAAAACTAACTAGAGTACTGCTTAGATGGGATTTTGATTTATCAGAAAATGAGTGATAACAGATCTGTCATTTTCATGCTGTGATAATGGTTAGAGCAGACAAGGTCCCGCTGTTTTATAGCAGGGATGGCTGCTGCAATTACATTCTGTGTAAACAACTGGCCAGAACCAGTTATTGGAGGAAAATTAGCTTTTAACAGCAATTCAGACAGAAATAATTATCTTTCAACAGAGGAGCACCTTCTAGTGGTCTCGAGTGAACATGGCAGCTAGTTAAATAGTTCTCTAAATAAGGAGAGCTAAATATGCTAGATGAAAAATAGCAATGCATATTTCTCTACACTATTTTTATTATTAAATTCATAATTCATGTAAAAACAAAGGGAAAAAAGAAGCATATATTGGAAAACATTAAAACATTTTTCAATTACAATCGTTTCTGCTCTTCCCCTCCTCCCTGCTGACCTACTAGTTTACTAGCTTTTTATACAGTTACCTTGAAATAGTGTTTTTGTATGTTCTACTTGTAACCTACCCACCCTTTCGCTTTCTTAGTAATGACAATTTGTGTTCATTATACAGCAGCTCCAAAGGAAATTTGCCGTGGAAATGTTACTTTGTTCAGTTTCACTGATTATTAACACAGTTTCTCCAGCCAGAGTATTCCTGGTAAATATAGATTTTGCAATATAGTATTTGCCCTGGTTACTTTTGCAAATAACATAGTATCAAATTATTTAAAATTCAGTTTTTCCTAAGTTTCTACTAAATATAGTGTCTATGATGGTTTAGTCTAGTCTGTGGCCTCTTTCAATTTGTATGTAGTAGATAATCCTTTTTGGACACGATTATATAGCGTACATAATACAAATGAATGATGTGCTATTTCTAGAAAGGCAAATTTAGATTAATAAGCAATGCTTTAATATTATGTCATTGCAGGATATTTGTGCATCAGTAGAAGCTAACTGTGTGAAGGATATTGATATTGAGTTTTTTGTGACATTTCTCTGAATTTTTCAATTGGGTGAAAAACGTCAAGTACAAAACCTCAGATTTTCAGGTGATTAAAAGACAACATAACTTCACTTTTTGACTCTATAAACATATTCCTGAGCTATCAAAGTAGGGAACTTGACCTTTTTTCTCCTGAAGAAATTTTTCAGGATTTGGAAGCTTCAGCCCAAAGCTGAAATAAGTCTCACAGACGTTTTAACCCATGAAAGCTAATTTTGTATAATTTGTTTTGGTGGTGCCATTATAAAATAGGTTTGTTGAAATAGCTAATAATTTGGCATCCTCCATGCCCCGCTAGGAGGGCGAAGGGGTAGTAAGACAGAGTTAATGGAGTTTTGGGTCTGCTTCTCTGACCACAGGGACAATATTCTGAAAAATATTGCAAGTGGTACACAGTCACTTGTTAGAAGTACAACTGCCTAACCATAAGACTGGTCCAAGACTGGCAGAATAATAATCATCCTTCCTGTGTAAGATCTGTGCAGCTTGCAGCACTTACTAGTTCTGACATAGCACTAGAATAACTGATTGTATCCCTTTCTGGTGCTCAAGCAGGTGTTGGTGTGGGTGCACCTACAGATGCCAGTGGAAGAGTATACAGCTTATGAAACAACAGTTCTCACCGAGTCCAGAAAGGCTCAGGTCTACGTGCCTACCCCTGTATTCCGCTGTGGGCTAGAGAGTGGCATTTTTGTCACCGGAATGTGTTTCCTCTTGGTCCCACAAAACCAATTCTCCACTTGTTTTGCACTGGAAACACAGACATGCTGAGTAACCCCTGGGGTGTCTGTTTGTTCAAGTGAGATTTAGTCACAGACTCCGTAACAAACAGCAGAGTTGCAAACATTTATTGAAGAAAAAAATAAACCCCATGCTTAGTCTGCTTTGTTTTCTGACTCAAAGTTCTTTATAAATATTTATTTTAAAAGCCTGTGTAGTAGATACATTGTGAGCAATTCTATTTACTATTAAAAATAAGCTTGTGGATTGGCTTCAAGACAAAAGAATAAACAGTATAGAAACAACCCTGATTGTTTTGACAAGTTGTTGCAGATCATCATTAAACTGGTATTGAAGAACAGAGATTTCAGCACTGCCCTTCAGAGTTCAGCATCAGCATTATACTGGCTATAAATACTGCTATGTTTCTTTTATCTGCTATGAAGATTGGATTCCAAAGAATTCAAAGAAGGAAAATGTAGTTTCTGGAGGCATAACATATATGATGATGAAACATTTTAGTTCTGAAATTAAAAAAATAAGGAGGATCATGAAATTACTTATATAGGTCTGGAAGCTAAAACCCCAGGTTTCTTAAAAATGCTAAAAATTCTAAAAGAATAAGGAGTGCAAAAATATAATTAAATACTTACATGCCCTTTAACCAACTTTTTTTTATTATTATTATGCAGTAAGGCCATTTAAAGAGAGAATTATTTTTTCACATTAATTTTGTAACCTGGGATTAGGTCACATAGAATTAAAAAATCTACACCTCAGGAACAAATACGTTAGAATTTTCTGTTGCTAACGCAGGGTTTTCAGTTACTTCCCCGCTACAAAATGTTCTAAAACATTACAGGAAATCAATATCTATTTTTACAGGTTTCCTTTTATCTGCATCAGCATAATTGTCTAAACCTGAAGTAATAACATCAGTAATAGTAAAGTCTAAAATTAAAATTGTAGGCTAAATCTCTATAATGGAAATTGAGAGGCACAGAAAAATTCAGAATTAAGCCTGCCTACACACTAATTCTGGCACAGCTTTACGTCTTCCCACATTATCTGCATTTTACAACTCTTTCAAATCAGCAGCCTGAAGTACTGCTTCTAGGTAACAGCAATGACATTAATGTAAAGCAGAGATGTGGTGCCTTCAGGACTCCCCCTGCAACATTTGATATGGCAGATGGCACTGACCATCACCACCCTGCTCTTGCTTGCCTTTGGGTAATCCATTAGGAAAAGAAAATGTCAGCTCTTTCCTTGCAGCAGCAAAAGTCCATCCTCCAGTTCTTGTTTTGGTATTAAAAGATGAACGTGCATTCTTTTGAACAATTCTATTCTTTTCTTCTTTGGGAAATAGCAAGAAATCTTTAAAGGCTTTGTGGCATTTCTAAAATGACATTTCTTTCTCTAAGGAAGGCAGAGTGCTATGCATTTCACCTGTGTGCACTCACCTGCAGTCTCTAGTTCAGATCAGGCCCTTGAGACCGCCAAAATCAGGCAAGACAGGCTGCACAAGAAGCCCAGTGGAAGGACATCTGGCTATGGACATCAGTCATCTGACCAGTGCTGGCCCAACTGGTGGGAAACCGGATATCCTAAGCTCCCATTGTCTTAGCACACCATGTTCTGTGTGAGGACATCAGTTTTCCAGCTGGGTCAGTAGCTGAGACCTTGACTGTTACCTTTTGTGACATTAGGCTGCATTTTACCTTAGACTGCAAAAGCTGAGAGCTGCAGTGCTCCCTGATTAAGGTTCACCTTTCCCAGCTGGAGGAAGCCCCATCTATGCTGAGTCATATGAAGTGGAAAGGACTGAGCTGGTAAGTGCCAAGCTGGGAGAAGTCCTGAAAAAAGAACTTGGGAGGGCTGTGAATTTGATAGGTCCCTGCATGAGGCCAGCACATCCCATCATCTCTTGATTGCAGGCTCCAGGCAGAGCACAGGAAGGCTTGGCCTCTCAGAGTCTTGAATGTCTCTCTAAAGCAGGAGCAGAGAAGCTACATTTCTTTACAAGGCAGATGGTGAACTTAGCCGTATCATCTGCCTCTGCTGTGGTTCTTCCAGCTGTAGAATCAGTCTAGGAATATTTTTTTCTCCTGCCTAAAGAGATTTGGCTTCCACAGATGAAAGCAATGTACAATGGTGAAGTATTTTAATAGCATTGTGGTATGGTTTGTTATAGTTTTTTGCCAAGTGAGGTGATTCTGAGGCACGGCAAAGAAAAGCTTTGATATCAGAATACAATTGTTTATGTATATTGAAGAGAAAGCCAAAATTTTAGGAACATCTAAACATTTTTATTTTTAAAAAGTAAGCTCCTGTCTTAATAAGTCAACTTTTCAGTAGTTTCTCTGTGAGATGAAAGTATTATAAAGAAAAATATAGAATATGAAGATTGCTTTCCTTAGCAGCTTTGGGAAATTTGTAGCAAAATTTATTTCTTCAACTTAGAGACTTTTCATTTAAAAGTTTTTGCTTGCAAAACAATGCTGAATGTACAGTAGTAAATGAGAAAGTTGTTTCTCTGACAACAGCTGAGCACGTACATAAAAGGTCAAATCTTTCAGGCCATGGTCTATCTTGTCTTCATTGAGTGTATTATGATGTTAGAACATCTAGATAAGGTACACAAAAGCTACCTAGACCTTGCAGTCAGTTTTGTAGGCTAATACATGAATACAATATACAATAATGTGTTCAAACTCGTAATAGGTATTTAACTGATTACCATGTCCTCAGATTTAATCCAAACAAAGACCTGTGAGAAACCAATATTGCAACATATCATAATAGAAGATGTTTACTTTGGCTCTTGGCTGTTTAGTTTATTGTTCACTTATTGTAGCAAAATGGAATAAACTTTTAATTTTATTTGCTTATGTCCTTTTATCCAGGTAATATTATAATAAAACATTTTAGGAGCATGTATTTCAAAGTAAAAATATAAGCAAGTAAATATGAACAGATGTCTTGTGCCTTTTAACTCTTACTTTGCAGAAAACCTTTGCTTTCAATCAGGACAACATTGGCATTAGATCAGCCTAGTTGAACAAAAATGCTTTTAAAAAGTGTGCTTAATTGATTATATAACCATTTATAATCAGGAAAACAAATATCTAGAATCCTTATCAGCTACTAGAGTGTACTGACTGCTGAGTATCATGAGAGACAGGAATAGCTGAAGGTAAGAGATGGAAGGATTTCTCAAGAGTTTAGTGTCCTGAAGATGCTTTTTTAAAGATTATGCAGTGCTTTTAAACTCAGCCCAGGACAAAGGCATGTTGTGTGAGATGTCCAGGCTGGGAGAACAGCCAACAGAGGTACTGTGGCACAGAAGAGTTTCGTAGCAATGCCCTTATCAGCTTTTTTTCCTTCTGTTCTTCATTATTCAGGGTTGGTTGAGACTAATCTTTTTAGAAGTATGAGGTTGTTTCTTCTCTTTTCTTTACCCTTTTTCTTTTATGTGTGTGAGCATCTTGGGACCTCTGTGATAGATGGCTTTATTGATAGATTATTAATGAGGTTTATAGAACTGTGCAGACACAGACAATGGAGGCAAACAGACATGGAGGCAAGGATTTGCTTATGTAACACAGTTTATTTCGTATTTTTCTGTAAGTGGGACACAAAAAGGAGCAATGCAGAAAAATGGATTGTATTGGTGTCTCAGAGTCCAAGGTGTGTCCCTGTTCTGCAGGTGAGCCCAGAACAGTGAACAGAAGGGCCTAAGATACCCACCTTACTCAGTCTCACAAAAGCAAACTGAAAGAGCCTCCAGCTTGCTCCTCCTTGTTCCCAACAAAGTGGTTGCTGGGGACATACTGCCCATATCACTCGGTCATATACTTGGTGAGGGGGAGGGCAGGGAGGATGAAAGGATACACAACAGAAATTGGATAAAGTCATGATAAAGTCATAGAATCATATAGTTTGGGAAAGACTTTTAGGATCGAGTTCAGCTATTAACTCAGCACTGCCATGTCCACCAAAAAACCATGTCCTTGAGTGACACATCTACATGTCTTTAAATACCTTTGGGAATGATGACTCAGCCGCTTCCCTGGGCAGCCCGTTCCAATGCTCAGCAACATTTTGGGGAATAAATTTTTCCTAATATGCAATCTAAACCTTGCCTGGTGCAACTTGAGGCCATGTCCTTTTGTCCTGTCACTTATTACCTAGGAGAAGAGGCTGACCCTGACTTTGCTACAACCTCCTGTAAGGGAATTGTGGAGAGTGATAAGGTCTTCCCTGAGCCTCCTTTTTTCCAAGCTAAACACCTCCAGCTCCCTCAGCTGCTCCTCATTTGAGTTGAGTTCCAGACTCTTCACCAGCTCCATTGCCCTTCTCCAGACACGCTCCAGCATGTCAATGTCCTTGTAGTGAGGGGCCCAGAACTGGACACAGGATTCGAGATGTGGCCTCACCAGTGCTGAGTACTGGGGGACGATCACTGCCCTCATCCTGCTGGCCACACTATTCCTGATACAGGCCAGTTGCCATTGGCCTTCTTGGCCACCTGGGCACACGCTGGCTCATGTTCAGCTGCTGTTGAACAGCACCCCCAGGTCCTTTTCCTATGAGCAGCTTTCCAGCCACTCTTCCCTCAGCTTGTAGCACTGCGTGGGGTTGTTGTGACCCAAGTGCAGGAGTAAGCACTTNGGGTTGTTGTGACCCAAGTGCAGGAGTAAGCACTTGGCCTTGTTGAGTCTTATCCAACTGGCCTTGGCCTATTCATCCAGCTTGTCCTGATCCCTTGCCAGGGCCTTCTTACCCTCCAGTAGATCAACACTCCTGCCCAACTCGGTGTCATCTGCAAACCGACTGAGAATACGCTTGTTTCCCTGGTCCAGGTCATCAATAAAGATATTAAACAGGACTGGCCCCAGTACTGAGCCCTGGGGAACCCCACTGGTGCCCAGCTGCCAGCTGGATGTAACTCCATTCACCACCACTCTCTGGGCCTGGACATCGAGACATTTTTTTACCCAGCAAACTGGACAGCAGTCCAAGTCATGACAGTCAGTTTCTCCTGGATAATGCTATGGAAATCAGTGTCAAAGGCTTTACAAAAGTCCATGGAGACAACATTCACAGCATTTCCCCCATCCACTAAACAGGTGACCATATCATAGAAGGAAATCCGGTTAGATACATACCATTTCATTGTAATTTTTATCTTCTGAGCTGGCTGAGGTCTGGATAAGCTCTTTCAAAAACTGATCCCTGCCTGTTTGCTTCCCCAGTCTCTCCCTGGTCACTGGTAAGTGCTCCTTGAGACTCTCCCAGGCCCGTGATGACAGCTGCTTGCGTAGCTCCATCCTGTGTGCCCTGGACCACGCAGCTCTTTGGTAGTGATGCCAACAGAAGACTGAAAATCATCTCATTATGCATCTTTCTATTTGAGTATACTGCACAGTTCAGTCACACCAAAAATATTAGTGTCATCCTTATTTAGTTAAATGCATTTTATGTTCTGATTACCCGACCAGAATGAAAGTTCTACCCAGTCTTATTTTGGTTTGTTTTGTCAGACTCATGTTGATTTTAAAGCATTTCCTTACTGTTGACTTAGTTTTTCTTTTTACACTGTGAAACGCAGGCAGAGAAATGGTACTTTGCTTGACAATCTCTGCAATATGCATTTATGCTGGTAGCAAAAGGCATTGCATATGAATTGTGGAAGGGTTTTTTGTGAAGCTCTGTAATTATTGTATTTTTCTTCGGCTCACTGGAGGCATTCAATTCAAATTTTAATCAAAATTTTAAATTTTATTCTTTCTACCTCTGGGTACTTTTGAGCACAGTCTTCATTCATATGTTTTGTAGGGCAGCACTTCCAAGAGGAAACAAATCCAATTTTTTTCCAAATTCAGGAAGCAGATTTGATAATGTTTTTTACAATTTCTTTTGAGTTCAGTGTTTCTTTCTTCCTTAACAACATATCTTTCTAATGACACTTGCTTAATATGTAATAGTAATTCTATATAGTAGAGATTACCCAGTGAGAATAAAATTATCTGTCTGAACCAAAAACCAACTCTTTTTCTATTAAAAATCTCAAGAAATTTAGACAAGTTTCTGGTCTAAGGTACTGTTGTCTCTCTTGAAAAAGAGATTCCCAGATTATCTGTGCCTTTAAAGATAGATTGAAAGATAAAAGCGGCAAGTGTTTGAATTTGGAAACAGCTTACAGTTTACAAGCTTGGGTGCAATCTGGTAGGAGCAATAAACTCATTTAGCCCAGAGCTTCACACTAATGCCTCCTTTTCTATCCTTGTCATGATGAGATCATCTTTGTTAGTAAAAGTATTACCTTTGTTTCTGTATCAGTCTGAGATGTACATGTATATTATAGTAGTTAATTGCCCATGGGTGCCCATTCATGAGTTAAAAAACTCTCTTTAAGCTTTAAGCTTCTAAGATAAGCCAATGCAGTGTTAATAATTTTCTTATGTTTCCAATAGACAATTAAATTTTAAAAAAGAATCTTTCTCTCTTAAAGTAAGAAAAATTGAAATATTAAGAAATATCAAAGGAAAGAAGCAGTACTTAGAATAAGGTGAGTAGACACATGCATGCAAATTTTCTGTGGGATTCTGTGAGTGTACTAGTACATCCCAACACTTGTAAAGTGTTTCAGATTATCAGGAATAGGTTCTTTTCTTGTGACTGTTAAGGACAACTAAAAAAAAGTTGTTCTAGATTTTATACATACATATTTAGTCAATACAATTGAAACATAGAACAAGAGAGATTCAATACCCATGTAGAATAGAATGATTTTCTAATACATGCAAGGAGAAAATTCTATTAAAACTGTGGAAATTGAAGAATTAAGACACTGCACGAAGTATATTAAAATCTACTTCGTCATCAGTAACTTCTGAAAGTAAAGTTAATGTGCTCACTGAGACATGGGCTTTCATAATTAACAAGGTAATGTGTGGAACTTGGCAAGAAAACAAGTCAGCAGGTGGCTGATTATTGGAACATGATTATTTTGCCCATAGATCGTGATGAAAGAACACGTATTTAATGATTCTTGAAGGTGGATGTTCTGATGACTGTTGTGTTGGTTGAATGACTAAAATGCATTGTAGTCTGATTATCTTGGACTGTCCTGAAATCGTGATGCTAAGACCCCAAAGGAACAGGAGAAGAAACACTTCAGTGTAGTGGCATCTCTTACCCTTCTTGCAGCTCAGACACCTTTTTATTTCAGAGCTTTTCCAGTGCACATTTCTCCCTGTTGAAGAGTTCAGAGTTCATGGCGGAACATGGGCTCCCCTGAAGCAGAAAACTAATAACAAACAGCTGTAGTTGCCCGCGGTTTGGGGGAACCCCTGCTGCCTGGTAGAAGACTTAGCAAAGCTCTCTAATTCATGCTTGTTTATTTCATAAGCAGATTCACTGTGGCTCTGACTATCCTCAGGGACTTTATCTTACTATTTATTTTTTGTTTGTTTGTTTTTGGAAATGTGCTGCACTTTCCTGGGTTAATGAGGTTCCACTGCCAGTGGATCTCTAGTGCAAGCAGCATTAAAGTGAAGTACTTGTAGAAAGCCTCTGCAAATGCTCAAGCAGTTCAGCTGTAAGCATTCTGACAGTTATTAATTGCACAATCACAGCAGTACTTACAAACAGATGAAGAAATAATTAACGGAAGCTATAAGGAGGCTCCTCAACACTGTCTGCTCTTAATCTCACTGTATTTTTCTCACCCAGAATTAAAGGAGCTACTTAGAACTTTCCATCATTTTTTCTTCCATGTTGTATGTACATACAGATAGAAGTATTATTTCACTATCATTTAGGGTATGGCAACAATATTTAAATGACAATTCTGTAAAGATAGGAGCTGCTGGTGTTTCTTTTCATGTTAAATTTTATTCTGCATTTCTGTCTATTCTTGCTTATTCAAGAGATATCTGTACAATATGGGAGACCAAATATTAAATGGGTCTGATAACACAAAGCCGAAGGAGCAGTTGGAGATGCAGTTTGTAGATTGGTGCTTAAGTCATCGTTCTCAGGGACAGAGTGATGTCCCTTACCCTTCCTGTCAGACAACAGCAGTACTGGCATTTGGGATGACATTTTATACTTTTAATACTTTGATAGAATGTCTTATTTGCTACTGTAAAAATTATTGGGTCAAGGCAACTGTTGATGCTGCAGATGATCTCTGTAACTTGGTAAATGGCACGTAATGTGCTTATATTCCCACAGGGTGGTTGGCAATTAATTCTGTAAATTAGTATCACCATCATCATAACATGGTAAGGTATGAAAGAAACAGCGAATACAATCATAGCAGCTGAAATCAGTAACAGAGGCCTAACAAGTCTGTTCCTTCTTTGCTGACGTTTACTGAGTTGCAGTAATGCTTTGAGAGTCAACACGTAGCATGTAAAGATGACTGTGGCTGGAATTAGGAATCTCAATACAATTTTGGAGAACGTTAATGGCACAGCAAATTGTAATGGTTCGTAAGTGCTATCCAGGTAATTAGTGATGTCATGCTGTCTTCTGGCTGCAACTGTGTAGTAAATCTCAGGCAAAGATGCAAGCACTATGAAGATCCATACCCCGATGGTACAAAACACAGCCTTTTCTTTGTCCCACCACGTTAATGAAGTGATGGGATGAACAGCACCTATGTATCTGTCGAAACTGATGAGTGTCAGGAAATACACACTTCCATAAATATTAATACTAAAAAATAGTCCTATGATCTGATAAAACACTTGACTGAAATAGACAGCTGACTTCTGAATGTTATAATATACTGAAAAAGGTGCTACGAGAGTCCAAGTAAAGTCACACAGTGCCAAATTAAAGAGAAATATAGTATTGGTAGTCCATGTCTTCATGCAGTAAACATAATGTCGTAGTGCAAGTATATTGCCTAGAAATCCTGTTAATAAAGTGAAAAGGCAAACCAGAATCAGCAAATAACAGTACCACTCCAGCTTAGGGTTTCTGTTGCAAATGAAAATATTGCATGTACCATTCGTCATCTGTCCATGGAGTACACCTGAAGGGAAAAGAGAGACCAACAAAATAAAAATTGAGTTGGATACATTGCACTTAAAATTAAAAAATTATAAGTTAAATTCAGTGTGTTTGAACTGGCAAAAGAATTCAGAACATAGTATAATTACAACCTCTCCCCTCTATCTGAAAGAAAATGTAAACTACAAGTAGGTAATACAGCTTACTCTACAACGCCCACACAAGCAGATCTTCATGAACTTATATGCAAAGCTTTATATACTTTCTCCTCTGCTATTTACTGTAGTGTGTGATGGATGAGAGGAAAAAAACGTGCACTCTCAAGTAAGAACAGTGTCCCTTGGCCACTAACGTGTCTGTATATATCTTTGGAAAAAGCAGAAGAGCTGACAGAAGGACAGTAATTGCCCATGCTCCTTCCATCATTGCTTTGATTGCCTTGAGCATCCATATGGGGGCCTAGGGGCAAGTTTAATGTGGGCAGCTGTGCAATGAGCTGTGACTGAGATCAAGAAAACAGCTTCAAAATAAATGAGGATGAAATTCTGCTTTTAGTGAAGGCCACAGAAACTTTTCAATCTAAAGTGCTAGGCAAAGTACTTTTTTCAACCTTTTTCTTTGATTTTCTTCTATAAATATTTGTCCCAGGATTACAAGATTGTGCTTTCATAGTGTTAGAGAATATTCTTTTCGTCTAACTCTTTTTGGCCTACTTTCTATCAATTCCCATTATGGAATATGTGGAATATAGATCTGCAGTATATTTTTCAAGGCAAGTTTTTAATGCTCATAAAGTCTTATGCTTAAGACTTCCAATGACTTTGTTATTCCTAATAAAACCAAAAGCTGGAATATTCTGTCAGAATGATCTGTCACCATTTGCAGTATTTTATGTTCCTAGAAAATTTCCAAATGATGCCAAACTGTGAGGTCTGTCCAAGTAGAAGCTTTGCATGAGGATCATCCAAACAGCCATTTATAGATCAGAGTCCACTACCGTGCTTGCTAGGATGACAGAATAAAATTTTCATCAGTACAGGCCACATTTTGAATGGGAGAAAGGACCATTTCAGAATGTTATTGATTAATTGAATAGCTTGAAACATCTTCAACCATTAAGTTGATAATAGTGTTTTTTTTCTAAAGTAATGCTTTGCTTTCATGTCAAGCTTAATACAATAAGACTTTTCCAAAGATATGTTCACATACATGGGTCAAAATATAACAAACAGCTTATGCAGTGAAGACCTGCTAAATAAGGACTGCATTATTTTGCCTTGCAAATTTATTAGTCCACGCAGTTACCTGACAAAAGGCTGGTTTAGACTGTACTCAACAAAAGTAGAAATGAAAGTGGTTTCTCTAGAGGCTCGGCATCAAAGGTAGTCAAATGACTTTCCAGGAAACGAATGTAGATAGAAAACCATCTGTTCTACTCACAGTGTATTTCACAGGTGGGGAATGTTTGTTCTATAAATGTATTTTTTAAAGTATTGAAGCACTGGACTTTAACCTAGAGTAGCTATACTTTCCCTTCTCCTTAGCCTTTGTGAATATAAAAATTTACACAAACCGCGTAATTGTTTTCTTCTGCTGAACTTTATAAGATAAATTCTTTAAAATGTGAAACAGTTAAGTAACGTTTTCTCATGATATGTTCAATTAAAAGTAGTTTGAATAGGTATAGGAATTTTATATTTTCCTAAAATCCTCTTGGCTAGAGTTCACGTGTTCTTGGAATTAAATGGCATTTCCTACCTCTCTGCCTTCCTTTTCAATACTTACAAATGAAGGCACTAGACATTTGATTCCAAGTTGTGTTGGCAGTATAAGTAAGTCACAAACTGGCTACAAACACTGTGGCCATAGCTGCACGAGGGAATTGTAATGCCGGATTCCTGATCTCATTGAGCTTCTGGACAAGGGCTATAGGTAGGTCTAAATGGAGGAAGGCAAACAGCTGTGCCACGTGCTCTGCTTTGCTCTAAGCTGGCCGGATAAAGAATGGATGTGTAGCCTTATAGCTGTGTTAGGGCAGTCACAGACATGAACGAAACAAAATCCCCTATCTCCTTCATCACCTTCAGTTTACTGGGCCGCACTCAGGGCTGGGCTGAATGAAGTTAGTTATGTAGCTGGAGGGGATGGAGCTGCCCAGCTGTGTAAGGTGCATTTGGAGCTCAGAGAGTCATCAGAAAATACGTCTGTTTGTGTAGGCATTTCCCACATGTCTACCTTGGGATTCCTATTTGAATTTTCTAAAATATTTTTGCTGGCTCCTGTTAATTCTTTGTATTGCAGTAGAGCTTAGAGACCATAAATAAGACTAGATTCTTGAAACTGTGCTTTGCAATTGAAGTGAGTGACTTACAGGATGGGCACAGGGGAACAGGTGCAAAGATAAAAAGAACCTTTCCTGAGGTAGCTTAATAAGCAAGAGGAAAACAAAAGGGACTTTGACCCCCAGCTTGGTGCTATTCCAGGATCTCCTGGTCTTCCATCAGAAGAATTTAAAGCCTTATACAGTCAAAGATGCTGACGGCATGTCAGAAGACAGCATGCCCTGCTCTATGCTGAGGCCATTGGAGCTACCATGACATCCAGAAGACATGTCCTGTAATAATTTTCAGAAGTGACATGTTTTATATCAGACAATAGCAAGTTTTATGTCCACTGTCTTAGCACCAACAGAATAACTCAAGCTACAGGATATGACTAGGTTGTCTTCACAGTTCAAATCCAAAATTTTGCATCTGTATTTTAAGAAAACTTTCTTTTTCTGAACATTACAGCGTTCACTGCTAAGTCCATGTATTCTTATGCAAAGCCAATCAACACACATACGCATATCGTAGTGGGGCGGAATGAGCAACTGCACCATGGCATTCTATTGTGCATATGTTGTTAGTACTGACTAAAATTAGGCTTGCCAAACTTTGATGAAAGTAGAATTGGTTTTCAAGGTTAAAAAATACTTCCCATTTATTGAGGTTAATTTTTCAGTTGAACAGTTTCAGCCATTGATGGAGATGACCCTGAAGGCCAAGCGGGCAGAAAGAGCAATCCCTTGATGGGGCATCCAGAGTAAAAGGAATACATCTGATTCAGAGATTGGTATTAGAATATTACAAATATGTCCAGGAAAGGGTTGAAGTTTATGGTTTCCACCACTCATAATTAAGACAAGAAAGCACACTAAATGCGTGGGTAAGGATTTAATGTTTTTCTTGTTTCTGCTTCTGCAGTTTAATGAGTGCAACTCTCTTATGGGCTGTGGATCTAAAGATACTAGAAATGCTTTAGTTTTTAAAAAAAGTGACCTGTTTGACTCAATTTTTTGTATCTGCCTATTGAATTGTCTCTTCACTTGGACTGGAAAAAAATACTGATTGGTTACTGCCTGGTTTGTTGAAGGACCCTAAATCCTGAAATCTCTACTACCATGTATTCCCCTAGCACCATTGATGTGCTTTCCAAAGCCTTGGAGCACAAAAAAGACCTGTTTCCAGTGAAACATTACATTTTGAGGAAAATTCTGGTGAAGCTAGGAAACATTATGATAAGAGAATCTTGATTTTTTTACATAGTTAATTCACACTTTGTTACTGGTGGTCATTCATATGGCATTTAACTTGAATTTGCCAAGGTCCATTAGACTTAGCACATTTATTTGGGATTTTTAAAGTATGTAATTGTGTATGTATAAACATATTCTAATAACCATGTTCTTCTCTGTCATACCTGTCGGGCTTTATTTTACATTTTTAACAAGGTCATAATAAGCAACTAATTTTTCCTGAAGTAAAAAAATTCAAAAAGACCCAAAAGTTAAGATGAATTAAAAGCTTATTTTGTGTAATATTAGTCCTTATCTACTCTGTTTGCCCCTTGCTACTTTTTGTTTGCTGTTCTAATTGTTTTGTTTGCCCTAATTTTACATGAACTGTTTTATTTTTCTGGAATTGCCCTGAGAATTTTGTTTGGCTGTTTTGTTTTGTTTGGCTGTTTGCAATTGTATTTGAATTGTATTTGAATCTAGTACAAGCCTATTCCAGTTACCCTATAGGTTTTCCAAATTTCTGACCATTCACATCCCCTAATTTTTCTGTTATGTGTGCTTTTTCAGCTCATTTTGTAAAAAAAAAGCATTACAGAAAGTCCTAGGTTTTGTTATAAAAATAGCAAGCATTATTTGCAATTTTTACTTCAACAACTTACCTGTTAGGTAATTATCTGATGCAATTTTTATTTCAAATGAATCGATATGAAGGGATATATAAAGCGGTGTGAGCGTTAGGTAGATCATTTAACATGTTTTAGTTCAACTGCATTTATCACGTTATACATACTGGTACAATGGGAACAATAAGTAATATCCGTAGCATTTGTATGCAGTTAGATAAGAAGATTGTGCTAATATTCAATTCCTTCCTTCTTTATATATCAGTATTGTGATTAAAATACTATTTCTTTCATTAAAAAATTATGTTGATGAACCCTGCTTGAGAGTTAATGAAGTCCTATATGGCAAACATAAGCTACAGTAGAAGGAAAGTTGAAATGGAAGTATTTGCCTACTGAAGACAGTATTTATGAAAAAGTTCCTTTAAGAATATGACATTTATACATATTTGTAGGTATTCATCAGTGTGTAATAACTAAATAGGAAAAAAACATTGCTTTGGAGAGTACAGGTGCAATAAGTATTTATTAAATCTTTCTCTTACCTGTTTTAGAAAGGTTGGAGTTATCTGTTTTATAGAAGTCTAGATTGCAGGCTGTGTTTTTTCTCTCCATTGATCTGGACCTCCTGAAATCACAACTCTATTTAGCGAGGAAGTGTTTATTATCCAAGGTGTCGGTAATATTCCATATGCAATGGCAGCTGTTCAGAGCGCAGGTATCAAACTGCAAGGGAAATACCTTTTATCATTAAGCCCCTCCTCTCAGTAAGTCAGGGTAATATGCTAATGCTATAGCAGCCTCCACTTGCTCTTTAGGGAAGGACAGACTGACAGGACATGCTCAGTCTAGCTAGGCCTAGGGCTGCCATTGTTTCCAGCAGTGAAAGTGTAGAAGAGTACAGGGGCTTGGGGCATGTATATGTGTGTTAGCACTTTCCCTTTTTTCAGCCGGAATCCTTGTTTCTGCCCTACTGCTGGACTCGTCTGGGGACCTGTGTTGCTCTTGTTCCATGGCAGAGCTTCATTCAGCCCCCCTATACCTACCTGTCACTTCTCCTGCCTCATGGTTCCCACATCATTCAAAAATCTCAGCTTTGTCAAAGAACACTCATCCTCCAGCTGCTTAATCCAGAGCTCACATCCTACCTTTTCAGCCCACAGCCCATGTCTGCTCCACGTCCTCAAGTCTTCCTCCCCCAAACCTGCATCTCCATCTTCAGCAGCACACACCAGTCCTGAGATCTTCCTGTCTGATTGCCTGAATGAGCACATCAAATTTTTTCTTAATTTCTCCCACTTTACAGATTCCCCTTGTGTCCAGCCCTAATCAGTGCTAAATGTGGACTTAACAGTTCAACAAGCAGCTCACAGAAATTGCCTCCACCCCAGCCCATTTCACATCTCAGTCTGCTATACCACTTCTCTTGATACTTCCTGTCCAGCTCCTCATATTACTTCTATTCTCTCTATTTTGACATCTTCTAGCACCAGACTGCACTATCTTCCTGTTGGATGCTGTCCTGCATCTTGCTGCTTGAATTATCCGTTGTCTTCCTTAACCCCTCTTGGCTTCTGCTGTGGCACTCTCAGCCTTGCAAAAGCAAATTCCCATCTCTTATGCTGATGAGGTTTTCAATATTCTAAGCAATTTGCTAAAGGTAAGAGATGCCAGAGAAAAAAAGCTAGCCCAGGAAAAATGTGTTCACGGCAAAAACTTCATAAAAGTTTCACCTAACACCAGTGGTGAGAGTAAGAAGAGCTTCTTTTCAAGACACACTGCTATTCTTTGGAAAAAGGTATTCTCTGCAGAATAAAGTATAATAACACATCATATGATTAAAGCGATTAGGTCTAAGAAAAACCTACAGTACAAGATTCTACACAAACTCATAATTTGATTTCCAAATTAAACTAGGGAAGCAAGTAATGTTTGTCAATGGACATACCTCAAATACTTCACACAAGAAAAGCTATCTTAGACATGAAGAAGGAAAATTATGTATGAATCAGTAACCTTTTCTAGAATTTGAAATACATTGTAATGGCCTGTGGTCTTTCTCATCATCTCTTAAAAATACTGCTATTAATAAGTTATTGTTTCATTCTTTTTTTCCTCCCTTTGGGTTGGAAGTAATTTGTAATGTTATAGGAATAATATCTGCTCATAATGATGTACAGAAGGGTAGTTTGTCTGCATGATGCTAAATCTGCCCTCCTCACACTCAGTGAAATAGTTGGATACAGGAAGAAATACAGTTTAGTACTTTATTTTGGTTTTATAATGATGTAAACATGTATTTACTGACTGACTAAAATACACCTTCTCATAATTTTTGTACCAAAGGTCAGTTGCTCCGTCTGAAAATGTTTCGAGAGGACCATGGGTCTTGGATGACAATGTTCTTCAGTACCATCCTCTTCCTCTTCATATTTTCTCACATTTATAACCTGTTCCTCATCATGGCAGGGAATATGAGGTAGGTTCCAGAGTTTGTTTTTATCTCTTTTGCTCTAGAATACACTTTACTCTAAACTTTTTATTCCTCTGCTTTCTGAATTTAGGTAGAATACTAATTTAATTGGTTAATTAGCTAAGAGGATAAAAGTATGAGTTATAAAAAATAGAGTCCTATACTAATGTTAGCAACGATTAAATCATGGTGCTGATGAACATCTTTTTTTTCTTTCTTTTTTTTTTTCCAATTTAAAATGATACAAAAACAAATTTGATTTGAAGTTAGGGCTGAGTATTTTATAAGATTAAGCATTACTATGGTGCCTGGGGAGGAAGTTCAAAGTTAAAAGAAATTGAAACATCTAAATTTGAGGAAGCTCATGGATATTAAATGGGTAGTATAGTTCTGCTTAGGTTATATACAATAATATTTGCTGATCTCGTTTGTTTAGAATATTCTTTTTTTTTTTCCCATAAGGTGCTCTGACAGCAAAATTGTGTTTGGCTGAGGGATAAACAGCTACCTATCATATGTGGATTTATTTTAAATAGACCTCTTTATATTAATTTTCTGTATTAAGATTGGCTTTCTCCTATTATCTCAAAATTGACACCAGTTTCATGTGTTGATTTTCCTGAGAAAACCTATATTGTTAGTCATCTACTATATACAAAATGAGTTCTTTGGAGAGAAACCCACTGTAATGTTGTTGATGAAAGGCATGATAGCATCTGAAGATTTCCCAGCAAGGAGTAAGAAATCCAAAGTATGTATGAGTTGAAGAACAATGCAAATAATTAAATTACGTGTTCCTAGCAGAATATCAGAGCCATACCAGCAGAGTCCGATGATGAGTTATTTAATGGGCTGTGGTGCGGTGTGTTGCAGATCTTAAGCATGTCAACAAAAATGCGCAGAGGTCAAAGTCCTGTAAACAATGTGACATAAAGCAAAAGGTGAGTAGGAGGCAGACTGACTGCCACTGAATGAACATAAGCACAGACCAGCTGGGACAGTCCTGAGATTGTGGCATGAAGACTAAATGTATTGATTTGAGCCAGGCAGGTAAAGCAGCAGACTCATCGACTGTTGTATGGAATGATCGCAGTAATGACGTGGTAAATATGAATAGGTGCTCAATGACAGGTGGGATAATTAGGATGAGGATGGGGGGAGCATTGCAGGTTTCTGGCTTCCCTATTTACATAGTCATACTATTACTGGTATTATGTTAAGATTTATATTTGTTATTTCTAATGTTCCATAAACTAAAACCAGCTAGATGTTAGACAAAGCATTAAGAATTTTGAAAGCCTGACTCATGTCTGGAAATCAGATTTCATTTGTCCGTGTCCACATTCCTGCTTCCTGTATCTGTTACAAGCTTCCATTAGCTGCACTGAAGAGATTGTGTGGCCATCAGCATCCACAGCCATGGAAATAGGCACAGCCTAGGACTAAAATAGTTGTGTCAGACAATGTGCCCTCTTGCTTTCTGTGGGGGGAAGCCTCACCTTTCGTGGACCTTATGCCCCAGCTCTGGATTTATTGTGATTCTTTTGGGAAGCTCACCATAACGTGCTCAAGGAATTGCATGGCTTTTTTCAAAGAGGACTGAGGGCTCATTACAGACATGTTGGCTCTCCGTTCCAGGAAAAAAGGATATGGAGCAAACAGTTTCAGTCTCAAACAACAGAACTTAAATCATCAGTAAAACAGAGCTCTTGGATCAGTCCTCTCAAAGCTGAGGTAGACCAATGTGTAGTACTTTTGGAAAGAGGGTTTCTACAACAAACATCATCAAAGCCAACTGCTGCATGTTGCCTTAATGAAGTGTTTCAAGGAGTGCATTATTTTTTCCTGAGTAAATGTAATCATTATGAAAGCTATTTGCTTCATGGTTTGTACTTCTGCGCAAAAGAACGGCTCTGTCTATATCTTTTGCCACAGTGCCTTACTGAAACAACTGTCAGCAGAGAGACTGGTTTCCAGGATGAAGGTCAGAGTTTGCCTGCATGAAGGTTATGGCTTTTGTGGAGAGAAACTGACCTTTGTGCCTGTGGGTTCCTAGGAAACATAGGCATCCCAGATTACACATCTTTCAATACAAGGGCTACGAAAGCCTTCCTGTCTACAAGATTAAGTGAAAAACGTTTATTTTTCTCGCTTTTTTTTTTTGTTTGTTTTCTCCTGGGAATGTCTCTGGATCACTTTTCCCTGGGTGCTGGCATCAGAGGGATTCTGACAAGTTTCTTTATGTCAGATGTTTGGTCTCATCAAAGAAAATCCCTTTCTGGCACATGAGTAGGAAAGTCATACATCGTGCATTATGCCAGCATGGATGATTACAGCAAAAGCCCTTTTCAGGGCTTGAGAGACCTGTGACTGAAAGCTCTGTCATATAACCATATCTAAAAAAGTATGTTTTACAGTTGCCAAATTTTTTTTTTTTAAAGTGCTTTTTAAAGACACTTCACATGTGCCTTAGTGCAGCAAACCTAAAAAGTATGAATACATCCCTTAAAAAAGTGTAGCAGTAGGGACTGTAGTTTGCAGGGAAGAGCACAAGCTGAATGCTGTGTTCAGTTTTGGGCCCCTCACTACAAGAAAGACATTGAGGTGCTGGAGCATGGCCAGAGAAGGGCGATGAGGCTGGTGAAGGGTCTAGAGACTGAGTCACTTGAGGAGTGGCTGAGGGTGCTGGGGTTGTTTAGCCTGGAAAAAAGGAGGCTTAGAGGAGACCCTCTCACCATCTACAATGACCTGAAAGGAGGCTGTAGCAAGGTGAGGGTCCATCCCTTCTCCCAGGGATCTACTGACAGGATGAAAGGGAATGGCCTCAAATTTTGCCTGGGTGGTGTGTATCGGATATTAGGAAAAAGTACTTCACAGAAGGGGTTGATGAGCATTGGAACAGACTGTCCAGGGAAGTGGTGGAATCACAGTCTCTGGAAGTGTACAAAATACGTGGCTCTTGGGGATGTGGTTTAGTGGCAAATACACTGGTTCTGTGCTAACAGTTTGATTTAATGATTATGGAGGTCTTTTCCAAAGTTAATGATTCTGTAATTATATGAAGAAGTTGCTGTTATTTGAATGTATATTATACAGCTGTCTGCTGGGTGAAACCGTAGTTATTTGAAATAAAATTTTTGTGACAGATTGGAATGTATCTTTTTAAAATTTAAAATCACTACTTTTTTTTCAGTGATGTTTCCTTTTAGGTACTTCACAATGTAGAGCACTGATTCACTGTACATTAGGTCACTGTTTTGTAGTCTTGTAGTCTTGAAAATCTGGTGGCTATATCTGATATGAAAATACCATTGAATACTTTTTATAAGTGAGGGACTTGGGTCTTTAATTGTTATCTTAGGTAATTAAGATTCTTGAAATTAAGCAGTGATTTTGAGCTCTGTAACATATAAGCAACATAGCTTATTTATTAAAGGCCGTATTTGAAACATAAACGAAAGAAGGAAACTTTTATTTTCCTGTATCAAAAAGTGTCGTGCGGCAAGGCCACGTGGTGGCAGCAAAGGGCACAATTTAAGAAGATAAATCCCGTGGACGTATACAGGGATCCTCGCTATCAAACTTTTTTCTGGGTTTTTCTGTGCCACAAGCAAATTCAGAGCCCTTTAATTATCGTCTCTTTCTTTAAAGGAATTCCATGTCTGGAATTGTCATTTGCATGTGACTTTTGTATGCTTGACATACTGAGGTATTCCAAGTCTGTACCTACATGTATTGACGTTTTCCCAACTGTATTGCTTTAAGTAGAGAATATATCACCGAAATGAAATCCATTTTCTCCTTTGGGAGCCTGCATCAGTAAATAATGCTTTGACGTTTAACATTACAACACAGTGATATATTTTTCATAGGACATCCAAAAATCAAAGTTGTGACTGCTTGTCTCACAAATGTCAGCTGTCTTGTCTTAGATGAAGAGATTTTCAGTTGTTTGAAGGATGTTCAGGTGCATCATTATTCAACACTGTAAAGTGTCATTGAAATAACAGACACAAATCCACTTTCTCTTTGGCTGCAAGTTGTCACATTACTGTAGCAATAATATAAATTGTTGGGGTTGTCTTCTTTGAGTGTTGCATATGTCAGGAGAGGATTTGGTGTGAATTTATTACCTGTACTGTCAAAAGGTTTTGGTCATTGTTGTTAAGCACTAGGAGAGAGTACATCTTTTTGGTGTAGTTTTATCTTCTCTTACTGCTCATTTCTTTCACAGAAAAAGTGTGACATTTCAATACAGTTTACATCACTTGCAGAAATTCCTTAGGAATAAAAATACAACTTTAATTAATTTTAGTGAAGGTTTGAGTGATTTAGTGATTTGGGACCCAATTACAATCTGCAACTGACAACTGCATATAAAAAGGCATTTTGTTTAACAAGCTGAAACAAGGAAACAGCTATGTATGTATTTAAAAGCCGCAATAACAGCTCTCTATTAAATACTTTACCCTTATCCAAATTAGTTACTGCTCCTTTTCCTGTTTCCCCAAGATACAGATTATTGTGTCCCTGGAAATGTGTATTTACTCAAAGCTTTAAGGTACATGTTGTTCACAATTCTGTGCTTTAGTTTGTTTGATTGCTCATTAGAGTCACGGATTAGTCATCATTAGCATAATTTTTGAGCAAGATTTAGGGACAACAAAGACTTTGTTTTCCTAACCACTGTTACTATTCTACGGAGCTGCGAGGCCCATGGTGGATCTATATGACGCCTCCAGGGTGCTTTCATAGCTGCGTCTACCTGGCCATATGTTTCGTGAGCTTTATGTTCATGTATCCTCTGTGTATATTTGGTGTAGCTGCGTATTTATACCACAGTCATGCTTAATATTTGGCAAAGATTGTAGTGTTATACTGTGAGCTTTAGAAAGTTCAAGGTTTTGTGAACTGCTGGAAGGAAAGGCTCCAAATCTGTAAGGCCTCTATGCTGTGCTGGGACACTAATCCTTTGGGGGCCATCATTCTTTCTCAAAATGTGTGTGGAAAACAGGAACCCTTAGAATATTTATAGCTTCTAAACATCATAAGCTGTGACAGGTTTACATTATGTAAAGGTATATAGAGGAAGAAACTTTATTATGGCTATACAAATTATGAATGTAAAATATTGCTCAAAGAATGCAGTCTGTAAGAGGTTTTCAAGTTAGCCTTTTTATTGCAGGTTGTCCTCCCAGCTGGGATCCTAAGGCACAGGTATCTAGTGAGATCATAGCAGCAATAGAAACCATATTTTCCAAGTCACTGTGATTGGAAAGTGTCTTGAACCAGGATTAGTACTTGAAAATCGGAGTAATTGAAAATTCCGAGTTAGCTCATGGTGTTTCAGCTTTTATAGCTAAACTTCCACCTGGTCAAAAAGTACCTCTCCAAGTGGTAAATCTGCCATATTGCTTCTGTCTTCTGTGAAGTAGACTTTATTAAGCTTTTCCTTCTTCTAAGCCAGGAAATGGCAAAGAATAGAAAATTCTTAATTTAGGTGTAATTACAAGATGATGATTCTGAAAACCCAAACCCTTTAACAACCAAGAAACTCATTCCCCAAACCACACTCTCTGCAGAGAAAGGGCAAAGGAGGTCTTGCACATCACAAAACAGTTGGCATAGAATCACCAAAGATCCCAGGGAGGATGGTATCCCAGGACACCAAAGAGCTCTCTTATCCATAGAGCTATCCCAGGAGTACCTGCTGGTTGTCGGTATCAAAGCTGCCAAAACTCCCGTGGCACAGTTGGCTCTCTCATAATACAGGTCAGTCAGGGTGAGAGCAATGTTAATCACTTTGATAGAATGACTGAAATTAATAGGAATTTGTGGAGAACACCAAACTGTAAGGGGGAAAACAATATCAAAGCTCAGTTATTTTCCTGTAAACTCTTCTAGATAGCTTACAGGCAAAGGCCAAACCACAGAGATTCAAGTGACACATATCAGTTTTGGAAGGAGTTCTTTGTCAAGATACAGGCAGAAGACACAGCTTGGGAGTTAGGTCCTTGTCATGTGGGCTGACTGAATTAGTCTCAGGTACTTGTAAGTGTTTAGGTAAGAATTATAGTTGTAGCACTGTTGTAAAACCCCCTTCCTCTAAGAGGTTTCTTCCTCTTCTCCAAAATCAATGACTCTGGTTTCAAGAAGCTTGTCACTGATGAGAGATGCCAGAAGGAAGAACTGCAAGTGCTGAGCACAGCCAGACCTGTTAGCTGTGAACAGCAAGTACAAAAGACGCTGGAGGCTGTGATGGGAGAAGCATGGGAGAGACAAAGGCATGTCCAGCACCAGGTTTGAGGGGTCTTGCTCAAACCCAAGACAGAGGGACAAGTAGCCCTGTGGCAGTGTCCTAGCTGTCCTGTGGTGTTACCATGGTGAGACTGATGTGACTGTGGGAATGTCTTAGGGCTTTAAAGACTGATTCCCCTTTCCTCCTTTCAAATAAATATCCTTTTCAGTGCTAGGGATAAATGACTAGGTAAATTGATCACAGCACAATGTGGTTAAACCTTATGCAAAAATTAATTGATGGCTCTATTATGTATTTTGTATTTGCTTGTTATTCTTTTTTTTTTAATGTTATACTTGTTTAAAGTGAAAAAGTACACAATTTAAGGCACAGGTAATGGCTGCAACATTACTTTTCTTATTTCATACCCCTCTGTATTGAATCAACATGTAGACATTGAGAGTGTTTTCCCTTAACCACACTATGACATTGTTGCTGTGGCATTGTCCAGTAGGATTAGTGAAAATGCTCTGCTCCAGCAGGTCTTGCCATTTCCGGAATTATAGCATTGCTGCTGCGTTTGTTTGTGGTTTTCTTTGCCCATGACACACATAAGTTGAGTCCCCTGAAGATGGAAAAATACTTTTCCCTAACCCATATTATTGATTTCCAAAGAGAAAAACAGTCTGGGGAACAAATTACTGGGTTGCCCTGTGTTTGCAGCTCGTGAGCTGAGGCCAGGTGTCTATAGGTAATATGTCTGTGTAGAAGGCTGGAGTCCAAAGACACCTCCTGAGGCCTGTTAGGATATAGTCCTTTTGGAAAGGATATACTCCTTTCTGAGGAAAGCATAGCGTCTTCTTGTATAGGATATCATTAGGTCATCTCACCTCGAACTAGAAAATCTGTAAAGCTGCAATCTGCACTTCTAAGAGGTTTTTACTTTGCCAAGGAAACCTAAAATTGAAGTTTATCTTCTGAGAGGACCTACTGCCAATTTCCATTAGCTGAGGAGCTGGTCTGTTACTGTCTTGTTTGCTTTTAGCTTACAGGAGGACATTGAGATAAACACTGTTTTAAAAATAGAAATCTGATAATGAAAAATTCCATAAAAATCAGTTTTTCAAGAAGAAAAGGCTTCTTGATGCTTTTTATCCTTCTTTGTTTTGGCTCAAAACCCTGAAGATACCAAGTACCTGGAACAGAAAAATCCGTAGCCCAGCTGCCACCCTAGTGCGACATTTGCTTGCTCTAGGTCCTGCTGCTGTATTCTCTTTTTTGTCGTCAGAACAGAACTGGGGAGAAGAGAGCCCACCTGTCCCCAGCATGCCTGCCAGCAGCGAGATAGGTGGCAGCAGCAGATGGGCAGGCAGCCTGTTTCCCAGCCCTGTTAGGCTGCTGGAGGGGACAGTTGTGATGGAGGCTGCTGAGGATGAAAACCGTGGCAGGGAAGAGAAAGAATTGGAAAGTGCAGGAAGAAGTTTTGCAGGCATTTGGTCTCCCCTGGCAGCAGCGGCAGCAGCTGATGCGATTCAGACAAATTTGGCCCACGTTGTGCTTTTGGCTCCCACGGGGTAGCACAGGATGATGGTCTCTTGCAGTGCCCTTCTGACAGCCCTGGGTACAGCAACCGCCTTGTGCTGCAAGGTGACTGCTTGTGTGAATTAAATGGAGCGTTTGGGGTAATTCTTGCCAGATTATGGCCCTGACGCTAGTGGTTAACCTGCTCTTGCTAGAGAGGGCAATTTGAAGCATCTGTTTTCTTCACCGTTTAGTAGTACAAGGGATAATGGAAGAAAACAGAAAACCAGGTTTGCTTTCCAAGAAAATATGACTTGAGTTTATCTAAAGCATTTAAGATTGCAGTCCCTCCCAAAAGTACATGCATTTGCACGACACATTTCATTGTCATCTTGAAAAATCACCACACAGACATTTTTATACAAATGTCTGAATTTAGCAAGTGATAATGCATGTCTCCCCACTGCTTTGTCTGATGGTATAACCATCAACCACCCTTAAAACACGACTGTAACAAAAATAAGTAGTCAACTTAAAAAATATTTACCTGCCTTTTTCAGCAATTGCCTGTTTTCTAGGTCTTCTTAAAGAGAATCTCTAAGTGTGACGTAAATAAAACCGTTCTTTAGTGATTAACCTGCAGGGTTAATGCAGGTTTTACTTTAAAAACAGGATATCACTTGTAGGTGACACCTCTTCATTAATATGTTCATACCTCTATAAATCAGCAGACTAAGAAATGTGCCTGTACATGTGAAATTATAAATGTTTGATGCAAATTAAAAACTGACTACCTTTTTCCAAACATGAAAATATGTATTTTTCAATGAAAGTCTTATGGTTTTTTTTCTACCCAGGCTTGTGAGTTCTAACATTATGGTTATGAAATGGAAACTACGAACAATTTTTGAGTTTTTTGAAAACCCTTGGGTATATTTCAGTGAGAGAAAAAAAGGTTAAAAATATACAAGTGTTTAATCTCCATGAATGAGATGGACAGATTGGAAATATTTACCAGATAGTAAAGGGCACAAATTAAAGTGGTAGAGCAATATTGCATCTCATTCCTGCTACTCGCATTATTTTATCTGATACTTACCTAAGTTAATCTAAAAAGAAACTAGCAGTATTTTCACAATGGAATTGGACTTGAATCCTTAGTCTTCTCTTAGCAATAATCGTACTATGGAGAAACCTTCATACTAGGCCCCCAAGAGGAAAAAAGACAGTAAATTTGTGGAGGGAGGAGAAATTGTCAAGATTTGATAAAGAAAATTTAGCATACAAAAGTACTCAGGACCTTAAAGGCTTTCTTATTTTATTTATTTTTCTTCCAGTTGATTACTCAGATTGCTGTTTTTTTCGCTGTGTGGGTCTTTGTGCCAAATCTTGAGTTCTTTAGTCAGAATACCCACAGACAATCCAGGATTTTTTTGCTTGCTGGTAGCTGCAACTCTCCACTTTCTTTTGCATGTCAACAAGAAATAGTGTCTTAGAATGTTTTCAGCGTTTGTCACACCATTACACATTTTAAGACGTTTCCCTACTACACTTATCTATAGGTTTTGAAGTGAATGTTTTTATTCGCTGTGCAGTAACAGTGTACAAAGTTTTGAGGCAGGACTTACTCCCATTCTTTCTTTTTTTTTTTTTTTTTTTCCCAGAACTGCTTATTATGTAGTTTTAGCACACAAAGGAACTTCACATTCAAATAAGTAGCCAAAGCACCAGTTACAGTAAATTGAAGCAGATATTTTCAATAAAACATTGAATGCTTACTGTAAAAAAGTTAACAAGCAGTCTAAAATTCTTCAAGAATTCAAAAATCATTTTGAATAATATACAAAGAACTACTTATGGTGGTACCAGATGGCAGAAAAAAATTGCTAAATTAAAGAAAAGAGGTTTTTTATAATTAATGTGCCAAAAACTTTCTCCATGTTTTCATTCTTCAATTAAATTTTGTGTTAAAGCTTTAAAATTAGCGTGAAAGTTTCAGTATTATTCAGACAAAATGCAGTTACATCCATTCTTGTCCATTCTGGAGGAATATTCTGTGAAAGAAGGAATGGACAGTATATTTTAGTATGTAAGAGGTTTTTTGTGAATTGGTACATAGATTATATATATATATACACACACATATATACGTACATATATATACATATATATATACATATATATATATGTAGATTCAGAGGAATTGTGATATATTGCTGTTTCTGAAAAAAAATGAAAAGATACTCTTTTAATTTGATAGGTATATAGCTTTCCTTAAATACATTACTGGCTGTAGTTATTTAAAGAATTTTTCTCCTTTTTTAAAGTATGTAAAACTTATAATGCAGTTCACCATTTCAGGAATGAAAGAACTTAGAAATAGCTGAGTGCAAGAATTCTGAATTTGCATGCTGAAATGATGTTCATATAGGCATGCAAAAAAGTTAACGTAACTTAGGATACAAACATTTTCCAATCCAAAATTCTCCATGCAAAGATTTCTTACATAAAATCTCTAAGTATACATTAGAAATATTTTGCCACTTACCAATGCTCACCTAGGAAAGTGTAGGTTAGGAATTTATTTTTAGAGACATTTTTACTGTAAGAGAATCAGCATGACTGTGACGGAGAGCACTGCTGGTTGTAAAAATTATAATGAAACATTGAAAATGACACGGTTAGAACCTATCTAAATGGAATCAACCTGTAAAATGAATTGTGATAAAATGACTTTCAGTGGCACATGCTCTGAAAAGTAGTCAAGATGCACAATAGGTTCTGCTTCTTTCAGGTGACCCATTGTAACACCTCCAGTCTATCTAACACAAAATGGTAACTGAGAACATAAATTGGTGCTGGGTAACAGCAGCATTTGACATGTACAATCAGTCCTACGGAGATGAATAAATTATAATAGAATCAAAAGAACCTTTTTGTCGCCTTAAAATGCTTGTGAAGCTGAGAAAAGGAGCATTCCTTTAGTACTCTGCAGTAGCAGGAGGATGACACCTTGCTCTGTATGAAGTGCAGTGAGGGAACTTGCAGAGGGCTTTAGTTCTCGTCCTAGAGGAGTGAAGGCTGGTCCTGCGTGCGCTCCCTGGGCCTCCCTGGGTGGCAAGTCCACCTGGGAGCAGTGAGACAGCAGAGGCAGAAACCTGCAGCTGTGACGCTGTGACACCAGCCAAGAGCGACCTGCGTGTGCTGGGCTTCCTGGGCTTAGTACTGAGGCTTGCAAGACTGGCTTGGGACTAAACAAACACAGCAACAACAAAAGAGAAATGCCAGATTACAGACTTCAGAAACATATCACAAAAGCCTGAAATTTTCCAGGGCTGAAGATACTCTTCTTAACCTCTGGTTTTACGTCGCATCATATAGTCCTTGGGGTCACAAAGATATCTTTTAGTCTTTTTCAGAGTGGTTTTCTCACAACATTTACCTACTAGAAGCATTCCATGCCAAAATGATTTCCATATATGCATACAAAAGGGGAATGGAATTAGGATAGGAAAAAAATGAAGGCAAAAAAACCCAACTGCCAGTAAGGTAAAACCAAAATTCTATAAGCTGGAGCATAACACCACCACAACCCATCCACCTATGATCAGTTCTTGTGACTCAGAAACATTGATCTTTTTAGATATTTCAGTTTTGGACTTTTTCAAGTAAGAACTGTCTGCCTTCTCACGGAACTGTAGAAAATGCTCAGTTCTCATATTGGCAGGGTTGAGGAAAACCTTGGTTTTAATCTATTGCTGAAATATTGCTGAAAACATCCTGTGTCCAGGAGACAGGGCTTATCCCGGGGTGTTTCCACATAGTGGATGTTAAGATCCAGGTTCTCCTAGTTTTGCTTTGTCTTATGTTGCAGCTCCATAAATGCAACATAAGCATTAAATAAGCAGAGTACACACAGTGTCAGATAGATGTCTTGAATTCTGTAGCCCTGAACATTCCAAAGAATTGAACGTTCTCCTCTGGTATTACTAGTTCCAGCTGCTTTTCATTTAAAATGAGAACAGAGTGAAAATGACTATTAAAAAAATAACTATTTACCACAAAGTTATCCTCAGGATTTATACATTAAAAATTACAGTAGGCTGGGATAGAGAATCTGAAATGTTTTTAGGACCTCTGTGACTCTTAACCGAAGTTTTCCAATTTCACCCCTTCTTCTCTCCTTTCCTGGAAAAAAAAGCCAAGGAAGGAACTTTGCTTTGTCCAAAGCACTGGTCAGACTTCAGGATTACAGAGGCACTGGGGGCACATTGCTGAAGATGATTTATTGCAAAATAGTTTAAATAGATCCTTATTTTGTGAAGGTCTGTAATTGCCTGGTGTTTTTTGAAACAAAAGTGGCTGTTGTTAAAAAGTTCCTGTACATAAGTCATCTTGTCCATTAAAGGTTAAGAAGGCAGCTGAGTGTGTCTTGTTACAGAGAATGACTTTGTGAAGGAGTATTTAAGACACTGAGTATATCAGATTTTATTTGAAGACTATGATTTAAGAGGTCTGAAGTGGGCAAAATCTAGTAGTCTCATGAGAAGGAAGAGAAAATCAAGTGTCCATCAGAGAGTGTTTCTGAAAAGTGACCGATTTCCCTAAACCAGCTGGATTAGGAGAATAAATGACAAACTGCCTCTTATCTGTTTGCAGTTGTCTGGTGTCATCTGAGAAGGGAGCCTGGCCTTCATTCTTTTATCTAACATCCCACCTTTCCACGTGTGCCCAAATGTGCTGCTCTTTACTGGTGCTTCGAATTCAAAACAAACAGTATGGATTGCGCACAGGGGTAAAAAGCAGTGGAAGGTAGAAACTCATTCTTTCTGTTGAGGTTGTTTGGGTCCCAACAAAAATTTTGAATCAGTTTCTGTTTTCTTCAGACTGGTTTCCTGATCTGTACTTTTCAGGCTGGGAAATTCAATAAGAAAAATATATTTTGTTCATTGGATGTTAGAGAAAGGCTTTTTTGGAAGTGGGGTGGGTGAGTCGTCATGATAAGGAAAACTGGGTAGATGGATCCTAGTTGACAATACCTGTACCTCTCTAGATGGTGGCTCCTGCAGAGACTTTTTGCTTCCATGAAAACTACACTGAAATTCTCGAGTAAGAATTAAGACAGCTAGAGGGCACTGTGGCTAAACATTTGTAATCTCCTGTTTAACAGGACCTGATTTTTTTGCCAGACATAAATTGTAATTTGGAATTAACAATAGTTTTAAAGTTACTCCTCACATCTTTTGTCATATGTAGAATGCGTCAAAATTACTATTAAACCGCCATTTCTTTCTTTCATGAGCTTTTGAATGAAGAGACAAAAATATACAGAACTGAGTATTATTGAAGTCCCAAAAAATAATATATTGAGTATAAACTATATGGTTATTTACAGTGCCATCTGCACATTTTCCGATACTGAAATCTTCTATCCATTATTCACATTTGTCTAATTGATAAATAATTTTTAAGGAAGTCAGTATCAATATATTATACTAAAATCTTTATGTATGTAAATAAATGACAGATGAGATATTGCTATGTATGTCCAAAGTTGTTTCCCTGAGGAGG
This sequence comes from Callaeas wilsoni, assembly GCA_013398955.1. Taxonomy (NCBI): domain Eukaryota; kingdom Metazoa; phylum Chordata; class Aves; order Passeriformes; family Callaeidae; genus Callaeas; species Callaeas wilsoni. The sequence goes on from VWPU01015234.1 coordinate 41,718, forward strand.
GATTCAGTGCAGTACATAAAATATTGCTTTTTGAGTTTATTTGGTCATTACTCTGAATGTTTGGGGAACTAAGTAAAAGAGTATTAGTTTTCTGTAACCTGCTCAGTTCCTTCACACAGAACTAGCAATATTTCAGCTGTGTATCTCTTGGAAATCTTAACAAAGAAAGGTTCCAGACTTTGGCTTACTGAGAATGGCAACTTCTCAACTCACAGGGCTGGATTTAAAGTCAGATTTTATTGTATTGATTTTCTTGAGGAATGCCTTAGCCCTCCTGTGACCTCATTTAAACCAGTAGAACAACCTACTGTGAATTGGTTCTCATGTGAGTAAAGTACACCAAGCCTGTCCAGAGCTAAACTGCTATGAATTAATCATTCAAGTGCCAGGTAATCCACTCTAAATCACAACGTAATCTCTGCTGCATAAGTGATACATGCACAGCTAATGGACAAAATATGTAATCTTTACAAAATGTGTTTTTAAATGTGCACAGAAAAGTGTATTGAGATATGTAAGGCTGTGATGAAATTTAAAATTAGTGATTCAGAGCACTAGCTTTTGTTTTCTGGATCAAAATGTTGAAAATCAAAGGATGTATAACATTATTTTTCACAATTCCAGAGATCTTGTCTTAATGCTTCTTCAGGATGCAAAATGGCTATGTATAAGGTTCATTAATGCAAAGTTTACATCTGATATGTCTGAATGTTTTTATCTACATAAATCACATACCAGTTAACTGCTGTTGTTTAATTGCACCATCTATTTGATGGAATCATTTATTAATCCCACCTAATTGAGTGTGTGCTGGTAACTGTTATCAATTGTGCAGTTCAGCTGGGATTAGTCTCATGCTGGGTGTTGCAGCTGCACCCTGACTCAACTCCTCTCTTTTGTCTCTGTTTTATTCAGGGAGATGACAGTGTAGGTAACAGCTGAGCCAGTTATCAGTCTTGGGTTTATTGGTGACTTGAATGCACACTCAAGGCAAAGATAAAGTGATCTCTGTCCTTAGGGTGTAAGTTTTTTCCTTTTTGGACTGCTTGTGGTTGAGCCTGTTCTTGATTTTTGGACTTGTTTTTTTCCAGTGTCATTGAAAAATATGTGTCTGCACCTTTACAGCAGCACTAAGTATATTCTGTAGAACATCTGAATTTCCAGTAGGCTTGCAAACATTAAATATGGATATTGAATTTCTGTCACCCTACCAATAGCTATTCTACTTCTCTAACTATTGCAAAAAGTGTACTTTAAAAATGTTAATTGGAACCCACTGTGCTGACTTAAACAAATGGTTGCACTAAGTGTATTAAATTCATGATTTGGAAGATTCAATACCATCTTAACATTCAGTAGTTTTAATTGAAGCTGTCTGATTTTTATCAGTTTAGTTCTTTACTTTCAATGAGAATATTGTATCATAAACCACGAAAAAGAAATGAACATTTATTGAGGTAGGTATGAAAGGATCAGATTTACCTGCTCAGATCCTTAGATTACAGGAAACTACCCTGATACTTGATGAAAGGATAATTGATTCCCCTCATTAAAACCCAGAGTCTTAAGGTAAAAGTAAACCCTCTATATTAATGCTTTGTCAATCCTAAGCTATGTTTGAGGCAATTTAACATACAATGGATTGATTTTCTCTCTTGTACCTGCCTCTGTCCAACAGGAAACTTGTTTGAGTCCCCTCTGTCTTGTGGTATAAAGATCAAAACAAGCGTAATTCAGGGATTCAGTACAATGCATGTTTTAAATAAAAGTCCTAGCAGTTCATTCTGCGAAACACGTATTTCATAAGTGTAATTTTGTATAATCCCAGAAGTCCACAAAGAATTGGTTTTCCTTTATTATTTAGGAAAATTAATGTGAACCAGGAGAATTTTTGCTCTGCCGCAATTTTTTCTGGCTGCTTAAACTGTGATTTCATGTACATGTAATGAAACCTGAAAACTGCTTTTATTCTGATTATTTGTCAGTCTTTTAACCCAGCAAGCAGTTTTTGTCCCTGTAATAATCCTCTGTCATTACTGACAATGTACTTTACATCTAGGTATTACAAGACCAAATGTAGGGAAATACCTTCTCTTGCACCTGTTCTTTCCTTGTTTGTGCAGCTTAGTCAAATATATGGCTTGAAAGGAAGAATGGATCCAAGTCTGATTTATACTGATAAAAGTCTTTCTCAGGTAAATGAAGACACACAGAGATTGATTGTCAGGCAGTATTTTTAATAATAAAATGTTAGAAGAGAGCAGTGTGTATCCAGTTTCCTGTCTTGTATGTAGGTGGCCTTTATGTGGGTATGAGTGCCCAGTCACAGAGTTCTCACTGTGCTGCAGCCATTGATTCAGGTGAAAGCCTTCCCTTAACGCACTCCTAGGAACGAGCCTGCTTCTCAGTCCACTGAGCTTTGTCTGGGAAGATGTTATTTACCCTTTATCCAGGCTGACTGCCTATGTATTGGGGGCTGTTAGATATCACCTTGTTCTGAACATTAGTGAGTTTGGCAGAGCTCAAATGTCCAGCACCAGACACACCTGTCCTGTCGATAACATGCACTAAGACTGAAAGATGTACAGAAAGAGAAAGTGTTTGGGGCACCCATCACCCTCAGTGTTTTGGTTGCTTCCATCAGTGCTCATCTAACAGTTGATGATACCAGGATACACCTTGCACTGCTCAACTTCATTCCTTTTGTTTTGTTTTTATTTTCAATGGCCAGAAGGACTTCTAGTTTAAACCACTATTTATGTCTGTAACAAAATTTCCTGTGTCTCGAAGGAGAATGAGTGTCATCTGTGTATTGCTGTGTACACGGCATGAGATACTCCTGGAGCTACAAGAAAGGGTTGGAAGACAGGAGAATAATGAAACTTGTAGGCTGCACAGGTGAATGCCTTGGAGGCAGAGCACAGTAGTTGGCTTCTTGTAACTTGCTTTAATATATGATAAAAAAATACTGAAATTAGTGCAAGTCAAATGCTTTCACTGCCCAGCAGCTGACTGTGTTGCAAGAGCATGGGAAGGACATAGCAATAAGATTTTTGTAGGAGGGGCACAAAGCTCAGGGAAGATGTTTGAATCCCCTATACTGCCACTCTGCTTGCCAGTAAAGAAATTTAAAGATGGTGGTCACTTTTGGATTTAATGTATTCCTGTTCAATAGGATTTTTTCACATAGAATTGTGTTTCCTTCATCCATGAGTTTCTCATAGTGTTTACTAAGGCCTTTTGAAGTTGTTTACAGTTATGGGAGATTATCTTGTTCCCTACTGCAGGCATTTGGTGTTCAATAGGAGCTGTTTCCTTGTTTTGCCTTTTTTTCCTCCCTGGTTTACCATGTACAATACTTCTTTTTCTCATTTCTGCATTATAATAACTAAAAGTGGCCTAAACTACTAAACTCATTAAAAATCCAGTACTCTGGATTCTGAACTGCAGGTTCCAGATAGTTCTAAAATGAAAAGATATTACTTGCAATGTCTTGAAGGGATCTGTGTTGATGTTTGCATTGCTTGGTGTCTCCAGAAGTGTGTTGGAAAGGAGCAGAATGGCAAAGGTTTTGATGGTCCTGAGTTATTCAGTGTAGTAAAAATGAAAGCTCACTGCAGAGATACAGAAGGATTTCACAATACTAAATTAGTAGATGACAAAATGGCAGGTGACAAACTATTCCCTCTCAGGACACAGGGCTCGGAGCTAATATAGGTAGTTGAATAAAAACTGTCTGTGCAAATGTGAGCAGAGGGCAAGGAAGAGAATGTAAAGAATTACTAGAAAAAGAGCAGAGAACAAGGAATTGCATTTAGACAAAACAAAAATTATTGGGCAACTCCTCATACCAGTAATGCTCCTGCATCTTGAATAATATACGTGGTTCTGCTCTCCCTTCAGAAAATAGTACAATGAGCTCAAGAATGCATAAAGAAGTGCAGCAAGGATGGTCAAAGGAAGGCCTTCTATATTACAAGCTGTGAAGCAGACTAAAGTCTGTGAAAAGGTCTATAAATTCCTGGATGGCACAGAGACAATTAGCTAAGAAAACTGTTTATCCTGCTATAAAATTTAGACTATATAAAATGATATCAAAAACATGCTGTGGAATTCATTGCCACAGAAAACTGCAGATGTGTGTGTAGACACGAAAGCAATTAATAAACTCATGGAACAAGAGTATGCCAGAGTTTCACACACAGTGCTATCACCTTTGTCAGAGAAAGTCCTTCCATCTGGGAGTCTGTGATGGGGAGGTATCACCTATGGGGTTTCTCTATTCTAATACATTCCTTGGTCACCTCACAAAGGTGAAATACTGGGACAGATGGGTGTTTGGCAAAGTAGAGCCATTATTGTTATATCCTACACTTCTAGTTGTGTGTGTATCTCAAATGTTTGATTGTAATAAAAGAGATGTTTGAAAAAATGTCATGTTCGCATTAAGCTGTGTAAAAAACGCACTGAAGAATGTTACAGATCACATCTCCAAGGTGCCCTTTCTACCATTCTCTGAACACAAAATTCATGCTTTTTGAGGTTTCTTATAAGTAATCTCATGAAAGATAGAAATTCTCTTCCAGAAACCATAAAGAGTGATGACCTTAAAAATCTGGAAGTGCTTTGGCACTGAAAGGAAATTTAGCAAGAAAGTGGGGAAAAAACTGTCTATAGACTTACAAATAGGAAGATCAGTTGGAAATGCTGGCCTGTGTTTATTTACCCATTTGATATTCTGGTTGTGTATCTCATTCTATTCGGCATTCAGTTTCTGTGCTATTCTACTTGTAATATGAGGTTTCATTCAGTATATATTATTTAAGAGTTCCAGCAAGTACAGGGCCAGCGTATCAAACTTAACTAAATATCCATCAGAGATGGAATTAATATTTTGTCATTCTCACAATGCTGCTAAACACCTAGGAAGGATGATACACAAAATGTAACAAAGCTGTGAAAGAGTAAGCGGGATTGTGAATTGCTAAAGTATTATGTGAGAGAGAGATCAAAGGTTGGTGAATGCTTCATAAAGATATTTTGGTTTTGTCAGCAAACTTATGAATTGACTACTGTCAGACTGTTTACTATTCTTTTAGTATAAAATCTTGTTCTTTCCTTTAAAAGACACTGCTAGTGAAAAAACATGCAAAACATGTACATAAGAAAGTGAAAACAGAAAGGCGTTTTGAAGGTTTTTTGTGGTACAGCAGAGATAACGTACATTTCTTGGGGTACACTCTGTATTCTAATTCTGTCTAAATCCTCCTGTTATCAAATCTGTACTAAAAACAAGGTGCCAGTTTCATTCATTCTGTCTTCAGTTCATTCATTCACTCATACAGCACCTAACAGGCACTGGACTGAATATTTTCAATCAAATGTTTTCTGTACAGTCGTAAATTATTAGCTAAATAAGCCATCAGTGCCCTGACCCTAAAGAGTGACATCTTGTTATAAATATCCAAAGAAGGAAACATTGGAATGCTTGACAGTATAAATCAGCTCCTCTCATTTTCTCTGACACCCACACATACACATGCGCATGTGTCATGGAACACATTAAACATTCAAACCCTTAAATTAGTTCAGTATCCGTCCTTGTATTTGCAATTTTTATACTGTTTATTGCCACAAGTGTACACATATTATGGTTTTGTTTTTCCGAATCCTGTAGGTAACACATTTTTGTTGCATGTCACTAGTATAATTTTGGTTTTGTTGTCAGACGGCTAAATGACAGTGAAGTGTCTGCAGTGTGCATAAAGCAGCATCTTGTAATAGACTGCAGGTCCCATGTGAGAACTGAAGATGAATACATTTAAAGTTGCAGCAGTATAGCCTGAAAAATTGTGATCAATAATCTGATTGTGATGTGTGCATGTACTACTTTTAGACATGCCTGGATGAATGTTGATGTAAATCTTCCATGAAGACCGGTGACAGCATTATGACCTCAAGTTAGTGGCCCCTCCTGTTACTTAACTACATGATATTACTTCACAGAAAGAATATCAACAGTTCTGCTCCTAGGGGAGAACACATAGAAAATTTGAGGTCTTGAAAGGCAGTATTTCAGTATTGCTGGTAATGTGTACCTGTGTTTTCAGAAACATGTGCCTGAGTCTCAATGATTACAGGAATAGGATGTACAGGAATAGGATGCAGGACAATAAATTAAGTTTTAGCTACACTTGTATAGAATAAACACAGAGGATTAGTAAAATATTACAGAAGTGAAGATGAAATGAAGTTTGTTCTTGATTTTTGTTCACTTATACAAGAATGTCAGAAAGCTTTTCGACTGATACTATTATTAAAAAAATGGCAGGTTTAAGAACTGAAGTGCATCGGAGGCATCTCTCTTTGCTATCATAAATTCTACCAGTTTATGTCGTATATAATTCATAGACTTTTGGAACCAAGACATTTCCAAGGTTAATGATTTGAACAGTTAAACATTGCCACCTTTATCCTATTTTTGGTGTTTAACTTAATCTTTCCATCATTTAATGATGTTACTTGCTTTTCGGCTGGATTAAAGAGCTCTCTACTATCAATAGTCTCCCATGTAAGTGCTTGTGTAGTGTAATCAAGTCCCCTCTTAATCTTTGCTTTGATCAGATACGCACAAATTCTTAAGTCTGCCATTGTAAGGCAGGATTTACAGCCCTTTCCTTTCCAAGGCGCCACACTGATGAAGATACCCTTTTCCTGAGTGATGTGCTCCACTTCTCTAGGCTTTCTTCTCTCAGTCTCTTTTTTTCAAACTCAGATGCCCTCATTGCAAAGAATATTTTCTGCCTTGAACAACCATTAAACTTGTTTTCAGACATGTATTTTAGCAATTTGGAGTTAGGTGCCTGGCACCCTGTGGTTGTGGATGAAGTTCTGCGTGTGGATGTCAGGCCCAAATCACAGTGACAATTAAGCCATTTGACTGATACTGTGGTACAGGAAAAACTATATTGGGAATTTTGTTTTCCTTTCAGTGGAATACCAGCGACTGCTAAAGACTGCAGGCATGAAATACTTGTCTTATAAGAGTGTTTTCTCCTTGCTACCATCTGTGAAAATTTGAAGATTTAAACATTTGTCTCATGCATTTCTGTGTGGGAGGTGTGATACTTTCAGTTTAATAAATGAGTCTTAGCTTGTTTACAATATATCAGAATTGACTATAATTTGGACAGTGTACATCTGTTCTGGAAAGTGTCTAGTGTACTTACTTCATAATGGAGTGTGATTATGTTTAATTTGATTTCTCCTGCACAATGAAGCATAATTAATATTTAATTTGTAATCCTTCTGTAATACAGTATGAAGATGCTGTCAATTAATTGGAAGCAATTAATTCATTAGCTAGAAATGATAGTATCACAGGAACAATGAGCATAGATAGCTGGGCAGTGAAAATATCTGTAAGAGACCAACAAGTGTAGTTCAAGTCTCCAGGCCACAGATTTTCTTCAGTAGTAAGAAATTTGCTACAAAGAGATGTGCCCGTACTGATTTTAAAATCTCTTTTTGCTTAGTTAACTCCTCCTTGGAGTTTGACATTTTTTGTGTGAGTTGCCATTTGTATTGGAAATTTCCTCCAGACTGCTGAGTGTTTGGTTTGGCCACTGCCCTGCCTTCCAGGAGACAAGTGCTTGAGGGAAGGTTCAGGGAAGGAGCAGGGACGGGCACACTGCTGAGGGTTACTTGATATCTTGGTTAATTCAGGAAACCTTTTTTTTTTTTCATTTCTGGCTAGAGGTGAGCTTTCCCACCTGAAAAATGGAAATAGAGATTCAAAGAGGGGAAGGAGTAGAGCCTGAGAAACACTCTCTCTGCCACCACCTCTTAACTGTTAGGCAGAAAATTTGAAGAGAGTATCCAGGTTACAGAGCTGCATGCAGACCACACAAGGTTCAAATTCTTCAGACAAATCGATTTGCTCATCACCTCAAGAGAAGAAGGGCTTTAAAATGTTTCTTATGTACTCAAATTGTTAAAGGACTTCATATGATTCACCTGGTGCATTAAATCTAGCTGAATTCTTAAATATAGACATGATGGACTATTTTCCTATGGTCTGACTTCTCTTCTGGGGCTGCCGCAGAGCCACCAGTTTGATTCTCTTCTCCTTGTCAATATTTCAGATAAAAAGAAATATCTATTAGTTTCTATAGGTGTTTCACGAGTAGCCTAATTAACTGATGTGCTCTGGCCTGTGTTATCTTCACAGGACCACTTTAATTGGCGCAGTCAAGAAGTACTGTGATTCGTCTTGTTCCTTACTCTTACTTATTTGATGGAGGCTTTACTTCTGCTTCTCCACATCTGTTTGCATCTTCCCGAAGACCAGGTCTTAGGCTGGTCCTGCTGTGCTTATGCATCATGGACTCAACATTGCATGGGTGGGATCTGCCATTCCTGAAGCACTGGCCCTTACTGTGACACTCACTGTGAAAACTTACCTCCTGATATAGTATGTATTTTTTGACCTTGGGTATCAAAACCTTTTTCTGTTGAGAATCTATATATATTCCAAAATACTTATGCCCAGTTTATCTTGTCAGGTCAAAACTTGTCCTTGCTTGGAAAAGGAAAAGTCATGGAATATAACCTCTTTCACAGTTTGATAAAGTCAAAGTGACAAGAACAGGCTCTATTCTAAGCTAGGACTAACTGCTAGCTTTCTCAAAAGGATAAGAATATAAACAGACTCATCTTGCTTCCAGCTAGTCAACAGGGACCTGTGCAGCCTGTATCTGTGTTAGCAAGTTGCTTAGCAAAACAGGATTGGATCAGTAAAAAAAAAAAGTGGTGCTGAGGGCCAAGCATCCTCACTACATGCAGTTTGGGGGGGTGCAAGGGGGTTCAGCCTGGCTCTAGTCTGGTACTAGAGTGAGCACCAGTGCCCCTACAGGAGCATAGAAGGTGGGAGCCAAGTAGAAAGCTGGGACCTCAGTAGTGGTCAGCCTTCCCTTTCAGTTTAAATTTTTTCCAGTCACTTCCTATATTCCTTACCACTGGGAGGCAGCTGATGTCTAGGATCCAAAACAGCACCATTCTGCACAGGATCCTTGAAAATGGTTTGTGTTGTGGACAAACAGATGTTCTGTATATACATGTGAAACAGCATCTGATCACATACTATGAAAGCTCCAGTTTTGTTCTGTCTCAGGATAAGTAAGGCAGCACATTGCTTCCAGGCCATTAGGCTGGTTGTAAAAATTTCTTTTTGTGCCATTTCTCTGAAGTTCTGTGCATCATTAAAATGAGACATCTGAAAACCACTGACTCTCTGGATGCAATACTGCAGAGGAGAAGTACAGGCTAAACTGAGATAACTGAATTTTGATTCCTGTCTATTTACAGTGTTTATTTTTTGTTGAAATATCTTTTGTTTAATAGATGCACCAAGTTATGATTTCATGTTGGTGTTGTATGCCAAAGACCATTACAACTTCTGGGGGACTGTATTGTTCTGCTGTTCTTTTGGGGAGAAAAAGTTCTTTAGTTATTGGTGTAATTTGCTCTGGTTAAGATATGCACAGCAGTACCACAAAATGTTAAAAAAGTGTTCTGAAACTGTCTGCACTTCAAACAGTTGCTCTGTGGAATTTTCCAAAGTGGCCTTGGATGAAATTTTGTTGTACCAGGAGGAACATTAAGACATGAATAAATTATTTGTCAGTGTTGTTGCCAGCATACACATAAATAAAACACTGTTGCTGCATGTTTGTTTTCACTGGGACTCAGAAACAATAAAAAACTTCTGTGGTGATACTACTTTTTATAGCTTTCAGACCTATATTCTGAACCTATATAGTAGTACTTAATACTCCTTTAGCCTATACTACTTATAGTAGTATAGGTTTTCTTTCACAAATTTAGAATTCCACTTTTTTTTCAAATTACCTGCATTTTTTGCTTACATTATGCACTCTGGAAAACACTTGCTTATTTTAAGTTCCTAATAATTATATTGACTATTTCCTAGATTTTGCGTTAGGAGACAGATTTAATAACACCCTGTGTTCATATTGTTTCTCCTTTTATAATTTCGTAATTTATAATCCTCTGTATGTCTTCTGCTGATCTTAACTTTCTTTTCTCTTTAATGCTCAACTTAAGCCTCAAAAATGGCATTATCTTCAGTGGTATCCAGGAAACAGAAGTGGGGACTAATTTGTTAAAAAAAAACCAGAATGAGGACAGGGAGGACAATGGCCATCTTGCATTAATGACATTATTGTACATGCGAGGTCATCACCAGGTGAAATTTCAGTTTACGGTGAAGGAAGAATCACATGAGGGAATGCATATAAAATGGAGTTTACTTTCTGAGACATACAAAATAAAAATAAAATAAAGAAAACATCGTAAAAGGAAATTAATAGACTTTAGGTAGATGAATTTCCTAAATTGTCCCAGTCTGCATTTTTCTTCCCTTTGTTACATCTACAGGCAGATAACTCCTTTGGAATTTATTATTGCTCCTTATGTATTAGAACAGTGATTTAGCTGGCACCAGACACCTTGCAAAAGAAAGCTAAAATTCTGCTTACTACCATTGAAAAAAGAATGGTTCTTACACCCAGATAGTAGTGAAGTGGAGCAGAGCTGAGTGAATGAAATTTTTTTTGCATATTTCCTTTATTGTATAATCTCTCCTATATATCCCTTGTCTCATCATGACTAAAGTGGAGTTACTAAATCTGCTGGACAACAGTGCTATTTTGACTCAGGGAGGAATGCTCCCATTGAAAGCAGCACTTCAAAGAATATTTTGTTTGCTTTTCATCTCTTGTACCCTCATTTCTAACTCTTAATACACAAAAGCCACATGAACTTGGAATTGTTGCTTCTTTTCAAAACATTTTAAAATGTTTTTCAATCTATTTGTCAATCAGATTAAAGGTCGACCACCAAAATGTGACCTACTTGTTGTGGTTTGCATAGTGGCGATATCTACACCAAAAGCTTTTCCCCACCTGCTTATGCCATCACAGAATATTAATTTTAAAGAATTTGATCTTGATGCCTGCAGGTGAAACCAGTTGAGGCAACAAGAAACTTTCATGAACGAATTACTTCAACGCAGTACAAGGCGGTGAAATTCAGAGGTAACATTACTGCTGTTACCATTTTGAAACTGAAATAAACAGAAATAGTTCAGAATGTGGTAGAGTAAAAATACAGTATGATCTTCTATGAAGTTGATGATGAGTTCTGTTTAGACCAGGGTTGCTCTGTGCAAGCACTTAAGATGACTGAGTTTCAGAACAAAGCATTAATTTTGCAAGGTATGTCCTCTCTTCAGAAGTTTTGGAGGAAGACTTCAAGGCTTTATTCTATCTGCTGCTCAGTAATGAAGACTTTGAAAGGGACAGTCTGACTGAAAATACTGCCATTCCAAGGATGTCTTCTTGCCTGTGGACCATTGAGAAAGAAAAGAAACAGTATCTGTCTGCGGATTTGTATATTCAGGAGAGGGAACAGGAGAAGGGAAGGTACATTTATTTCTAGTTGTGCACCTTGTTAAGAATCTTACTCATGTTTTGTGTACATAGAGTTTTGGCCTCAGCAGCTGCAAAAATAAAGAGAAAATAGAAAGCATCTTGAGAAGCCACTTCAGACACTGAAAGCTAGGAGAGGATAACTATGCGAGGCCAAGAGCAAAGAGAGGAGAGATGGAAATAGCAAAGGATAAATATTTCCAAATCGGGTTTCATGTAATAGAACTTCTTCACATGTCCTTGTAGATACTTGTGGATGTCCATGTTCAAAATATCTCATTTTCTGCTTTTACTTTGTTTCATTTTGACCACTGCAGTGGAAAAAACCCCAAGGTTAGCTCTGCTTATGTTTTCTCACTGATACCTTGGTAATGAGGCCTTCAAGAAACTTTAAGTAATTCTAACCTCTTAATAAATAAATTTTGTAGTAATAAAAGTAATTCTCTTTAGCAGTTCTGTAATTTCTTTAAGCTACAAGGAGACGTGCATCCTTTGTGTAGCTAAATCTTCTGTCAGCCACTAAATCTACTGCAGAAACTGTGGCAGAGAACTTGGGTGACATGTCTGTATTTACAAAAGTTACTGATTTCAACAGTGGGTTGAAACCCTTGAACTACTGGTTTGCAGCACTCCTGCAGTATGTCACTAAAAATGTTCGCACATTGCCATTCCTGAAGTCTTCCCCAAATTTGTTCTGCATATGTGTCTGATTTCCCTGCGGCAGATTTTTCTTGACGTCTGCTGTCAAGACAACTGTAGCTAAGCTGAGGTGAAAAATGCTGTGGCTCTTCAAATGTTTTTTTTGACCAAAAACTGTTATTCCAGACAGACCCAGCAGGGGAAAAAAAGCAACCAACCAACCCTCATAACTTTGTATTACAGTTGGATAAAACTTTTAATTAAGAATTTCCTAGAGAAACTGAATGTTCTCCTAAATTAGAATTTTCAACAGGACACTACTTTATTTTTTTAACTTCTAAGGAAAGATGATTTTAAAATGATGGCTTTTAAAAGGGTTTTCCATTACTGCTTGCATAAATCTAGGTCACTGTGGTGGTTTATGGGATATAGGAGGCATCGTTTGGATAACTCCTGTTTTCATAATTCCTTGTCACCAATGCTCATCAGGCAGACTATAACTTTATGATGTACTGGATCTTCTCTGGTAGCAGGATAGTCCACAACACAACATAGAAGATTTCTTTTTCAAAACAGAAGTTTGGAACTGAGTTTTCAGACTTCATCTTCCATCAGAAAATTTTCTGATATCAATGTTTTTCCCCTATTTCAGGGAAAAATGAGTATTGAAATAATTACTTTATTTAAAATAGAAAAGTTAGCTTTTTTTGCCAGCTTAAACATGCATATAAAATTAATAGACTAATTCATTACTTTTTCAGGCAGCTGGAGGAAGACCTGGCCGAGCATTCACTGGCTTATGAAAAGTAGGCACAACCAGAAAGCTGAGGTCAAGTTAAGTACTGAGAAGGAGGAGAACTAGTCATCTTTGAGCTATAGACCATTTACAAAATCAGACTTTTAAGCTGCTGCCATATAGGTGACATGTATAATCTATTAGTGATCTCAGGCAAACACTTTTAACCTACTAACCAATAACTAGAGAATGTAAAAAAATTACCACGAGACACTGTGACAAGTTCTTAGGGAGATAACAAATCTATCTGCCATACTTGGCAGCAACAAAGGCTTAATAGTTTTAACCTGCTTCAAGCAATGCAAACAGTCCATTAACACTGTTGCTTGTATGAAGCATGTCTGTATTTAGTTCTTTATTAAGTTTTTTGCTGTCAGTGGATCTAAAGCTAGATATTTTTGTAAATAAAAATGTGGGAAAGATCTCTGGGTTTCCTTTCTTGCATTACCAAAAACCATGACCCAGCAATGTGCACATGCATCCCAGAAAGCCAGTCTTGCTGTGGGCTGCATCAAAAGATGTGTGGCCAGTAGGTCGAGGGAGTTGATTCTGCTCCTTTACTCAATTCTCCTGCCATCCCATCTGGAGTACTGTGTCCATTTGTGGGGCTCCAGTAAAAGACAGACATGGACCTGTTAGAGCAGGGCAGTGAAGAGTTCCAAAGCTGATCAGAGGGCTGTAGCACCTCTCCTGTGAAGACAGGCTGAGAGAGTTGGGACTTTTCAGCCTGGAGAAGTGAAGGTTCCAGGGAGACCCTATAGAAGCCTTTCAGTATTTCTGCCTATTACGTGTTGGAATTGGCTCTGCTGGAACAGCACTATCAGCAAAGTATTGATGGTGGATCATAAGAAAGATGGAGAGAGACTTGTTACTAAGGTCTTTAAAGACAGGAGAAAGGCCAACGCTTTTAAACTGAAAGTGATTGGGTACAAGGAGGAATTGTTTTTGGATGAGGGTGATGAGACACTGGTACAGGTTGCCCAGAGAAGTTGTGCATATCCCATTATTGGAAGAGTTCAAGGTCAGGTTGGACCGAGGTTTTAGAAACAGGGTGCAGTGAAAGGTGTCCCAGCCCATGGCAGGGGGGTTGAAACTAGATGATTTTTAAGGTCCCTTCCAACCCAGATCATTCTGTGATTCTCTGGTTCTGTGAAATGTTCCCAAATGCCCAGGTGCATCTGACCTTTGGTGTAGCTTTGATGTTTTTCATTGGATGGTGAAACCCAGGCTGTCATTTATTGAGAAATAAAAAAAATTATTATTCTAAAGATACATAAATTCTTTTTTGTCATTAGAATTATTTTGGAATTGATAGAAACATAAGCAACAACCTGAACTGTTCTGATATAAACACATCAAATTCCATATCCCATTAGGATGTAGAATTTGACTACAACTGTACCTTTGTGCTAGTATGTATGGGAACCAACATCTTTTTTTTTCTGTAGCCTTAGAATTCATTTAAAATGGCATCTGTTAAATTGCTCGACTACATTTGGTGCTTTTGTGAGTGAATGTCTGTCTACAAGGAGTTAAAGTCAAATATTTCTGTTTATGTTTGGAAGCTTGAAATGTTAGTGGGAATGTCAGCCCTTCTCATTTTGGCATTCTCTAGAGCAAGGCAAGTGATTCTAGCAGCATGATCTTATTTATCTCTTGTCAGCTCCATGTGGTTCCTTTGGCCTGTGTCTGGCATATTAATTCATAACAGAATTATTTCCTCCTCAGCCAGGCAGTTTTGCAGTGTCAGCATCTCCTGGTTCACACTCCAGTACTGTAACCCACAGTGTAAGCAGGCCTAAGGCATGGTGGCATAAAGAGAACTAATAGAAAACAAAAAGACTGAGATGACAGAACTAAGCAAGTAAATAAAAAGTGTAGATAAAGATTCAGGAATTGGAATGTGAATAAAGGAATTAATATCCTTTCCCCCATACTTGTATTAATAACAGACAGAGATTTGTACACAGTGCCAATTGCTGTAACATGCAGTAAAAGAGGGGAAATTCAGTAAAATGACTGTTGTTTCTAGGTCTCCATGAAAAAAACTTAGAACTATATTGATTTAATTCCTAAATTACAGTAAGTTAAAAGTGCCCTTGAATACTTTGCTGATGAGGATGTTTCAGCAGAGCAAATTCAAATGTGTAATAGCCCCAAATTTGTAGACATTACATTCTTCATCTCGCAGCAATTTTCTTAAGTATTATTGTTTGAGCCTTCTATTATATGTTAAAGCTAGTATTTGGTGAAATCAATCTGTATGCAGTACAACAACAAGGTAATGTGCACCATTAATGACCACCATCTATCTCATCTTGAGATTCTTTATTTCTTTACTGGATAATCTCTATCATTAATGTATCTTAATGAAACGAGATAAAGGTAGGGTCAGCTTATCTGCAAATATAAATTAGACCAGTCCAGTTGGTACCTATGAACTCACACCTATTTACACTATTCCATGGCCTTGTGCAGAGATTCAGAATTACCTACTTGAACATAAAATTCTTGATAGTCTTTTAGCTCTAGTTTGACTCATAAAACTAACACGTAGCAGTAGTTCAATTAATGCATTCAAAATACATTGTATATCAATGAGTGAAGTTTTATTTTGAAACTGACAATTCTAAACAGAACTACAGCTGTACCTATGTATTTAATATTTTATTTGAAAACTACTTTCTGTAGTGAATCAGTCAAGAAGAGATACTGTTTCATTGTGATCTCTTGCTTTTGCTTACTTCTCTACTTCATTAATTAGTTTTGAAAATAAGTAGTGAAAACTTGCAATCAACTTGCACTGATGTCCTGAATTCTGCATTTTTATTTTAATTTTACCCTTCGTGTTGGCCCAGAAATAGGTAGTTTAGTATTGGATTGATTAGATAAAAGCCTTTAGAATGGCACTTATGAATTTAGAAGCCCATAATCAACCTTAGCCCTTTTTGATCAAATTGGATTTGCTTCTTATTTACTTACATGACCCTGAAAATGTAAGGAGTCCACTTAATGGAGAGCCAGCTGAGATGAAACCATGAGTTGCTTAAATTTGTGAATCCAAGGAACTATGCTGCTCTCCTTAGCTGACTATCTGATCCAGTGTTTGTGACTTTTAGTTACGTTTGTCTTTTCTTCAAGCAAGTCTCTACATGGAATTCTTGGCATGAATACCTGGTGTCACATTTCGCTTTGTTACAGTTGATAACATCTACTTAGAGATTATTTCTGGTTTTGTATGTTCCTAACCTTGTTATATATTGTGACTTGTTCTTAGTTTGTATTCTTTACCTATGTGTTTAAGGAATTTTTGTTCTGAGAGTAGTCCAGTCATCTGCCAAAGAAAATGTAGTACTTTATGTAGTATACTTTCCTTAGTAACTTTATATTCACTTTCTGTGAAGCCCTATATATATGACACAAAGTAGTGGAGAGCTAGGCCTGTAATTCTTGTAGTTTTGTAACAGTTGTTTTAAAATATTTTTGGTTGTTTGTTTATTCAATTCTGGTTTTGTTCACTTTTCCTGTGTGAATGCTGAGGGCACTCTGCAGACTGTATCACCTAAGCCAGCTGAGAAACATCTGCTGTGTAGTGACAGATAAGAAAAGGCCTCTGTTTCCCCAGAATTGTTAGGTTGCTTCCAAAGAACTTGGTTTTACCAGGATATTGTGGTTCAAGAAACCATGCTTACTTGAAGTACACACTTTCTGATATCACTAGCTTTAGTGATATATGTGAAGGTAAGTGTTCTGCTGTAGCTGACTATAGCAGCCAGCTTGCAGCACAAATTATCTCAAAACCAAAAAGAATACTTCAGTACCTAATTGCTAGTAAAATACCTAAGTTCTCTCTTTCTCTCTGGGAGTCACGTGAATGTAGGGGCCAGCTATGTATTTCACTACTCCTTACCTGCTGTAATGTACTCCTTACATCCTTAATGCATCTTGTATCTTAACCTATCCTTTCACTGGATTCCTGCTGCATATTTTGTCTCAATACTTGTTCTTATTTGTAATTAATAAACCCATGGAAATACTCTATTTGCTGGGATATTGTTTATTCAGTTATGTTATAGCTTTATTAAGATATTGGGTGTAGGCTTCTAAAAGGTTAGAACACACTTAAAAAGATAGCTGTAAATTTCAAAACACTGTAAAAATTACTCACTCCTATAACCTGATAATACTAAGCAAGCATCTTAAACTTTGAACTTATTTGTAAGATTTCATTGACTTGAAACTGTTCAATTGAGCTTTTAGAATTATTGACTATTACCAGTTTGGAAGTAAATAATTCTCAGTGGGACCTATTTCAAGGCTGGAATGGATCCAAGATAAAAGCCTTGGGACAGAGTATACAGATAAATCCCTAATCTCATTGGTCAGGTTATTTTAGGGAAGCCTAGCAGATTAATAACATGATGCCTTTCAATTCTATTAATGAAATCCTGTCGGAATAAATTAATGAATATCATACTGATATTTTAGGCTATTTTATGGCCATGTAGTGCAGTTGTTTAAAAACTCATTGCATGAACCATTTCAAGTGCTGTTGATATTAAATAGTAACCCATGCAGTTACTGTGTTGCTCAATCTTTCCTGTTAACAGCAGTATTGATTTGGTGAAAAGCAGAATTTACAGAACTGTTTTCTGATAAAGTTGCCTGTATATGACCAAGATTGCAGTCCTACTAACACAAGAACACCGTGAGTTCTGTACAGGATTGGCTTAAAGGAAATTATGTTTAGAGATTCTGAGAAACATTAATTTTGATCGTAATAGCCTTTCTATCCAAAATGTTACAACAAAAGCCTATTTGGATTACATCAGTCTGAAAGATATCTATCTATCTATCTATCTGCCTAGAAGTGAATCATTGATTTATTGCCTTTTATAATTTTTATTTATTAATGCAATACAATACTTAGAATTGTAAAAGGAATGTGAATGCACTGTAGTTAATATCATTCAAGAAGATTGTGAAAAATATTGTCAGGAGGAGAGGAGGGAGCAATGCTATTGAACAGAGGTGACTTGGTCTTTTTACCAGAAAGAACTTACATAAAATAAGGCTCAGAATGCATCACACACACTGATGTTAGAAGGTAAGTATGAATATTTTTCAGGTAATTTACATTATAAAATATAATTCAGGTTAAATGTGTGTTTGCTTCATTTTTGGTTTAACTTTACAAATCCATCTTTAGTGTGGAACCTCCTTAGATCACCATGTCAGTTGTCTTTATATTGCTCAAGACTGTAAGAATGCCAATTAAGACAGAGCTGGACCTCCAGAGACTAGTGAATGACCAACAAAGCATGTTTGTTTCTAGAACGTGTAAACAAACAAAGCAAAAAGCCAAGGCTCTGAAAAACAGTGATAATGATATCTGCTATTAGTATTTCCGTTTGCTGTTTGTACTCTGGTAGATCTATTTTATGCTGCTTTAAATATTATTTCCAATTAATTTTTTTTGAAACCACTGCAAGTTCTCCTCCAGCCAGAAGAACTTGGGTCTAGGAAGCACTTTCCCAGTCAAAAGTTGAATCCTCATCCATTTTAAAAGAAAAAAGCATTTGTTTTAAACCAAAGCATGTTGCCTTATACCACCTACATTCTCAGAGGCAGCTTCACTTTGCTATTTCACACTTATACATTCAGGATCTTAGTGTTTCAAAAATTCTCTGATGGAGACTGGAAGTGTAGCAGATTGGTGTTGCACTGTACTGGAAGTGTTGCACCCACATGCAGAGCTCATAATCCTGCTCTTGAAATGGCAGATTGATCTGGAAAATTAATGATCTACTGTGCTAACCTTTTTAGGTTTGGTCTGTTAGCCCAGCACTGACTTTTGAGAAATGTTTTCACTTTTTCCCCAAAACATCAATTTTTCAAGTTCTCAGCCCCCTCTTCCTGTTTAAGGAGTTCATGAGTGCCATCAAGAGTTCTTATTCATAAATCAAAATTGGGCTAAGTGAGGACATTTGAGGTTTCTGGTTGCCAAAAGGAGAGAAATTTAATCACTTTATGCCGTTCTTAGAAAAGCCTCTGAAAATCAGTGCAAAAAACGTGAATATTTTCTGATAATATTTGTTAGGTGTGCATTGAACTTGCAGAGGTTTTAGGAAGAATGACTGATCCCAAATCATTCTACAGCATTGATCTGGCCTTGCTACTTGTTTCTGTTGTAAGATTTCATTTTTTTCAGAGTCTGCAAGGACTATAGAACTTTTTTTCAGGGAACCCATGTGACTTAATGTTTTCATTCAAATGAAACCTCCCAAACAAATTTGGTGCGATTGAGGTCAGCTATAATAACCTATTTTTCTTTGTTGGCTTTGAAGAAGGAGGAAAGTAGACAAAATGGAAAGAGAGAAGTGTTTTGACTTCACAGTTTTAGAAGAGAGATAAGTAACAACTTTTTCTTTCAGAAGAAAATAGGTGATGTGTACCTTCTCTGTACGTATGGTTAAAGTATGAAATAGAGACTGTCTACTGGATTTATCCTCATCTAGAAAAAGTCCATTTCTGCTCAGAAATATTATGTAGAATTTTATAACCTCTATTATGCAGATGAGAGTGGATTATTTTGTTTTACACTTTAGGGCATTTAATTCTGTGAATTAAGTAACTATACTGCTAATCAACACATACTGTCTTTTTAAATTGAAACTCAAATATTATAGTAAAATATTGTTAAAAAGTAGTTTAAAACATGAAATATGAAAGAAATCCACCTCAGCTGGACATTATGCATAAGGACAAAGCAATGTAAGCAGCATCTGCAAGGAAGTAGTAGTCAGAGCCTGAAATTAGTACTACAAAACTCAAGGTGCATGAACATTCCTTTTTCTCCAGCTATAAACTGATCGGCTCTGAGTAGGTTCACTCCATTAAGAAAAGACTGATGAGTGAGACTAGCAGCCACACAAAGTCTAAAATACAAATATATGGGCTCCTCTCTTTCAGCATGACTTGTCTTTTTGGTGCTTGCTACACTATCGCTTCATGGCTCTTATTCCAGTAAGCAGTAGTCACTTACTCTCTTGGCCTGCATTAAACATAAATTTCTTTTTCAGCCATAGTCATCAGCCCTTGAAAGAACTACCAATTAATAATGAAGGCCTCTGTTGTGGCAAAAATCTCCTTGCAGTAAGAACGCTTACTGTAGTGCCTGCCTTGCCCAAGAGAAGAGAGACTGATGGCAAACTTTTTCATTGCCAATTTTTTATTTTAGCTGATGTCTTCTGTATCCAGTCAGATTCTTTTGCTTTATTGCACCCCTGCTCAGAAGTACTTCAGGATGAAGTATGTTGGTATATATGGAAGTATATATGGACCCCATTTTGACCTTATATTTTGTATGTATTTTATTCAAGCTGACCATAGTGCTTATAATTATTTGAAAATACCTCAGAAAAATTATTCAAACATTCTTAACAAACGTATAGCAGCAGTATCTTACAACAGTAAGAACGAAAAGTGTCAGCATTTCGAGTTTGGCCTGCCAAATGTGTCATCGTATATTACTTCTCTTTCTCATCTTTTGGGGAATTTATCCCCAGACTGTCTGGGGGAAAAAAGTTCTCCCAGTAACACAGTATCCATTTCACTTTTGACTCTCTCTAAGCCCTGGAGGTCATCTGATATTATTGAAAGCTAATATTTGTTCCAAACTGGCACTGCTGGTGGCATCAAGAAAACTCTACTCTCTTGATTGCTTTCTCTCTTGAAGAACTTAATACTCTGACTGTTTCTGCAGTCTATTCAGCTTTCAAAGAAGTAAGATCGACTTATTGGTCTCACTCCAAAAATAATCTTTTCTGTCTTCATTGTTCTCAAGAGAACTGCTTGTGTTTGTTTAACGAGGAGACACTTCTGCCACAAAATTTCCATAAGGGAAAACATGATCTTTTTAAAGGTAAACAAATCCCTGATAAGGAAGTGCATCTGAAGCATTGCTATTTTGTACCTTGCCAGTCTGGCCAAATCATATGGGATTTCTTTACTTCCACATTGACTAAAAGAACAATAATTTATTTGGTTTAATGACAATCTATTTTGTGGACAAAAAGGGTCTATTTCAGTATTTTCTATGATTTTCATTTTTTTTAAAAATTTTCATTTGAGGTTTCAGTTTTATATCATGTTAGTCGTATAACATTTTGTGAGAAGAGGAAGCACTGATAACTACATCTTACTTGAGAGACATACAGAGAGATGCATGCAATGATAGAACTCTAAAACAAAGGGCAATAAGAAAAGTGGTGTAAAACCCTCAGAAAACTTCTGTTGGCTGTTCCTCTTGCAGACTGAAGGCATGATACCAGCAGAGTTCATGTACTTCTTTTCCAAACACTGACTTATTCTGCTATCTGGAAAAAGCCACGTGGCTTGTGCTGTCTTCCCACAGGTACCTTTGCATAGGAAGACAGCAATGTGCTTGCTGTCACAGCCAGCCATACTACTTACAGGATGGATATGGGGCTGTGCCAGACATTGTCAAGCCTGCAACAGATTAGAGAGAACACAAGGTGAAGAAGTATGTTGGAAAAGTAAATGAAAATGTATCATAGCCACACCACATCAAGAATCCAACTGTCCTGCGTAGGACACCCGTATGCTCCTCATTGGTGGCAGGGTTTCTTTCACTCCTGAGTGGTCTGTTAATAAGAAGTTCTCTAAGCCCTAGGATAGCTTCCTGGCAATGTGATAAATTAATGCCAAAGTCTTGTTTTCCTTTAAGTGGGATAGAAAAATACATACTTAAATTATAATTGCTCTCTATTTCAGCAGTTCAGTTAAAGACCAAAGCCAGATCAGTGAAGATTTCTTCTTAACTATCCAAAAGTATAGCTTTTTATTTATTGTTCTGTTAGTAAATCCTTGTTTAACAAGAATTCTTTGTGAGCTTCTCTATCCAAAATCAGTTAACACATTTGGTTGTACTTTGAACCGTGTTTTTCTTTATCTAACAATGTGATTACTTCCAAGATGAATGTAGTTCATCTGAAATGTTCAGAAATTGAGTGCACTTTTTCATCAGTTCAATATGCTTATCACAAAAACCCCCCACAAAAACATAGCAGACTGATACACTTCTGACAAAAAAAAAAAAAAAAGAATAAAGAGGAAATATAACTTTCACTTCAAATTTGATGAATAGTATTTGTCTTTGTCATTCCAAATCTGATCAGTTGAAACCTATTTAAAGTATGCAGAACATGGAGTAAACTTTTCCTTTGGAGTTCTTGCTGCTGTCAGTCTTCCTGAAATTGGTCATCCAAGCTGAAAAAGAGAGCAGGATTATTTGTACTATTATCCTAATAAAACCCTTAACAGTTTCCCAAGTGGCACCTTCGGCACAGCAGTGGCTCTCCTTTGTGCTACTCTTCACCTCTGACCACAGCAGCTGTGGAGGTCTCAAACCTCAGCAACACTTTGGGCTGTGCTCTGCTGCTGAGGAAAGATCTCAACATCCCTCAACCTGCTCAGGTTGAAATTAACCCTGACTTGAGCAGGAGTTTGCATTAGGTCATCTCCAGAGTTTTCTTCCAACCTAAATTATTCTATGTCTTCATGAGAAGTATAAAAATAGGAAAATACGTAAAAGTCATTAATTTGCAGTGTTACTTGTCTGGGTTTTTATTTGGAATAAAGGGTCACCTGTAGAACAGTTGAATTCTGGTCACTACAGAAAAGAGTAAAAATCCATCAGCTTTAAGTGCTGGCAAATGACCCCCCTACAGTATAATAGGAAATGTGAAAACTGGATATGAAAAAGTGGAACTGGATTCCTGCAAGAGAGAGATCTCCTGCCAGTTCTGAGATACAATCTTTGGGGAAATTAAAGAGATGACTCAGTGTAATACACAGTGTGCCTGTACAACCAGTAAATCAAAAAAGACAGTGTCACAATCCATTCTTTTTTCTCTTATCTAGCAGAGGATTTTGTTTTCATTTGCAGTACAGAACAAGAAATGGGATTTCAGTTCACAAATGTGGCAGACTACTGACTGAACAGGCTTCAAACAAAGACAAGAAAATGTTCTTTAAACATTGCAGGAGATAACTCACAGACATGATGATACTTATTTTTAGAGTTTTTGTAGATCATCTACATTGTCATGTTAATGTTAAAATTTCTCACTAGGTTGACACATTTACCATAAATATAACTGTGAAGTTTTCTGGTTCATAAATTTTGATCTGAGGATGTAAATGGTATAATTGTCAGTGGCCAGACAGTGGCCAGAAGGGGATGATACACAGTTAATCTATATATAAGAATGCAGTACTTCTATCTAGATTAAGGAAATTGAAAAAAAAAAAAAGAAAACAGAATTTTATGGAGCTGTTTGGTTTGGTAAATAATTGATATTAGCAAATGAAGATCATTAATTTTTTCAAAATCTCTAATTTTGTTTATTTTAACAGTACATATTTGAGTGGTAAGTATGATTAATGTAGATGCTGGGGATCTCTAAAAATCCTACCTGAAGTTTGGCATTATGATTTGTATTTGAAATGTTGCTTAGGAATATTTAAATTAATATTAAATCAGAGTACTTACTGCCTTATCAGTTGTGGACTCTTTCTGTTATTAGAAAGTCAGTATGAACAGAATATATTGGGGAGGGCTGATTTTGGCTGGCTACGAGCACCTGCCCTCAGGAGGACAGAAAGAAAGTAAGATGGACAAGATCATGGGTTGAGGTGAAGACAGTTTAATAAGAAAAGCAAAAGCCACATGTGAAAGGGAAGAAAAAAAGAAGAAATTTATTCACCATTTCAAGCCAGTAGACAGATGTCCAGTGAATTTCTGGGAAGTGGAAAATTGATACACATGGCAATTCCTTCAGAAGGCAAACACCATGACCCTAAATATCCCTTTTTTTTCCTTCCCACCTTCCCTTTTATGGCCAAATATGATGCATACAGTGTGGATTATCTTTTGGGCCAGGTCAGATCAGGTGCCCCAGCTGTCTGCCCTCCAAACCTCTTGCCCATCTACAGCCTGTTGGCCTTCTGAGTGCTGGGTTGGAGAGACAGCCCTGGTGCTCTGCTCAGCCATAGCCAAAACATCAGTGTGTTACCAACACCCCTGTAGCTATAAATGCAAAGCACAGCACTGTACAGGCTGCTAAATGAAAGTAAAGTCCTTCTCAACCAGACCTAATGTGTCTAACAAAGGAGATGTGCAGCATTATGTCTGATTTAGAGCTGTATTTAGATATGCATATACTTTTTTGTTCATGAGAGCATGTGAAAACAACATTTTAAAAAAAACAAAGCTGGCAATATATCTGACATATAGCTAGAAAAAGAATTATTTTGAAAAATAATATAAGTTTAAGGTAAAGTATCTAGAAATGTAACTACAAATGAGATTTTAAAGTCCTGAAATATGGTCATTTAATCATACTCTCCCTGTTGTGACTAGTTTCTATTGATTAGGTCTCATATTATTTTACTGCCTTGTACCTTCATAGAGGTATGACCATTGCTGCTTGAAAGTGAGCTGTTTACTGTTTCTATCTTCTCCTTTAAAAGACCAAGTGTTATTGTACAAGGCTTAAAATACTTGTTTTTACCTGAAAATGACATTGGATCTTACCTGCTTCTAAGCATTCTCATGACTTCAACTGGTTTCAGAATGCAGGAAGAATTTTTGCACTTCTTGTTCCTGAGCAGAGAGGAGGGTTTAGAACTGCTCTGCCAAGCCATTCAGCAACCTTCTACTTCTTCCATTCAGCAGTGTAGAATATCAGTTTAGTTACAAAATCTCCCACATAATCAATAAGTAAGCTCTGGAAATACTGTAAAATATGGTGGTGTTCCTGAAGCTTGGGTGCATCCAAGGTAAAGATCTCAAGGTATCCTTATCAAGGACCCTATTTGCTTTAGCTAGTAACATGTGGATGATAAATTTCAGTCAGTATAACACTATTTCTGGATCAAATTATCATTGAAGAGTAGCATTTTGAAATGTTTTCCACATTGAGCATCAGACAAAGGTATTTACTCCGCAGTTTATTTAATTATATCTGTCCCGCTGTCATCTTTTCAACTTTAGATTTAACCTAATATTTTAATAAAATCTTAATTGAAGTTTACTCATTCTTTTAAAGGTTTCTTATTGACAATGTTTTATCATGTAATCTTTTACATGATTTGGAAATGTATTGTTCAATTTTATGTGTAAGTTTAAAGGTAATTTTTTTTCAGTTAGAATGGTATTTTCCAGGCTACATATTTTAACTGAAGTCACCGGTTTTAGTTGCAGTTTGGGATATGTGTAGGCCTACAAGGAATGTTAGACCTTCACTCTAGAAATCTGACCTGTGCCAGTCTTAAGACATAAAAATCCATATTTGGTCATATTTCATAGTTTAAGAATCCAATAAAGATGAGTTTGCATTTAACTAACTACTTTTACATTTAATGGAACTGAAATCCCCAGAAGATTATTCATCTGATCCAGAGGTGTTCTTGCATGTTAACAAGGTAAGCTGACAGGTAGGCAGCATCAGTGTGCTATCAGCACTCTAGGTCACAAATCTAAAAGACAGCACTATATGAGATGCTATAAAGAAAATGGGCTCCATCTCAGCCAGAACCAGTGCAGATGTTTAAGATAAATCAGATGAATTATGTCTGTAAAGTGCTTAGTCTTCTCCACTGACTCTGGAGAGAAGTGGACTCTTCCAGGGAATCCTGGAATTACTAGCTGAAATTCAGACATTTTTTTAAAGTCTCTAGTTGAGATGAAACGTAATATTTCTAACAAACTGACCTTGAAAATGTAGCCAAAACCATCAAAGCTTAGTGTCTGGGTATCAAAAATGCATGTGCATACATCTCTTTCTCTCTCTCTGTTGTTTGAAGACATGCTAGTTCTTAGGGAAAATTAGGAGAATATTCTTTTCAATGAAGTTCAGACACAAATTTGTATTTTCTTCATTCATGTGTCTTACAATTGTATTACAAATGACAGTGGCGGAGCAAAAACCTGAGCAGTGTGCGGTTCTGATGTGTCTGTCTTCCGATAACTCATTTTCAAGACTTTAAAGGAAGACTCTATTGTAAAATGGACAGTCTGCAATAGAAAGCTGTTGATTTGAGGGTAAAATAAAAAAAAACCACCTTCTGTCACTTTTCCCTCTACATTTCAATGATAATTTTATTTAAAATGGTGAATATTTTAGGGAGCAGAAAATAAAGCAGTCAGTACAATACAGAGCAAAGTTATATCAAGTGTTGGACTGATATCAACCATTGGATGGTTAAGAAGTCACAGCAAAGGTGTTTGCTTTGTCAGCCAAGGAGTGGAAGAACAGGCTGTGTTCTTTGCTGTGTTTCCCATGTGAAACTCTCTGCTGCGGTTACGTGCCAGCTCCTGTCAAATGACTGGCCCTAGACACAGTTGTTCTTTATATACAGTTTTCAAGTAATATGGTAAAGAAACAATCTCCTCAATTTCATAATTTGTACATTGCTTGAAGTCTAGTTCTTTTCCATCTGCTCTGCAATCTGCTGCTGATAGTACATTATGAGGGAAGCCAACCAAATCCTCAGACCAGCTCCTGAGTTGTCAAGCCTCATTTCATTCTGTTTCTTCTCAAAGGTACCTGTGAGCATGGTAAATAATTTTTGTTTAACAACTCTAGTTTCTACATCTTGATCTGATTTTATAGACTGCAGCAAGACTGATACACACCAGTCATCTTAAACAGATTCAAACCCATACACATGTAACCGAATCATGGGATCATAGAAAGGTTTGGGTTGGAAGGAAACTTATAGATCATCCAATTCCAACCCTCTTGCCATGGGCAGAGATGCTACCCACTAGACCAGCTTGCTCAAAGCCCCATCCAACCTGAAAGATATTTTCTGTTTGCACCTATAAGTAGTTTCAAATACTAACTTTTACTCCTATGACAATTTTCTAATTAATTTTGATTTATCCACAGAATATTGGCTGTGTGTCTGCAGGCTGTAGAACTTGGACAATGTTTTAGAACAAACCGTTTGCAGAGAAAGAGCTTCAGAAGGTTCTTATTTAGGGCTCATTTTTGGCTGTATCAGATTGTAGTATCCCCTTTAAAGCTGTGGTTTACAATTCTTTTCAGATTCAGCTCAAATTCTCTTCATTTATGATCACTAAGTATCTGTCAGCAGAGATTCGGTGTCAACATTTCTTTGTTCCCTCTGTTCCAACTCATTAACTTATGGCATGTTTTTTGTAGTTTTCTGGTATTTCATTATTTTAAAATAAAACCCCCCAAATATTTTTATCAATTGTTCAGGGAAGGTTAGTAAGTTAAATAATGATTAATATGCAAAGTTGCATCATCTGCTAATACTTACAGGTTTTTACTAAAATTTACTAAAATATTTTTCTGCTTCTGCTTTCCTGGTTGGACTGCTGCTTACAAGCAGAGTCTATCCAGTGTTTTGTAACAGCTGCAAATTGTCCTTCCTGCAAATTTCCCCTTTCTGAATAGCAATAATACTGCAGTTACTTGTTTATTCAGCAGTGTAATAATGCATTTAAACTTCTCTGTCATCCCTATAGCCGAAACAGATAGAAAGTATGAACTTTTGCTGAAATTCCCTGAAGTTTTAAAGTTATCAAAGCACTTGGTTAGAATAATAGAGTTCCAGCTATATTATTTTATTTAATTTTGTTTATATTCTGTTGATGGCATGAACTGTTCTCTTTTTTTTTCCTTAAGTGAATAATATTTTTTCTTTGAACTGCCAGTTCTGAGAATACTGCTACATATCTGTCCTTGTCCCTTCTTAGCAATACTAAAATGTCAAAAATGGGCATGGACGTCTGCAAGCCATGGCCTTTTCTGAAGAGTACAGCCAGTGCAGCATTACTCAAATCCATTCTTACTAGTATCTCACCGAGTTTAATACATTATTTATTTATTTAAAAGAAAATGTTTCACTGCATCTCTTTTTCTAAATTACTAATCCAGCTTCACCTCTATAAATGCATTGCCTGATAAATCCTTTAGTTTCTGTTGCTTTTTCAAATATGTTAGTACTATTTCCGAATATGTTGTTTTCAAATTTTAGTAGCTGAAATATCTGAAATATTCTGAAACATCACACACCAAACAAATCATCTGTGTTTTAAGCTAAGCATATTTACAACACTTAACAAGTGCCCAAGGCCACTTGTCTTATTTGTATCTCTGTGCACCTGTTTTATCTAGCATTTTGGCACTTTTTACTGTAAAACTATCCTGATATCATACTACATAGGCAAATGGAGTGAATCAAATAGGTCATTTAATGTTACAGTGCATAGTACAGCATTGCAGATTAGTTGCAGAATTTTACTAGCCTATTAAAAGAAATGCTAAAAAGCAACACGATTCTCTTAACTTGTCACAGTTCTCCTAACTTGTTTCATTATCCACTAAAATAATTTTCAACTAGCAATTCACTTAGCAGTAAGAAAATATCTTAATCCCCTCCTGCAGTATCAAACTGGCATGTAAGAGGCAACCCTGTGTGTCACTGCTTCAGTAAAAACAACTTATGCAGCAGTCACAGAGGTGAAATGGAAGCATAAGCAGCTACATACAAGCTGCAGTGATGTGTGAGCGTGTGGTGGGGACAGGTGAGGCTGTGCTATGTGCATATGGGTGAGCATTCTTCTCTTAGCACAGTAGAATTAGAGTAGTTTCTGCAATCTATCCTTGGCCGAGTATTGTAGCCTATATTTGCAGCAGAGCAATGCTAATGCACTCTGCAGCCTTTCTTTTTCTTCTTTCTGACTAAACACAATATCTATTTTTATGATACACATTGCACATGAATAGCAAAAATCCTGGAAAATTTGTAAAAGATATCTCATGGACTTAATGACTTTAAAAATCAGTTTGTTTAACTCTTTTGTCGGGCACCTCTTATGCTTTTCCCCAGACTATCCTGTCCATCCTAAGTGCCTTGTAGTGGAATCTGTAGAGTTAGTACATAATTTTCATCAGAGCACTTACATAATGATGGAGAAAGGTGCTCATCTGAAGGAAGAAATCTGGGTTCAATTCCCAACTTGTCCATTTGTTGTCTCCAATTTTATTTGTCGTTTAGGGTTTGACAGATGCACACAAAAATGTAGGTGTAGCAAATCCTTTTATAGCATTTATCCTTTTTATCATTTAAACTCACTGGAAGTACGTACCAGCACTCACCAAAGTTTACCCAGGGAGGCTGCATTCCTCCCACAGTGGAGGTCCTTAATGCTTTTGAATTTGCAGATCCCTAAGATTTTCCCTTAGATGCAAGGAGAGATGCAGACTCTCACAGCCTCTGGCAGTAGGCCTGTCACTATTACATTTTGCAGCTCCATTAGACATAAGCTGTTGGCCATTTTCATATATGACATCACTATGCCAAACAAGAAAATCATCTCTAAATTAACATCCTGCTTTGAATTGCTGTCAAATCCATTGATTGTGGAGACAGCCTAGGAAGACTAACATCATTAGGCTAAAATTAACCTGTATGAATACCACCTGATCTCTAAAGAGAAGTCCAGATTCTATTGGACATCAAGTGCTTTATGCTTGGTTTGTTGGAATAAGATCCACAAAAACCCACACAGGAAACTCCTACAACTAGCAGTAGAAAAAGCTACATTAAGAACAAAAATATGTTCAAAATCCTGTCCCTATTTGTTTAGGCACCTCAATTTGGACAGTAGTTGTGATCTAATCCAAACACCTATACTGACCAGTGGCATCCATTCTAAAAGTGAAGGAAAGAGAATATTTTTCTTATATATGAAAGATTATATTTATAGAAAATATGGAATATACAGCTTCAGTTTCACCTCACCTAATAGTCCTGAAACACATATTTCTTGTCCCCGTGTGTCATCACCTTTTCATAGTGAGAAGACAGTGAGGTGCAATTCTCTGACTTTGAAGGGCATTAAACCAGTGTCCCTTGGAATAGGGACTGGATCTCCTGTGTACCCTACCATTTAAGTTATATGCCTCTCCTACATTAACAGACAGAATTGTAATTGCTGCATTTTTCAATGGGCCTTGTCTTAAAGGCAGGTTTTCAAAGCTAGAAACTAAATGGCCTGTTCCTGTGGACAGTGAGCAGCTCCTGTATATCCTAGCAGCAGAACTTCTAATGGCTTGGGAGCTCTACAAGCAAAGTCCCCAGAGTAAGTTACACAGCCCTTGGGCCTGTAGATTGATGAGCAGAGGTTTTCAGAATTACAGTTCTGCTGCCTGGTTTCAAAAAAGCATGTATAAATAAGCTACCAAGCAGTGATGCTCAGTTACAGCATCACTCTATCAGCCCCAGGTGTTCCGCGCGGTGCCGTGGATCTGCCTTGCTATAGCCAAGCTGGTTTTGCTTCTCAGATTTTTGTGTCTTGGAGATTAGCCTGCTGAGCCTCTTGTGGCTATTACCTCTTTGATGTCTTGTCAAGCAAAATCCCTGGTTCAGTGCCTCTTAATTCTCTCTATTCTGGTGTCATAGAAGTTTCATCTGTATCTCTAAAGCATGCACTGGGGATGGTTAGGGACTGGATGAATAGCTGTTGTGCTCTCTATACTGTTTTCTGGTAGCTGTGCATTGTGCCATCCTCATTATGATGTGCCAGCTTATAAGACAGCAGGTCTTGCTGTCGCTGGGCGCCTTCCAGTTCCCTGTGGCTCTGACTTCAATTCCTAACATTAGAAGAATAGCTTTTTAGCTGAGTGAAGTGCTACCAAGTGTCTCATTTGCCATTCTGTCATTTTAGAGTGACAAATACAGATCAGGAACTGTATCTGCAGTCTTTTATGTGTGTTTTCAGTTATTCTGACACTCTCTGCCTCTTCTAAATTGAGAGTAATGGAAGCTTGTGGTGCCACATCTAAACACATACTTCTTTGCAGCCTGCGTAAACTCCTGTGCTGTCACTTGTTTGCCAATGTCAAAGCACTTCACTTTATCAGGTGCACCAAGGAAGATGAGTTCCATATAGATAATCAGCTATTTAGAGGGAAGGCCAAATAATAAAACCACCTCAGAAAAGGGCTTATCGGACGGCAGAACAGGTACAGACTTTTTGTTCCTCAACATAAAAGATATCTAGGCCTCCCTTCCTTTTTAAAGAGCATTAAGTTATCACTCTCTGTGGGTGCAGTTCTTGTTGGCTCTGTACAGAACATGCGCTGTGTGCTGTGTGCCAGCCCAGTGCCTTCAGTACTCTAGAGTGTATAAAAAAACAGCTGAAGCTTAGTTAAGATGCATCAAGGTTGCTAAAATTGCTTTAAAAGGCAACTAAAACCTCCCCAAAGTGTCTATGCTGTTATTGCTGTCCCTGGACACCCAGGGTTCAGTTCAGATATGTCTGGGTTGTCAGTTATGTCACAGACCTCACAAGAGATCCAGAGCTCTTTGGATTATCATCTGGAGATCAAGTTATGTCACATCACTGGGAGTTACTTAGTCACATAGGTTTAACAATGTCTTTTGATATGCGAACATGTTTTTTTTGACATGCTAGCCATCAAGCAGTAATGTAAGGCAAATAAATCCTTGACCCAGTCTGACCAAGCTCCATAGAGTGTTTGACTTGCTGGTTTGCACTTACATTTAAGTGTCTCTATTCAAGCCACAGCCCATTCTGAGATCCTGTGATGGTCAAGAAAACACCGTCTCAGCACTGAGTCTCAGTCATGACGTTTTTTCCAGTGCTTGGAACAGTGTTGATAGCATGACAGTGACTTGTGCACCTTTATCCAATGTAAAATTAAAAAAACTTCAATTTGCTTTCAGATTGTTTTTCATTTTAGCAACTGGTAAAGTGTCACCATCTTTGAAAAAACGTTCTGGTATCTTCCTTTGAACAAAATCTCTGGGCTAGTGTGGTTGTCTCCTTCTTTATCCATTCTGTACACATTGCTGCTAACTGCAGAAACTGTTCAAATACACTGGGCTCATATGTCTTTTTACTGACTCATGGTTATTAACATACCTTTTGTGTCAACATGGATGTAGACAGTTACTTATGATTTTTATTTTTTTTTAATGTGCTTTAGAACTGTGTTTGTCAAGTCTCCTTTGTTTTTTGGTTCCTCTCTTTTATCCTGTTCTCTTAAAAAATGTTGGTCTACCTTCCTTAGACTTTGGTCTGCTAAGAGCAGTTTCCCTGGAGCTGCAGCTTCCAGTCTTACTGTGAAAGGCTCCCAAAGCCCAGTCACAAATATGTCCTTTATCTATAATATTCAAAATATTGGCTCCTCAGCCTTTAATTATTTACACTTATCCTGGCTGTTTCAGAAGAGCTTTTTTAGTCTGGGCTCTAACTGCTGTGATTTTTCACTCAGTGTTTCCTTAGATTGTTCTGCTCATGCAATATGCTTGTGCCTTGCTGCAGAATACACGTATGGCAGAGCAAACAGAAGCCTTTTGACAAGCTATAGAAAATCTGGGCATGACAGATTAACTGGAATCCAGCAGACCTTATTCCTCCTGCAAGGTGCAGACATGGGTCCTAGCCAGGAAGCAGACTAAACAATTAAAGAAAACTACTCTAATCACTAGCTAAAGCTAGAAAAATGTGAGGATTTTCCACAATAGGATTAATTTTACTTTTGTTACTGTTATAATATATATCCTGCTAACATCATCAGGAAAGCATGTCTCTTTTGAAAATGTCAAGTGTTCTTATTTCTATTTAAACTAAAACCTGAAGATGAAAACTGGAGTGTTAGGTTTCTTTTTTTAAAATTCATTTTTAGCAGCCCCAAATCCCTATTTTAAAATAGTAAATTTCTCTTCATGTTTTGAAAGAAAAATAATACTGCAGAGAGCATAAAAGACACAGAGTGTAATACTAACAGTAAAGGAAATAGTCATGTATTTCATTACTATTTCTAATAAGTTGAAAAAGCTAAAAATATTCTTCCTTTTCATAAAAAGTTGTAGCTGTATTTTAATCAGTAAATGCACATAAAACATGCACAGATTATATTCCTAACAGTTTCTTTATAATAATATGCTATTTTGACACTAACTGAAGGTTTGTCAATTTGCATATTTAATTCAGGCATTAATTACTTGTAGACTGGAATGCACAATTTATCTAGGCTTCTTTGATGCTTTTAAGTTTGAAATGACAAAGAGAACTGCTGGGAAGATGTGATGCTTTCAAGGCCTTTCTGTGTATTTAGGTATTGCATCCAGCTCATTCAACCTTATTAGAAGCTTTCTGATACTTCTAACATTCATAAAAACAAGTGGTTACACTGAGAATTTCAATTTCCATTAAGAAGAATCGCTTATGTCTGGTTTGATTTCTCTTCTACTAGGTAATAGCCATATTCAGGGATCAATGACCTCTCAGACTTTTTGGCTAGCCCTCCTTGTGTCCAGCAGCCTGCCAAGGGTGGCTGTGGCAGGCCTGCTCTGTATGCCAGGGCTGTAGGAATCACCCAAGTGGCCCATTTTCTGGGGGTGTTATGCAAGTGTTTGCTTACTGTACACCTGTAATCATGAATAATGCATATGAGAATGTGTCGTGCATATAAGAAAAGGTGAGAACCCTGGGGTTTTGTATGTGTCTCCCACTGATGGAGAAGACTAAGATGTGCTTTGCATTTGAGGGCTGTTCCTTACAAATGACACTTATTGCCATGCCTTCTTTGTGGATAAGACATCTTCTTAAGGAGTGCAGACTTGATTATTTTCTGCCTTCACAGATGCTACAAGAATGGCATGCCCAAGATGCAGGAAAAAAGGAATTCCAAATATTTTCTAGTTATAAAGCATCTGGGAGAATATATCTGGGAGGGGTGTGCTTGCCTGCTCTCAGTCTTCCTTTGTTTCTGCTGTTGCCCTCTCTTGGAGACAGAGCATTGCAACAGGGAGACTTTAGGCTGACCCTGTGTGCCTGTTCTTGGATTCTTACATTCTTATTTATAAAATGGTGAATTTAGGATACTGACGGTCTTTTAACTACATGGAGTGTTATTAAAAATAGTTTGGATTTTTTTTTTTCAGCAGAAAATCAGAGCCAGCATTTATGTGCTGTTCAACAGAAAAAATAAACAGATGGCATTTTGTTAGTGACATACCAGCTGAAAGGTCATAATGTATATAATGAAAAGGGCTGTTACGATAGGACAATTTTCATGTGTCATGAAACTGTTCAATGACAATATTACTACTCTACAACATATTAAATTGTCTCTAAGAAATTATACCATGCTGTGCATGGATTTGTGCTAGCAAGACCTTCTATCTTGATCAGATATTTAGATTTTAACAGAACTGGCCCAGAAAGTGGAATCAGTTTGCACTGATCCAGTTGCAGAGATATGGTCTGTATAGCTTCTAGACATTGCAATACCTGGTATGTAATAATGGTAAGATTTTAATAATGGATAGCACAATGTTCAAGGACACTATTACATGTAACTATGTCATTTATGTGCACTCTTAAATAGGCATAACATTACAGAAAAAATGTTTACAAATGTCTTGAAAACAAAGATACCACTTGTAAAGTTAAAATACAATTGCCATTCATATTCATTATCATCATTATTAGCTCTTGAGGAGAGTTGCCTCTTGTTGACCACTATAAAAGTCTTTTAGAAAAGGATATTAGTATATTAAAAGGTATGTTTTTTCAGAAAGGTTTTAATCCGGAACAAGTAACTTTACCTTCTTAATTGTCCTTATAGCTTCTTGGTGAACTTGAAGTTAGAAGTCAAATTACCATGTGAGGTTGTAAATCCTATCTGCTGCTTTATTTAAGCAGAATGGAAATGCTTCTTTTGGATTTAAGTAAAATACATCTGTTAAAATAAATTGTATAAATCTAGAAACAGTGACATCTCACTGAAATTTTGCAAAACTTGCTTGCACTGATGTGTTAAAAAATGTGGTTGGATAACTGATAGAGTGAAAAGTCAAGTGGGTCAATTATCTTTTTTAAGATACCTCAAAGATTTTCATTTTTCTTCATGAAGATTTTGCAAAGTCACCAATTTGAAGAATGTTGTAATTGTATTTGTATAAAGGAAAAAGATAAAAAGCAGAAAACATTTTCTCCTTCCTGAAGCTTTACATAACCCTAAAGTCTTTGCCAACTGTTATTTTAGCACCTTCAAAAGAGATATGGACTTCAAAATCAGATTCACATTGGATTTCTAATTGGAATCGACCCATATGGGTTCAGTTCTATGTCAAGACTCAGATGTGGCAGAAAAGTTATTATGAAAGCAATGGGAAATCTTTCACAGATAATCATAAATTTTGTCACTAATGCAAGTTTTTTGTAACTACATTGAGCAAATGTGCATATCTTACGTTTGTGTTCTTGTTTCCACAGTGCATACATTATAACAGACTTCATGGGCATCAGGAATGAAAATTTTATGAAGGTAGCTGCAGTTGGGACTTGGATGGGAGATTTTGTCACAGCATGGATGGTAAGAAACATAATTACATTTTAGAAGGAAAGGAATATGTTTGTTGCTTTCAAGGGAAAGAGGAGAGGAGAAGAAAGAAAGCACAATTTCTCTAAGTCAAGTGTTTCAACCCAGAAAAGTAAAAACTTAACAAATGCATAATGGCAGGTATTCAATTAGCCGACAGTCCAGCAGTTTCAGTTAAAATGTATCAGAGTGATTTTTTGTTTTCTGTGAGTGGGAATTTTGCCATTGACTTCTGCACAGTGGCCCTTCTTTGTTATGAAGTAGCATTACAGCTTGCTATCCCATGAAACAGTGAGTAACAGCTAAAGATAAATAAGTCTAATGAAGAGAATTAAAAAGAGAAGAAAAATTAAACTGAAAGATGTGATAGAGAACAATGGAGATGAGAGAAAGAAAGCAAGCCAGTTACATTCCAGGTTTTGAAGATAGTCTGATGTGAAACTGTCTTGTTAAGTTTGTATATAATTTAGGACTTAGAAAAATAAAATTTTCACTTGGATTACACTTGTCACAAAGGCTTTCTTCTGAAATATGTGCAAGCCAAGGATCAGCTTAGTGAAAGAGAACCAGAAAATTACAGCTAATTTTTGGGAACAAAATAAAGCATCTGCACATTTTAATTGTTCAGAAAAAGCATTTCTTGAACACAAAGTGATAAAAAGTGAAATTAAAAAGTAATTTTTTTTTTTTAAGATTAGTTTTTTAAGATTGGTGTAGGTAAGATTTTTAGCAATTTTCTTTTTACAGTGTCTTCTACTCTCCATGTTTGGAACATACTGTACAACAGACAGAAGGGGAAAAAAAAAAGCATCAAGGATTTTTTCAGGATGTTGTTCCGTATGTGTCTGTGGTTTGTCCAAGACAAACTGTACTCTGAAATGATGGCCATGAAAAGCAAGTACAGAGAAAATAATTTGTATATGCTTTACAGTAAGGACATCGCAGAATTGGTGCCTTGACTAATGTTGACAATTAATGTGGACTTCTGAATTGCTAATAAAATTCATGGGTACTTCTGAATACCTTTAGCTTTCTTTTTTTTTCATGGGCTTCCACATCTTTATTCCACTATCAAAGAAGAGATGATGCATAAGCTAAGATGAATTGAGACAGATCATGTACATCATATACATATGTCACTTAGGGCTCCGGTGATAGATTACATAGGAGTCGTACTACATTAGGTAATGTGGGGTTTTTTCTGTCCCTCTTTTCTCATTTCCATAAAATAACCTCTGTTACATGAAGCACTGTATAAAGCATGAAAATGGCTGATTTAAGAGCCATGACAATCCTGATCATTTTCTGTGTACTCAAAGCCCTCTCAGGTCTCTTCAGCAGTGGAGTCACAATTGGATTTTCCCACAGCAGATTCCAGTGGCAGATGGAGTTATCACTGAAGAATGGGAGAGAGACTGGGAGAAACTACAGAGGTGGCTTGATTAGAGGAGAATGTTTGTTTAAATTAGTCTGGTTCTATTAGCTTTCAGGAAGAGTAGAGAACATGAGATTGGAGGGTCAGTGGTTTAGGACATGCTTTGACTGCATGAGGAGAATTAAGAGGTGTAGCGATTCATGCTTAGGTCTTCAGAGCAAAAGAGAATAGTGATATTGCTTCTGCAATGCAAATCTCTAGACAAAGTATATCAACCAGGCAATGGAAATGACAGTGTTCAAGGGTGGCTAAGCCTGGGAACATCAAACAAAATTACACTTTCTCTACCTGTGTTAGTAAGAGAGGAGATTGGACATGTGTACTGGTGCATGGGCATGTACATTGGTGCAAATCGTCTCCCAGGGCATCTAACTTAAGCAATTTATCTTATGCTGTATGAACAGAAATTGTTGTGTTATTTATATTTGAATATGCTTGACCTTCTGCATATAAAACCCAGCATGGAATTGATGTCAAAGTGATATGAGTCTTCTGTGGTATTATATTTTGTGAAGTTTCCCCATCCTGTTTCGAAACAGAAAAGAAAAAACAAACCTGTAAAGGAACCTTTGCACATCTTCCCATTCATAGCAGTATTTATATTTTCTAATGTTTAAGAAGTTTTTTTAAAGAAAACATCCATCTATAGACTCCAAAGCAGAAGATAAAAATGAAGATGTAGCTGTCACTTCACTGTGTTTGAACTACACCAGAATTAGGGTCTTATTCCCTATTTAATTGGAAACTCAGGGAATAAGCAAAAATACAAGAGATGGGATTCCATTTTAAAAATGAGTGATCGGTAAACTGTACTATTACCCTACGACAGTGAGGAGTGGCTTATTAAATCAGGAAAATGATTGAAATGGGAAGATATATTTTGGATTGCTGTTCGTTTTGGATTGAAAAAGCAGAAGTAAGACTTTTTCCTTAACATTTCCTAGCTCACTTACTAGTTTGGTGAGAGGATCTGACTCAATTTCTAATAAAATCAGCAATATTATTTCCATTGTGCGTAATGAGAATTGGGCCATGCTATCAGTGCACAGAAGCTTCTCCTTTGTACCTCTGGACAGGAGCATCTGCTACTAATAAACATCTTTGCTGAAATCTGTAGTAAGTGCTAGATGTTCTAAGTCTGTGAAGAAGGGAGTGGGTTCAGTGTACTGACTGCCTCTCTGCACTTTTCACCCTTTGAAGCCATGGAAGTATATCTTGCGCCTGCTTTGACATGCCCTCCTGCTCCCATAAAGAGTGCATTGTCCTCATGGAGAATGCTTTTGAGTAGACACCACAGAGTTTTGCACAGTAGGACACCTTGGAAAAAAAGGCTGGATTCCACCCAGACAAGCCTATAAACTAGCAATTATGGCTGCCTTCTGGAAGAGTGCAAGCAGGCTGAGGAATGAGCTGATTCGAGGGCAGAATCAGTGATGATTAGAGTGGCCCCTCTGTGAAGATGAGCAACCTGCTGCAGCTGTGTTTTTGTGAGGGACGCAGTCCTGAGCATGTGTGGAAAGGCATGCTCAGAGGATACCTACAGGAGTGGGTGGCACTGAAGAGTGACACAGAGGGCAGAGTAGTTTTGGCTTTCAGACTGTTGTTCACTTTTGGTGATGGCTTTTTGGACTCCACAAAGATTGGCCCTGAGCTGTGAACTATACTCGTACCACATGAGAGCTTTGCTTACCAACTGCCATTGCCATTTACGTTAAAGACGTACTGCTGCCTACAAGCCCGACATACGCGTGTAAGAGTCTAAACAGTAGACGTTTAGAAGTTTGTTGTATCTTTCTTAGACGTTGCTTCCTAGGATTATCAGAAGCTGAAGCTGTCATCTTCAGGCAGTGTCTGGTACTGATCTCTGTGAATATACCGGGCTGATCCTCCTGACAAGAGATCCTATTCCTATTTACCTTCTTTCTGAATGGTAATTTAGTTGAGATTCTCTATTCCCATGTTAGTCGCTAGAGAGAACTGGGAACATTTGAGAGATCACTGAGCAGCAGAGACTCTGCCTGCTACTATTATCAGAAACAACAAAAAACTCAAGGGATGGTTTAGTATATTATTCATCAAACTAGTGTTTACCACATATGTACCAGCATATTCTTTTTAAAAAGAGAAGCCAGGAATTTTCTCATCACTATGCTTTAGCAGAGTACTTGACACAATGAGTGTGAACTGAATCATTGTAGCAATTCCTGACTGTTCTTTTTGACACCTTTGCTTGGTTTCAGTTTGACTTCTCCCTTGTGTGGGATGATGAAGACTTCCAGGACTACTTCTCTTTCATCATTTTAGCAGATGAATTAGTAGGAAGTTAGGAAGTAGTAATTCCAGCATAGTCTGGATGGCAGAGTGAGAGATCACTATTGTTCTGCTGATCTAGTACTGACGAAGACAAATCGTATCAGCTTGGATGGATGGATGGATATGGAGGTAGAGACCTTCTGCCTAAGACTTCCTGTCAGGACATAGTATTGGGATTTCAAAAGGTTAGTACTGAGTAGTGAATCTGCACCTCCCTTTCCTCATTAGTTGAACTGGATAATGACCCCCATATACACAAGTTGCCTGGGCTTCTGTGAAGTCTTTTAGGGAAAAGAGTCACTTCATTAGGTGACATTCTGAAATATAACTTGTGGAATGCTGCTCCCCTTGATAAAGGTTATCTGATCTTATTCAAGAAGGATTTTCTGTTCTCAGAGATTTTCAGCATTAGCTGTAAAAGCTCCAGTTTTTCAGCCTTGTAATTCCAGGGGAAAACCTACAACATTTTATGTTCTGGCTTTTCTGGTTGTGCAAGAAATAGATTTTGTCCATGTTTTTTTTCATTCACATTTCTCTGTTAAACATTTTTGTCTTCATCCTCTGGTGAAGAAACTTTCTGTATTTTCCCATTTTATGTGATTGACATGTCTTACCTGGGCAGTCCCAGCATAGCCAGCAGAGGGGCCTGTGCCTGGTTTGTAAGAATACTCTAGAGGGCCGAAACCTTCCACGGGATTCTTAACGCTATTAATATCAATAGTTGACAGGTTTAAGTTGATGGTTACTGCCATGCAAGGACACAGTAAATCTGTAGAGTCCTAAACCAGAATGTTTTTCTGTCACATGCACAATATTATATCTCAGGCTACATCTGTAAAAAAGCCCAATTCCTCCACTTGGTCAGACCAAAAATCCATCCAGACTAGTATCCTACCTCAAACTATGACTATAAGCAGAAGCCAACCAGGAGAGTAAGAACAAGCCAACAGCATGTGGTAGGGTCTTCTAACGCTCTCTTGAAATGCATGCAATTTTGTGTATATAATGACTCTTGATCTTAGAAATGTTTTGCTGTTTTTGCACCACTTTGGTTTCAACTACAAAGAATTTCATCTGCCATTTTATTGCCTAAGGGACTTTCTTTCATAAGCACCTTTCCTAATTCTTCACATCCAGCAAGCCATCATCCTTTTCACTGTGCATAAGTTAATATCATTATAAAGCTTTCTCACCTCACTGCTCATCCATTTTCCCAGGTTGCTTAGGAATATGACGAATAACTGCATTCCCTGCAAAAATCCCTGTGGAACTCTGCTAATGACCTCCCTCTCTTGCTAGAGCTGTCTGGCTAACCTACTTACCTTCTGTTCCCTGTCTTTTAATCAGTTATTTATCAACATAAAGACCTTCCCTTAAGCTCTGAGTGTTGAGTTTCCATAGAAGCCTGTGACGAGGAATTTTTCAAAAGCCTATTAGAAAATTCTGCTTTGCCTATTTCAAACACATCTCCTTTATCCATGAGTTTTGTTGACCTCATTCAGTAATTCTGTCCTGAAATATCTCCATTCCTGTTGTTTACAGAGCCAGCCACTTAGCACTCCTTCTGCAGCCTCAGATATTCCCTCTGCCATTAAAGAGGTATTCTAACAATGTTGGCTGGCCCTGAAAATGCTGTTTGCAGGAAAGACAAAGTCACAGCTCAGGAGCTGTGAATGTGTGAAAGAGTATGGAGCCATCTTCATCTGCCTTATCAGTGAAAGACAGTGAGCTTATTTCCTCATGTTCATCTTTCCTCATCATTGCTTTTGCTGTCCTTTTTCCTCAACACCTCTTTGACTTATGGCCTGGACATTATTTTGCAGGTGAACAAAAATTAAGCTGTGAGTATTTTGTTTTGTATGTTCTTGCATATAGCAGAAGGTTCAGCAAAGCCTGAACACTGCTGTTGCAGAAATGTCACTGCTTGTGGTAAGACCTGGAGTATGGGCCTGGATTCCATGTTTCAGAGAACATCAAATGTAGATACATAGATACATAACCTCTCTTCCCTGAAATCTTATGTAGTCTATGGATCTCTTTGACTGAACAGGAAGGCTTTTAAGAAGTTTTCGATATTTTCATAATTAGATGGAATTGTTGAATCATAATTTTGAGCACAGGGACATGTGTCTGCTAAAGTAATTATTTGAATCTGGGCCCCTCTTGGTAGTCTTGCCGAGAAACACCTTTTTTTTGGTTCCCTGCTGTACAGACAGCGGACACAATCTAGTTGTTGTTTAGGATAGAAGTACTCAACTGCCCCAAAAGCACCACTTGGCGCTTCATTTTGACCTTGTAAATGCTGTTCTGGTGTTTCTTTGTAAAATAGAAGCATAATGGTCTAATACACTGTACAGTGTAGGGTGAAGTAACAAAGCCCATGCAATACACGTTAATAAACCCATTACTTGATGTTATGGTCTGGTAGATACCTGGTACCTGTAGAAAACGCTTTGTGTACTTTCTCCTCTTTTAATTTTTGTGATAAGAATAGATGTTTACTCATTGCCATTAAAACATTTTTAATGGCTTGCAATCTCTTGGCAAGAGTTTTAAAAGTATTTGGAGATATTTGCTTTTGACTGTTGCCTCTGTGATCATGACAAACAACATTTATTTGTAGAGTAGGACAGCAAGCTATTCAATGATTTTGAAGCGCTTTCCTTGCGTCCATTAAGAGAGAGTATTATTCTTGTCCTCTTTTGCTGAGATGTAACTATCTATGTGAACATCCTAGAGTAATGAAGGGTTCATTACCACTCTGCAGAAACTAGATTAATCTACCCGTTTATTTTATTTAATCTCAAAATGTGTATATGTTGCTAGGGCATGTTCACACAAAGTGAGCAACATTGATGCTGGAAATACTGTTGTATTGCTGAAAATAGCAGACACACTAAATTATTGCAGTGAAAATACATAGAAAATGAAATACTAATGTGACTAAAAAATGAAGTTTTCTTTAGTACAGGGAAGGACACCAGTATAAAATCTATGTTGAAAGAAAACATAACATCATCATTAAAAATGATAACGTTTCCAGGATTTTGTATTTAACTTTTAAACTAAAATAACAGCCAAAAATATTCACTCTTAAATTTACATGATTCTTGGAAAGCAATTCTTTTATCCAGGAAATTCTGTTTAGCAAAGAATAGTGTATAGGTTTATTTACAAGCAGTGAAGAATCCATTTTGATGCACATTACAAGGTAGTTTGGAGAGTCAGAAGTCTTGAATGACTGACACCTTTTTTAACTCATGCCTCTGTCAAGGATTGGGCATGACAATTTAGATTATGATCAGTGTCAATCTTCTTGATTGTTTCTATTCCACTGACATATCAAATGACAAAATAAAACTGTAATTGAATTTGCAGCAGCATCTGAAGTGCCGTACAGCTAACAACTCTGCTGTACTTGAGTAGTGGAAATGAAATTGAACTATGAAACATGAACTGGAAGGAGCAAGATGAGTGACAGCTGCTCCTAAACCCACTTGCCAGAGTTGCACAGAAATGTGACTAATAACATTATTAGTGGCAACGTGCTTCTTTCCATTCAGAGAAGCATACACAAGGCCGGTCGCCCTTTTTGTTCACCTGCATCTTGTTTTGGTTTTTATTCCTTTTCTTAAGGGCCAGTTCAGTTGCAGAAACATTCTGTAGCTGGTGGTTCTATCTGCAGGTGATAACCACAAGTAAACTCATCAGCACAATGGCAGTTCAAATATATCCAGTCATATGAGAGCTGCTAATTTTGTGTTTTCCACTTTCTGGGGCATGAATGTGCTCATATCCTGCTCTGCTTCATGACTGCCACTTAGTTATATAAGGTGGAGTGTGCCTGGTGTCATCTGAGTTCATCCAATCATCCCATCAAGTCAGATTGCACTATTATTTATTCATTGATTGATGGTGTTGCCATCTGTTCATATGCTCTAGATTATAATTATCTGCCTTTTCAAGCTTGATCTTTTTTTGTATTCCCCTGTTACTTTGTCATTTCAGTTCTGACCAGGTGTTGCCAGAGGTGTTACTTCACCCCTGTCTGTTTCCCAGCCAGTGAGTTCCTTCAACTTATTGTTACCGCAGTTACCTTGGTTGATAACCATTTTCTGGGCTTGAAAACACATGCTTAGTATATCTAGCAGTAAAAGCCTCAGGATTTTTTTTGAAGAAGGCCACAGCCAGCTCTACCTCAGAGCTCAAGAGTAAGAAATGTAAACCCCAAATCTGGGCCCCAAAATATCTCCTAGTGTTTCTCCAAAGCAGCTACTGACATCTTCCAATGACAAGCAAACATAGTAGGAGTTCTTTCAAATAGGTGTGGCATTTTCCCAACTATCTTTTTTAAATTTCAATACTTATGAACTCATACACATCTTTTTGTGACCTCGTGACCTGCACTTTTCTTGCAGTCTGGATCCCATTTGAAAATACAGGAAGGGTCACATAAAATATTAATAAGAAAAATTCTGTTATCCAAATATCATAGAAAAAAGATATGTCTCCGTCTTTTGAAAAAGACAAGCTGTAAGGAGAAGATATGTCTTCCTGCAACTCAAATATTGTCCCATTGATTTGTATTGTAGCTTCAAGCAGCCATACAG
The DNA here is from genome assembly GCA_013398955.1 of Callaeas wilsoni. Taxonomy (NCBI): domain Eukaryota; kingdom Metazoa; phylum Chordata; class Aves; order Passeriformes; family Callaeidae; genus Callaeas; species Callaeas wilsoni. Next base: position 85,502 of record VWPU01015234.1, read on the forward strand.
CTATAAATGAGACTGGGGGTCCTCTATTTTCTCTTCCTCATTATCATACTCTCCTTTGCTCTTTTTCACGTAGAATGGTATTTGCTTCTTGATGATGTTGATGCGGCAGATCTTGATATATCCTGGTTACACGTATTTAGAAACTGAAGTCAGAGTAGCATATAAGTTAAAGTAACTATGCAGCAATTCTGCATTCTGACATGATGTACTCCTTAGAAATGGTGTGAATGAGTGGGTGTCAGAAGTGCTGGAGAAGTGGGACTCTAGAAATAACATGTTCTTACTGAAGATCTTTGAAGACAGATGGCAAATGTGTAAACTGTTGGAGTGCCTAAGATGGACACTTCCTCTCTGGAGCAGTCTGGTTCTGGATGAGATTGCAGCACAAACCTTTTTCACTGACTGGGGGAAGAAAATAATTTTCTTTCTGAAACTGAAATTGAAATAATCGCCTCAATGTATGGGCTAAGATGTGCAATCAGGAGCTATATGATAAAATGAGGAGAGATGGTTTAAAAAAATATTATGAAAGGAGTATTGGACCGACCATGCACAATCAGCTGAAGATCTTTACTGGATTAAATATGTGGTCAAGTAAGACCTTCTGTATCCACAGGGAGAGATTAGCAGCAGATGGCAGTGGTATACAGCAATGCATTTCTTTAATTCTGAATTCCTTCAGGATCTGTGGGATGAACTATTAGACACTGTGTAAAGGGAAAAAAGAAAAGAAGGAGGTTTTATTATGAAAAAGCATATCACAGCACTCTTGCCTAAAATAATGTTGAGAATGTTGTACATAGTCCATTCCTCTCTACAAGGAAGAGAAGGGTTAAAACTGGTAAATTAAGGAAGACACTATTGCTAGTCTTAAATTGCATAATTTTTATGGGTAGGCATTCAGCTGAGAAACTTTATCTCTGATACTGTTTCATAGAGAAAATATTTTTAGAATATGTCCAGAAAGTAATGGCCTAAACACTCAAGTTACCAGAATATTACTCAAAGTAATGGCCTAAACACTCAAGTTACCAGAATACTACTCATTTTGTGTTGCATTATGCCTAAAAATGAAAGATTATTCTCACAACAGCTATCGTACCTTAAAATTTGTGTTCCATGTTATCACAGGTCAACTCAACCCACAATATATCAGCAGAGCAATTAAGCAAGTGCTTGAGTAAATACAGCATAGAGTTAATTTTCCTGTGCAGTACTGCATAATATATGAATTAGTTGTATTATGGTGTGAGAAGTCTTCTCTTAACAACCCTGCTATGAACTCTGAATTGAATTGATTAAGGAATCCTGAATTGTAAGTGAAATCACTAACTCTATCTTGCATGTATGGAGAAATCTTAGAAACTGTCAAATTTAGACTTAAGTTACTCTAGCCAGAAGGTAATGTTTTTGATATCCATACTAGCGATTGTGTTCAAGAAAGAATGAAAATTCAGTATGTTCAAACCCAGTTTCTACAGAAAAAAATCACATAGTTTGGCTTCCAAAAGCTCTTTGCTGTCAAAACCCAAGACCAGCTTGGGTCCAATTCTGCTGATTGTATCAGACTTAAAATATACAATTGCTTCTTAAAAACTGAGATATTAAAAAGTTTCAATGAATTTGAATTAAAATTCATTATAAAACTTCATTTAATAGGAAACACTCAGTAAGATGAGTCTAATCTCTTCTTGGTCTCTTTTAATTGTTATTTTACATTACTTGAAGTGGGAACTTGAAGTACATTTTTTAATGGATAGAGAGATTGTCAAATTTCACTTAAACTTTTCTAAGTACTTTAAAACCTCCATTAAAAAGCTATTTTTGTAATTTCTTGCAGTACTATGCTTCTCCAAATCACAAAAGAAATCACTGCCTCCTACACTGGCAGTTATAAAAAAGGTTTTGCATTTTGCAGATGCTAGGGATTGATCTTTATAGCAACTTATGAAGATACGTATGCTAATATGCCCCTGTTTTACAATAGAGAGCCGAAACAAAGGAAAAGGGACAAGAAAAAAGGGAATTGGTGACGAAACTGAGACCAGACCCTGCTCTAAGTTTTGTATTCATCCCACCCCTGTTCTCCTCAAATCTCTAAGGGAAATTATTTTCTCTATTCCCATTGATGGCAGCATTCTAAAAGGCATCTGCCTCTGCAAAGACGCTGAATAATTTCTTCTATGGAAAACTGCAATGGAATGTATGTGCACTGGAGATACTTCCAAGTGGTGAATGCCCTGGACTGTGCCTCCCTTTCTCCTGACTTCAGCTGTGTATGAACCCAGAGTACATGTTTTTTTCTGTGATGGCTTGTTCTGGGCACATTTCTGGCCTGTCTTCTCTTCTGCTTTGTATTTCTTTTATAACTTGTATATAGCTTGTATAGCTGTACCAAAGGGATGAAGTTCATACTGATGTGGGGTTGCAGAGAATCAAGGCATGTATTCTATATCTCTTAACTTGAAGAGGTTCTTTCCTTAAATTTTTGACTCATCGCATGATGCCACAAAATTAATTTTATCACCCAAGACCCCAATTTTATTGTAAAGAAACAACCTAAGCAGAGTTATTAAACAACATAATCTACTTCATAATGGACAGAGTCCTGTCAGAAGCATTATCAGAATGAGGACAAATCATGTAGGTATGATTACACTGGTGTATCACTCGCAAAGGTCCAGCACTAGAGCAAGGCACAGCTCAAGTTGCAGCACTTAAGTGTTGTATTAGGCAGCACCATAATTTTCAGACTGCAGACATATTTTGCATGCACTTCCTTTTATAGCTCATAGACCTCGAGAACATCCATGGCAGATGAGGAACAGGCTTCATACCTGTACGGCTTTACACTTGCGTTTTACTTGGGTCAACATTTGACCCAGAGAATGAAGGTAGGATTTATGTGTCCAGGTTGTGGTTTTGTCTCAGATTTACATTTGGACAGCTACAGATTTTGATATTTTATTCTGAGCTGATTTTCTGGGTTGTGTTAGTAATCAGTGAAGAGAAAAAGACCTGCTAAGTCATTGGAGTATATTTGACATCTAAAACAATGCAAATGAATCACATTGTAAAACCACTTATTTCTCTCCACTGGTAATAAAGAAATTACAAGATGACTCAGATTTAGATATTTACGTTCAAGGTATTAGGGTTTTGTGTCTTATATAGGGAGTACAGAAATGCCAGAAGTTGTCCCACAAGCCGGCAGAGTTAAAATATGTCATGGTTTAACATCCCTTGGGAATTAAGGAAGGTGAAGGAATACTTCCAGAGTGTCAAGGCTTTCCTGACGAAACATTAAAAGAACCTCACATAACGTCAGAGGTTCATGCAGCAGTGAATAAATTAAACCATAACACAAATAAACCACCAAGAATCCACATGCAACAGCAGTGTGAAATCAAGGATTGTATGGACAGTAATGAGAACAAGCATGTCAATGTATCCTCCAGAACATTAAATTTTGCCTTGAAGTTAGCAAAATTGTTAATAAGAAATGTTATTTATCTAAATTTCAAGACTCATTTCAAAGGAGGTCTCAGGCATTAATAGATAAAATCATTTCTGTGTGTTTGTGTGTTCCTGAAAGGCAGCCTTTTTTGTGTTCTGTTGTTACTGATACAAAACAGCCTTAATCTTTATAAGGCAATTGAAGGCAAACATTTATGACTAAGCTGATCTGTGGCCACAGAAAGCTTTGGCTCATTGATTTCCCCTGAATTTCCTGTCCTGTGGTGATTTCCATGTATATTCTCATTGGCATGACCAAAGCCAGACTGGGCCTGTATCATCTACAAAGTTTGTTCATGCTTTGCTAACCTACTATTTTTGTTGATTTAACCTATTTACAAGGTTATCTTATGCTAATTGGTAGATGAAGGACTATTAAATGAGTTGAGGTAGCATGAAGGGCCTGAATCAGCCACATGATGCTCAAAGCTTGGGAATAATTTCAGAACAGATGTCAACACTGGCTGAATATTCCTCTGTGAGGTCGTATCTCTGGCTTCTTGTCTGGTCAACATTATACCTTCTTTCTCCTTTGGAAAGGCATAGAGATTTGAAGCTGAAAATATGGTATGGTGAAACCTCCAAGCCATTCTGGCATTACATGCCCTGCTGGGTTATTGAAGACTGTTTAGCAGCCAGTGGAATGAACCCTTGTATTGCAAAAATGAAATCTGAATTACTAACAAATATTACAAAAATCCAGCTATTTGACAAGAAGGGATAACAAGGAGGGAACTGAGAATTTAGCCATAGTGTGGAGTTTTTATTAAAAGCTCTGAAATCTAGCCATTGAATGATGCTGTTACCTCAGAAATCAGCTTTTTCCTCATAAGTTTCGTTTTTTTTAACTCATTGCTTGTCATTCATTTCAAAGTGTAGATGCTAAAAAAAGATTGTCTTTTTCGATTCTTATTTCTGTGTGTCAGTATTCTGGGATATTCTGAGTGGTTCCCAAATATCTTTTATTTCTAGTTCTGCTTGTTTGTCTTCCTGCTGTTATCCTTTCTGTGCACCACACAATATCTTAAACTCCTCATATTTCCTTCTGTCTTTGTCATTTGTTCATTCTGAATCTCTTGCCCAGTATTTTTACACTAAATAGCCTCTCAATACACGTTAAACTTCAGTTCTTTCACATGGAATTAAAATTCTGACCACTTAATTACTGATGACTTCATCGATCTATTCATTTATTGTACTTTATATTCTGTGTTTCATTTTTTGACACTCCGAGATGTAAAAAAGGTACTGACTGTCTTTCACTGGCTGTTTGTGTGGGGTTTTTTGCAAACCATACAGTGCTAAGGCTATGCTGCGATAATAAACATTATTGATTGAAGTTTTTATCATTAGCACAATTGCTTCCCTCTCCTCTTGTGTCATGGGCAATGGAGCAAGTCGTGCACACTTATATTAGTACGCCGGCGTCCTGGCTGGGCCAGGAGAGCTGCTGCTTGTCCATAAGTGCACAACAGAGAGGAGGACACTCTGTGGCACTGTGTGCCTCGCTAGCCAGCTTCCTCACCTGTGCGGTGGAAGGCACGGAGCCACGCGCGCCCGGGGCTTATGGCTTGCCCAAGCGTAGCCAGAAATTAATGAGTGAGGCAGCCCTCCGATCGGTATTTCAAGGGTTTATTGTAGAAACTACCTTGAAGGGGTCTGGACACGAAGAGGGATGAACTTCCAGCCACGGTGTACTTAAAAGGGGTACAGAGAAGGAGGCGGGGATGACATAGCAATGAGCTATAGGAAGAAGGGAAGGGCGGGACAGGTCTGGTTACCTTTTCTTAGGAGATACAAGGGGTGTCTGTCAACTGTCAATCAGACAGACTGAACCCACATCGGGTTACAGGAATTCAATGGGAGGAACCATTCTCACAGGGGGGCCTTTAACCTTTGGAGCCAGCCCACCAAACCTCTTTATCTGGGCTATGTGGCCCCCTGTGCATTACTGTGGTTGGTTCAGTCACCACAACACACACTCCCCATGCTTGCTGTTTTCTTGTTGCAATGATGTAGTCTGTTGTGATGCTCAGCTCAGTGTACAAGCTTACAGCGCTCACTGGCACAAGGACCCAGCTTGCTGTGCACTCCCAATGCATATTTTCTGATACCTACATGCTCCTCTTCAGCCCAGGAGAGACCTCTCTGTCAAATGGGTTAATATTATGTAGAAGGTTGAATCCCTTTTACTGAGATTTTAATCAGTGCCCCACCAGACTATACAAAAGAAACTGAAATTAGGAGATTGACAGGAATACAGCAGGGGCATGACCACAGCAATCCACTAGCCAGTTCTAATGGCTATACTTTCATAACACTATTAAAGGAAGTTGCAGGAGACAGAGTAGGCTGAATTAACCCCAGCTGTAACTTTTATCCATACAGAGTTGCATGAGGTGGGCCTTGGTGAATGAGGTCCTTTCTCTGCAGTTAAACTACATCTTTACACTTGCTCTTAGTAATGAAGCACAGATGCTGAAGCCATACATTCACTGCAACATGGTAATGTAGGGCAGACTTGTCAGAGAAAACTCAGATTGGCATTAGAAATTTTGATTCATTAAATAAAATTAATTGCTAAAAACATAATGCATTTCAGAATAACACATGCAATTGGAGCAAATTATCAGTTCATTTTTGGAAGAGGAGCAGATAAAATAGCTTATATTTAAGTAAAAATAAATTCTAAAACTTCATAGTAGCACAGAAAAATGTAGTCACTTCACTGCATTAACTTGTGGACAGTTCATTAATGAACATTACCAGGCAGCAAAACATGTCAACCTTACAGAAGCATTCAGTGAGCCATCCATGTGGCTATAGCTTGTGAACCTCTGTGCAAAGAAGTGTCCTATCAGCATTAGTACCAATAAAGTCAGAAAAAACATTTTATTACTGATAGCATTAGAGCCAAGGTATTTTTAAAAGTCTGATTCCACGTGTACTTTTATAATAATTAAACTGCACCCGTATCAAAACTAGTTTGACAATGTGAGAATGATCATCCCACAACCATTACAGCAGTATTTGTTTAAAAAGTAGTGTACAGATCAAGCCCACAAACCAGTAAATTTGGAGAAGCCCTTTAAAAGTTTTAAGAGAGCTCCCACTCCTTGTAGCACTAGTAGCTGCTGCTCCAGTTTCAGTTCACTTATAAACATTGAATCCAGTCCCCAGCATCATTGCATGAGGTGACTTGAGAGAAAAATTGAATTATTCATTGTGTTTTTAAAATTTTTTGTTGAAGAGTCCACAATCTATTCTATATAATATACTGAATGACTTCAGAAAGCAGTGTTGATTTTGTTCTTGGGGTTCTGCTGCTGTCCATAAAGCATCCAGGTAGTGGTTTTGTAGTGTATGATGTCAGGAACATAATCCCTTGGGTGAATTATATACATTTGTATTCATGCCAGGTCATCTTATTACCCTAAGGTTTTTTTTTTCAGTCCAGTTGCTTCCACCAGCTGACACATTTTTGAACTCTGTGCAGCACTTTTCTTCAGTAACACTCATATCTCAGCTAAGGATAAAGTCCCAGGACTTAAGTGTGACATCATGATAATATGAAAAAAATGTTAAAAGTTCAATCTCATTCCTTCTGATCCTAATAACTGTTTATGACAGCCCATGCTATTTTTCTTTCAGATGCTGAAAACTCTTGTTAAAGTGGGTTAAATTTTTTAAGACTGAGTGTTCCCATCCTTTTACAAAAATATTCAAGAGGATATTTTTCTGTCCATCTGAAGCACTGCACTGTTTAAAACACAGCACATCTAAGTGGACTGCTTTGAATTTCCTATCGCTGTTGAGTTCCCCAAAGTAAAAGAAAAAGTACTTTATGGGAGAAGGAGAGAGAAAAGTGTCTTTACTGGTGGTAAGGACCATTGTCTTTCCAGGGAAAGAACTTAAATTGTAATTACCAATAATTCTAATTCAGTGAGCAAGGAATTGGGAAGATTGACTTGAAACTCACATTTCAGTAATTTTCATTGACCTCAGTAGAGGATACATTTGAGACAGAGTAGGTAGGCAGTTTTCCATGCTTGTTTCCTAGTCTAGGAACCACAAAATAAGAGCAATTATTAAAGTATATTACACCTCTCACCATGTATGTCTATTTTGTATTTATACCTGGCAATGACTATACGTTGAAGGCTGGTATCCAATCCATCCACCCATTTTGCAGGGTTCAGTTTGGTGGGGAAGAAACTTACTTGGGGAAGGCAAGCTGAAGGTCTGAGGATTTCAGCTGGTGAGATTTAGTAATTTCCCACTCTTCTGAATGATAGCACTCTCACCAAGATTTAGCTTCTGTAAAGTTAGTTCTTCTGCATTGCTGAGCTTCTTCCCTTGGCTGACAGCTTCATTGTTCCAAGGGAACAGAGCTGTCAGAAAAGGTCGTCACTGCAGAGGGGATGGAAGTCTCTCAAGTACCTAAGGCCAGTCCCACAGAGAGTTTTGAGGACCATGGCAATGACCTCCACCTGGACTCTGAAATCGTGAGGGAGCTTGTGCAGAGACCAGTGTGCCAGAATGATGCATTCACAGTTGCTTGTGCTGCTAAGCAGACTAGCAGCTGCTTTTTGTAGCAGTGGGAGTTCTTTTCACAGTATGTATTTTTCAGTCTTGGATACAATGAGATGCAGTAATCTGTCGGGAGGTCATACATTTGTGGATCTCTGCTACCAAGTCTCTGTCTATTAGGTTCTGAAGAGAAGCATGTTTTTCACTACTTTATTCAACAATAAGTTGGTGTTTAGTAAGGGGGCAGATTTTCTTCATTTCTTTGTGGTCATCGTTGCAAGTGAAGAAGAAGAAGTAGTAGTTTGACAGGATCTAGGAGTTATTCTGGTATTCCGCCTATCCCATACATCTTCAGAATACTCAGTTTCCATGGGTACAGATTGAGGTTTATGGGTTCCCCACTTTGCTTATAGGATGACAGATGTTGACTAGATGATTAAGAATTTCCTGTTAAGAAATGCAGTTCAAATTTATCTCTCTATTCATGTCTGTGTAACTAAGGAACAACAGCTTGTCTGTAATCAGATTGTTTTCTGTGCTTCTCCAGTGTTTTCTTTAGCTTTTAATTTGCTTGAAAATAACAACTAAAAAGTATTTCTATTAAAGTAATTGGTGCTTTAAGAAAAAAACATGTATCCTTTTTCTAAATGAAAAAAGAGGAGACTCACAAGCATGTCTGACAGCTAGACTAACCACTCTGTGCAAACAGTTTTCATGTCACGCTCTTGAAATATTTTTACACAGAGCTGTTAACAAGACCTTGAAGGATTATTCAAAATCATATTTCTGTAGAGAATGTATTGCTGCACACAGACACTGAATAAAAGGAAGAAAACATACTACTATCACCTCTGACATTACTGTAGCATTTTATGGATGTTCCTGCACTGGCTTCTGTTGGTAACAATAAGCAAATGACTTATTTTCAAGTATTTGGGCACCTTACTGACTTTATAAGCAGCCTACCAACCCTTCATTCATCGTAAATATTAAAATCCAGGAGAAAGAACTTTTTGTGAAGAATGCTGATTAGAAAGGACATGGAAATTCAAGATAAGGAATCTGTCTCCTGTGCTATGTTCAACAAGCCAACTTGCTAACTTAAGCACTTCACTGCAGCACCTATGTGATACTAACAGCTACTGCCTGTGCTAATAAATAAAAGGTGTTACAAGCAATGCACGTAGCATTTTCACTTTCATCTGGTAATATGTTGCAAGTATATTTTGAAGAACAAGAACATGGGAGTAAGAAAACCTAGCCACAACACAGCCATTTGTGTTAAATTAGTTATCCAAGTCACCCCATTGCCCCTTGGTATATCATGTTATAATTCTGCTGCATTCCCTTGCCTTGTCTACAAAGATAAAGCTTGGAGACAATTAACTGCATCTACTGAGAAATTCAATAATAAGCCCAGAAGAATAATAAAACTGTGTTTAAGTCAATAGCTTAAAGGAAACAGCTGTGCAAGAACAATGGCTTTTGAAACAGGGTGTATCTTGACAGAAGCTCAGATCCCGTATATTTCAGCCTTGTTCATTTGTCAGGATAAAGGCAAGATAAAACCTTGTGGGATTAAGCAAACTCCATAGCTAAAAACACAGTTTGACACTGCTTGTAGACACATGACAAGTCTACAAAAATAATATATTGGTAGTCTTTTCATCTAGAAAACAATATGTTTTTAAGGAGAGTGAATGCATTTATTGAATTTAGATTCAAGCAGTGTAGTATTAGTACCTTCAAGTAATTTTAGCCAGATGTAGCATTTTTCTTCTTTTCATACTTTACAAATACAGATGGTAAGGAAATCATGCATAAAGTACTTCTAAATAGAACCTGTAATTAATATTTAGAAATTATTTTGCAGTTGGAATAATTTCTAAAACTGTTTGTATAAGTTTTTAAACTGTGTCCCATAATTGGAATTTAATTTAGTCAATGAAGATTTTTTATCATTTTAAGTTCTTTGTTTCATATGTACTTTCCAGCAACTTTGTAGCATACGTGTTCCTAAATTGAGCATGCCATCCCCATTGATGCCAGTTGTGCTATATGCATTACATATTGTTAATGAGGAACAGTGACAGACTCCCAGAGTGTCAGATCTGTAATTTGCATCAAACAAATCTGATGAGAGTGCAATAAACTGTGACAGGAAAGTCTGATTGCCTTGTGAAGGAGAAGAATGCAGGCAGAACAGTAAAGTCTGGGCTGAACTGTGTTCTCTTTTAGGTAGATATAAAATAATGGTCCTTCTAGCCATACATTCACATTAATGGACTTGCCCTAATCTCTGCAATGGAGAGCAGAATTCAGCCCTTTCATCCTTTTTCATAGTAACTTTACACTGATTTTGGCAAGACACAGTTCCTGAGTCAGAATTGCTGTTAACCTTCAAACTGAGCAGAAGGTATTTTGGGATCCCATGTGAATCATAAACTTCTCCATTTTTGCTTTTGTTTGAAAAAGACATTTCTATTGCCATGTGTAGAATGGCTGAGACTTTTCTTCCACATCAAACATCCAAATGTTAACTTTGCAAAGGGCAGTTCCAAAGAGATATGTTATGCTTTTCATGCACGTGCAACATCCTGGATTTTTCCAGGAAGATTCTCACGCTAGTTCACTCTCCAGTAGGTATCTGGACGATAAGCCATACTTCCATTATCTGCTGTATTTGCAGCATCTTGTTATTAATATCCCAACAAACAGAAGAAAATATGTTGTCCTTGGCAAGCCATAGCTACACCTCATCAGTCCAGGTGTGTGAACCTCACTGCTCTTAGAGGAATAAGTTTGCACATTTGTAACTGGAGCTGCAGGTGTAAAAAGATCACACTTTTTGCCTGGCGTGTGACAGCAAATTGGTAGGATGGTGATGCCTTGAAGAGGTGATCAAACAACATTGATGTTTAACAGTCTGAACACTGAGAGCTGAGTCAGAGCTTGAGGATATGTAGGAGCAGAAAAGTACAAATGTAGTTTGAAGCTTTTACTGTCCTCTCATGCCCAAGTCTCAGACTAGGGATCTGGGCCAAGAAATACTATCAGCTTAGAAAATTATTTTAAATGAAAGTCACATTAGACTGTTTTTCACACAGGAGACAAATACCATTTGTCTGTAAAGACAGCTCCAGAAAAAATAAAGCATGTCCAAAATATGCCCATAATTTGATACTTATTGTGATGAAAAAGCAATGAAATCTCTAGTGTAGCAAACTGTTAGAGCTGTCTGAGCATGTACCTTTGAACTCAAAGAGCTGAAATTAAATGGGCTTTGTTCATTTGCCTTCCTTAAAATTTCCATGTAGTTGGTACTGCTTATCTGATTTTTTTGTTTGTTTTATCCTCCAGGAACTATAAAGCAGCATGTTCTTATTGCAATGCTGATGTGGAGGCCAAACAAAGGTCAAGAAATGAAGATGGTAATGGCCATGCAGAACTTTCTTAAATGGCCTCTTCAGTGTTTTTTTACCACCCATCATTTTCAGATATTATGACCACACACGAGTCAGCAGAATGGCTCGTATGAACCTTCTCCATCAGCTTCAGTACAAAGTCAGATGGCTTAAAATGGTGCCAAAAGCTTTGTTATTTTGATCTCAGCAAGCTAACTACAGATTTTAAAGTACCCAGTTTTATTCATGAATGGAAAAGGTCACAAAACAATGTAAGCTATGGGAATCTGCTGCTAGTCATGTTCCAACTGACAAATCAATTTATTCCTAATTATTGTGCCATAATATTTATTGTTGGGTTTCTAACTTATAGTACAGGTAATGAGAAAGGACCATAGTCAGAAACCATAAGGCTTATTTTCATGATGGAATTTTGTTGCTATCACACTACTAAAAAGAAAGAAAAAATATTACAAGTTACTTACCTATAAAACTTCTAAAAACTGCTAAACTGATTGTGATTAATTATATTTCTCTAAAGGGTGACACATTTGTATAATGCTAATATGTACAGTGCTAATAAAAATAGTGTGAGAATTTAAAAGCCAGAAACTTCTTGGATCAGAAAAATATAGACTCTAGAATGTGAAAGAAGACACACTCAAAGTAATCAAATAGTCAAACAACAGTTAGAAAAACAAGAATGACCAGAGGCAAAAGGCGTTTTAGCTCTATTTCAGTATCCTCCTACAGCAGAACGAGTACTGTGAAATAATTTAGTAAGGACAGCCATATGTGTGCTGTCTGTGCTGACTGGGCATTCTGCTGTAAAAATAGTATAGATGTGTACATACCATATATTTAGAATGTCATATAAGAATTTTGGCAGAGAAATGCCCTTCATAAATAGCACCCTTCAAAAATATCCTGCTCAGTTCTCAAATGAGGACTTTTGTGATGCTATAGCTTAAAAGCCATATGTAAATATATTTTGGTTTGCTTGTGTATGCCCTTTTACCTGATACTAATTTTTCCATTTGAAATACTTGGTTCTTTGCTTCGGTAACATTTCTGCAGACACATAGTGTCTTCAGCTCTTCTTCAGCCTCCTTTCTAGAAGCATTTTCTTACTGCCCATTTCTGTTTTCTAGGATTTTGAATTTATTTTGTAACTGAAAATTGCAGTGGAATTGTGGCAGTGTAGGGGCAATGCAGATTGCCAGAAAGTTGGCATATTTTGAGCTTTCTCATTGACTCCCAAAAAATGTTTTTAGATCATTTTGTGTAACCAGAAGAATCAATGGAGAAAAACCCATGGAGGGCAAAATTAATCTTTCAGCTTGTACGAAAAAGTCTTAGGCGATGAGATCATTTATTTATTAGGTGATGTCCTTTTTTTATAGGAATGGGAAGATATTCAGTGAGAGAAATTTGAGGATGGCATGCTGCCAGGAGGCAGGTGGCAGGCAGGACACTAAGAGGGTGGTAGGCAGTCTAGTGTAACAGACTTCCCTGCCTTAGAGACTGGGGCAAGAACTTGAGCCTGGGAATGCTGACTGCACTTGGCTTTGCAGTCTGTAAACTGCTGCTCATACAAAAGTCTTTGTGGCACTGGGACCTATGTCCCAGTTTAATTTTTTCAGGGTCTTAGTCTTTGCCAGTTGGATCATAAGAGCACTGTTCAGGACAGAAAGGCAAAAATACCTCTTCTTATGTATAAATTAATATTTTTGTACTTGTATGTGTAATCACTAAAATGTGATTACCTCTTTTTAGTGTGCTATTAAAAATTCACCATTAAAAATAAACTAATCTTTAATGTAATTTTAAAAACATCAATCTATCGAGTAATTTATTTTTCCAAAAGCCTGCATTCCCCTTTTTCTCATTGTAAGAGGGCTTAATATGAGTATCTGACAGAAGAAGTATGCATATATGTAGATATATTATATATATAATATATGACACAGGAAATCAAACACTCATTTGATGGCTTTATGGTACATTGATTGTTATACTGAAACAGCTAACAAATAATCATTTTTCTGATTCTCTTCATCAATTGTATGTACCAAGTTGCAAGTAACAGCTCTAAATATGTTCTGTTTACTGTCATTGGTAATTCTCAGCTTTTTGTTGTTGTTTTGGTTTGGTTTTTGTGGGTTTTTTTGGTAATTGTGTCAAAAATGGAAAAAACAATTTTATTAAAAATGACAGAAACAGTACTTTTTAATACTGACTGTGGCTGTAACTTTTAATACCAGCTGTGGCTAAAGAACTGAGACTGAATAATCTCATTCTGCAGTCAGTCCTTCCATTGACTGATCCCTAACTTGCCTGCAAATTCTGTGTATAAATTGTTTGCAGGATGGTCCCAGATATTTCATAGCCTTGTTTTTGTATTGCAAATGATTGATAGTAGACACATCTGTGTGGAAATCCAGGGACAGGTAGCTTTGCAGTACTGGATTCAAGAGCTGTTGTAATTTATGTCCAACATTATTGGAATCCAAAACTTTCATGGTCACTGCGGTGGGTGAAGATACATCATCAGAGGTATCTGACACAGAGAACCTTCATTCAACACTGCTAATCACCTTCCTGTTTGTATAGTAGTACAGAAGAAGCCCCAATGAATCAACAGTTGATAGAACACCATTCAGAGCAAAGAAAAACCTCAGGTCTTCTCATGCTAAACTAAATTTAATTGCTGACTGCTGAATACAATATTACAACATAGTTTAACTTATTAGCCTAGTAACTGGACTGAAATATTCACATGATGAATCAGTTTATCTTCATTACTTTTCATTTGGTATGGGAAAAAAAAAGGTAGCAAATCCGTGTTTGCAAACCCAGCATAAGAAGCACAAGGATGCACAATGCATAGATGTCAGGTTTGGGTCATAAAAATGAAAGCAGTGTTTTGTGGTCCTTCATCAAAAGTAATCTGCCTGCATCTCAGGAGGCCAAAGCATGTTAGATCAGCTGCCTGTGAACCAAAGTTAGCGTGTGCAGATGGCATTGCAGTCCTCTGAGAAGGCACACTGGCTTGTATTGATGCCAGTTTAGAGTTTTCCTTGCTGTGTTCTAGCATTGCTCCATAGCGGAGCAAAGGTTTTCCAAGACTCGTATAAAGTCTCTTCACATGTTTATCCCATGAGATAGTAAAGCTTATAAATCACTAAGCAATTATCCATTGTTCCTCTATGTGTCTTCAATGATTCACATGACAGCACTGGATCCTGTGTATTTGGAAGATATCTTAATTACTCATGAAAATGAAAAATCTACTGAATACTCAAATTATGAGTATTTTATATTTAATAACTTCAGGTAGAGTCTAATTTCTGCCTGTCTCTCAAGCATATGATAACACTGAGGTCTTAGAAGTGAACTTTCTGCTACTGGAAGTTGTGTCTTTGGTCTACCTTGGCTTGGTTCTTGTCCCATGGGTTAATATTTTGTCTTACTTGAACAGCTGTTTGGATTCCCTTTTGAACACTTCAGGAACTAATAGTCAATCTGAGATGTCCTATTGTTGCGAATGGATGTGAGTGTTTTAGCTAAGTCTCTGCCTTTTGCCCAGGCCTCTGGCAGCAGGCAGTAGCTTTATTCGGGTGGCCAGCACCTCAAGACCCACTTTCGCTCGCAAGTTCTTTAATAATGGCTGATTTGGTCAATTATAGAATGAATTATTTATTCAATAGACACAAAACCAACAGACATAAGACTTAAAACAAACTATATACTACACAGGAATAAGAATAAAAAGAAACTACTAGTAGATATACACAGCGCAAGGTTAAAGGTACCATCAATTTACAGCTAGCGAAGAAATAATATAACTTAGGATCCAATGTATCTTACCATCCAATTGTTGGTGGAGCACACATCGAGCTCCTGTCCCTCAATTCCCAGGAAAGTAATCGCGGAATCCGCGTCCAAACTCCGGGGAGAAGTCCCCCACAGTCTCAGGGTGTGTGTGTAGAAGGCTTCTGCCTCCGTGAAAACTCGCGTATCTTTTATAGTTTGTAAAACAGTGTCTCTCAGTCAAGAATATCTCTGTTATCTCTTTCCACATCTGCTTTCCAGACTAAGATGTTGATTCTTAGCTGGTGCTTGAGCCTTTTTGGAGCCAGAGAAGATCCCTTGCCAGGCCTTTCAGCCCCTGGGTTATCTCTTATCTGCACCAACTATCAGTGGTAGAGAGGGGGAGGATGTCCTGCCACACCTATGAAATATTCTAGCGGTTTAAAGCTGTAGTTTTCTTCTGTATCTAGGAATAATCTACCTGTCAGTGTCAATCCTCCTTTCTTTTGAAGGAAATGTAAACAAGTACTTTTAAGGTCTGAATTGGATCTCCATTCTTTTGCAACTATACATTACTATGTCAATTTACTAAGCTTATTTAAACTCATACTCTCATTTTTAGTATTTTATCTTTTCCACACTTCTCACTGTTTTCCATCTCACTCTCTTTCTAGAATCTGTTTCAGTCATCTTTGACTGTCTACTTTCTTGTTTTATTTTCCTATCAAAAAATGAAAAAAGTTTTCAAAGCTGATAAGGGTCTTTATTAAACTTTGGGTTTGCATAGGATTCAGGAAGCCCTATTGCAAACTAAAATGCCTGTATATACTGTATTTTTACATGAGAAATGCTTCGTATTAGACCTAAGGTCATACCAATTTTAGCTAATCTAGAACTGTAATCATATTTCATTATTCATCGGTTATAAAATATTTTGCCAATATACAGAGAGTGGCTGCAATTTTAATAAAAGTGTTTACAGACACTACTAGTTTTCAAGCATATACAGATAAGGTTTATATGCTTATATAAATAAACCTTAAAAATTCTGTTCCAATTTTTCAGCCAACTGACATGGGTGTTTTCATGAGATTCCTGCTTATGTGACAAAAGAAATCAGGGAATGTGTATTTCACCTTTATGCATTATGCATACACTGAACATCGCCACTTATATTTGTCATTTATGCTTGAGGTGTTACCATGTTACTTTGGCTAGGTAGTAGTTAAACCAGAAATATGCCTCCTAGGTTAATATGTACCTAGGTTACAATGCAAGTGCATCAGCACTAGCTTAGTTTTCAACAGACTGTCTTTCAAACTGGAATTGAGGAGAGTTGTCAGGTACAATGTCACAGTGCTCTCGGACAAACAGGCTTCTCAGTCCTGGGCTGAGTCATTTTAAAATATATTTTTTCTGAGCAAGGACTTATGATTAACAGTGAGAATTCAGAGGCGTCGAAACTGTAGTCTAAGGACTGGTTCAAAGGTGACCTAATGTAGTCAAGGCAGGGACGATGATACTCTAGTAAAGCAGAACATATGTCTTTGATAGAGAGGTGCTATAATTTAGTGTAAATCAGCTGTAGATACAAATTTATTTCAACTATTGCAGTAGTGTATATCCAGTAAATATAGTATCTTTTATCTTTTCCCAGTTAAAGTGAATTTTTTGTCTCATATCCCTTGAGAATACGTAGTTACTCTTTGAGAATACTAATAATCTAACTGAATCTTTGCCTTCTCTTTACAGTTATAAGGTAAAGACACAATGTTTTTTAAGTCCTTCTGTTTATGCTTAGTCAGAGAGCTATTGTTTCTCATTTATCAACAAAAATTTCTAGAAGATGTTAAGAAAATATGATGTGGGCTCTGGAGGGCAGATTTACATTTTCCCAAAATACGGTGTTTCCCTCCTTGTGCTAAGAGACAAAAGCAAAGAGCTGGAGCTCAGCCAAATGGTCTACTCAGAAAAGCCCAAATGATAATACTCCTGGGTTATGTTAATATCATAAGGGAGACATATATAAGCATAGACAGCAGGAATAGAATAAAGGTGATTTTAGACTGTACATCGGAGCTAGTTCAAGAATGTAAATACAATATCCATTTCATTTCCTGAGAACTCTGGGAGGAAAGTCAGAAAACTTTGCCCAAAAAAATGATCAAAATGCCTGATCTGGCTGAATAAAGGGGGTAACTTAACAAAACAATCAGAAGATAAGGGATAAATATTTTACTAAACCCAGTATTTTGTTTTTTAGAGGCAAAAAAGTCAAAGTTTAAAGCAAAATAAGGCAGTCTTGTTATATATTCTTCACAGCATTACACTAAACTTAAAACAGCTTGGCAGCTTCATTGGAAGCTGCTTACTGTCTTTATTAGTAGAGAATTTGCAGGTATTGGAGAACGTTCATTATTGTTTTGCAAGAAAGAAAGAATTTAAGATACTAATTATAAACCCTTCAAAAATTATGGCATGAGAAATGTCCAAAGTCTAAGTAAGATGTTGAGAAGTCAACTGGTTTTCAACTAAATACCAGCCAGACAATTTTCAACAGAAGGTGCACGGTCTTAAGGAAAACACTGATAAAAATACTTAATCAAGTGAGCTGAGATGACAAACAAGACCAGCTGTAGTGCAAAGATTGTACCATATCAGTTGTGCACACAGTATGGCTCAGCCTTGAGAAATGTCCACATGGGAAGTAGTAATTGACCAAAAATTGTTGTTCAAAAGAGAATCTGATAAAAAAATCTGCTTTACACCATGTTGATAAAGCAGCATTTTTTAATTTGCAACATCTGAACATTGAAGAAAAGTAACTTTCCCTTTCATGTAAAGTTGGTCTCCTTGAGCTTTTTCTCCTTTGTTCTTTTTTGAAAGAATATATTGGTTTTTGCTACAGTGATTCTTATAAATATGTATAAGGCAAAAACATGTTTTAATGAATGACCATTAGCTGATTTCCCATGGTCTTGTGTGTAGAAAGTAGATAAAAAATAAACATGTCTAACTAATGGCAAGTAACTGTGCAGCCATGATCTAATATTGCTTGTATTCTTCTAAGTGACATCAATCCTGCTTCCCCATAGGATGGGTGTTTTCAGATGGATAGTCATGCATATGAAGCCAAAAAGAAAACCTGAAAAAAATCTTGATTCTTTTTTTATATAAGAGATATTAAATTTCAAGTGAAAGTATAGCAGGGGCTGAAAAACAACTGTATTTTAAGGATTGTGTTCTCAACTGTTCTTAAAAGTGGAACAGATTTCTTTCCATTCTCTTTGAATGTTCTCTTTGCCCAGAGGTCCTGGTATTCTTTCGCTTCTTATTGAACAAAACCAACAAAAGTACGAAGTTTTGCCTATGCTCAGTAACTAAGCATTTTGGTTAAAGACTGCTCTTTTCTATAGCCAAGGGCATGTGAGAAGGCAATGCTACTACCAATCATTTCTAGCAATCCTTGACTTCCCAGTCTACAAAACCTCTTACCTACTTATTGTCAAATTGGCTGTGGAACATATTTCAGCACAAGTCCAGAAGGGAGTGTAAAATTCTCTCCCTAGAGATACTGCAATTTCTCTCAGCTCTCTTTTTGCTGTACCTCCTTTTCTGAAATCCTCTCTAGCAACCCAACAAGTACTTAAGAATTCTTTACAAACCATTATCCCCTGTGTGTCTTCAATATTCTTCCCAAACAAGGATCAGTGTGAAACATTTTCAGTTGTATCCATTAATGTTTAATAACCAGCTTTCCCTTTGGTGCTTACTGTACAAAAAAAATATCAATATTCGGAGCTGTTAAAATTTGTAATATTTTTTCTTGACTCTCCAGTAGCAGCAATTTTATCTGAAAGCCAAAGAGGAGTTTTGTGTGATATACGAGCCTTATCCTCTACTTTATTTCCAGGCATCAGATTTGGTGGAAAGTCTACAAAAACATGAACCTTAAAATCTGAATGAAAATTGAAGGAAACTTAATGGGAATATCTTTCTTAATTTGGTATATCTGAGCTAAGCCAATCACACCATTTTAAGGGAATAGCAGTATCACTCAAAATCCTCAAGGCCTTCAATATTATGATTTTTTAATAGAGACAACTGTAGTTATGATCTCAATTTTTTGAATATTTAATCTCAAAAGTTCCCTATACAGGGAATAGGGACATTCATTTTGTATTCTTCTTTCAGCACTGAGAATTCCTTGAACAATGCCAATACAGTTTAAGAGTAATCATTATTTCTCAGCTTTCTAATAAGATGCTACATCCTCTTGTGAATTTTTGATGGGTATTTTTACATTTTAATTATCATCTGAATTGTTAAAAAACTGCCTAAGTTTTTTTAAAGAGCATAATCCAAAAGGAAAAAATAGTTGACTGATTTTTCAAAACAAAATATTTGTTATTCAGAATAGCAAATGACTTTGCAACAGAGTCTGGAGATTTTCTTCTGTTGAACTGAAACTGGTACTTATCACCTTCCACTGAATACCTTCCATGTGTACTCTTTATTCTGGAAGTAGGACCAAAGTAATTCTTTACCATTTAAAGAGGATTGAACAAAACTGTGGCCATGCTTGCACCTCAAGAGCAGAATTGCAGAGGAAATGGGGACAAATAGAAGGATTTATAACTTGTTGATGGATTATGTTCTCAGTGTGATTATAGCTTCAGCATAAAAGGGTAATTAAAAGCAATTAATGATGCTGCCCATAAATCTCTCAAAGGACCAGTAGCTGCACATAAATATAATTCTAGTTGTATAATCCCTTATAGTATGATAAAGAAAATATGGGAAAGAGCCAATGAAAGGTTTTTCAGAGGTGCTTCATGAATTTTTTCAGTTTGTTTTCCAGTAAGAGCTTTCATGAGAAACTTGTTTTGTGCAGAATTGTTCTCATTCTCTATTCAGAGTGAAAATATTGTCATGTAGTAGCTGTGTTTGCCATGAGTGCAGAACAGAAAAGGCCATGTAAAGGAAGTTTCAAGTTCCCCTTTGCTTACTCTGAAGTAAAGGCTTCTCGTAAAGGAATGAAATGGATTGAAACCACTCTGAGCTGTCAGTACATCACAGCTTTGAATCAACTGGAAAAGCAGCATGGTGTCAGCGGTATGGAGATGGATTTTCATTTAATTAGGTGCCTTGTTCTGGCAGAGGAAACAGGCGCGTGTCTCAGCAGAGTGGCCTGTGTGCCTCCTGCCCGTCGCCGGGGGCATCCCAGTGTTCAGATGGTTCTCCTGTGGTTATGGCCTGGGTGCAGAGTGCTGGAAGGCAGAGAGTAAACAGCAGAGCTTGAAATTGTATTCTTCATTTGAATAGATTCATTCATTTTTACTGAGTTCTGCATTATGTAGACACCAATAGAGAATTTTTAAAGATATGCTTATGTAACTTATATTTACCCTACTTAGCTGTTGATCTAGAACAAATTGTGTAAAGTGAAATCAATTCTCAAAAATCGAGTGTCAGAAATATGCCTTGTATCTGATATTCACTCATTCATAAAAAGATATTCCCTCATTAGTCACTAAGTGGAAGTTAAATACAGAAGAAAATAGCAACCTTCCAAATAATTCATTAGAAATATGCTATTGTCACAAAGTATGTCACAAAGGTTACTTTTTTTGCTCCCTCATGTGCCACAGAATCACACTAACACTGTGTACTCAAGTGTTGGACAAGTGTTATTTTTACACTTGTTGGTCTTCTTTCATCCCTTAACTCACCAAATATAATTAGAAGTATTCATGGGGAAGGAGAAGGCATGTGAAAGACACCAAGTGACATGTGTGTTGTCACTTTTTTTCTGAAGAGCAAGAACTTCAGAACTATGCTTGTCAGAACAGCAAATGATGACCTTCTGGCACATCAAAACATAGACTACACAGAAGTTGCATTGACAGCTTACAACTCTAGCTGTGAGTCTCAGAGGGCATGATACAAATAAAATGATGGCACTGCTCAAGAGTAATAGCTAATGGCCCATGCAGAAAACTGTCTACATCTGTTACAGCACACGGGTATGTGCAAATGTTACTGAGAAAATTGTTAGATGGAGATGTTGAAAGAAGACAGGCCTGAAATTAAACTTGGTCAGTAGAAATCTTTGTCTTGTGAACCTGTCTGGCATGGAACTCCTTCATGTCTTGGAAACTGATATTTATTCCATGCCTAAGCTGGTATTGCGCTCTACAGCAGGCACTCTGGTAAGCTTCCTGTTTGCAAAGTCCAGAAGAACTGTCTTTAGAGACATAAGTACTCCTTGTAGTTAAATCCAGAACGGCTGGCAATCTATTCAGAACATCTCAGCATCTGTGTTGTATCATGCCAAATCAAACCGGAATTTGTTCCTAGTTTTTCATTGCTGCAGATAGTAACCATCCTGTGTTCTATGTCCTTTATGGGACCAGGCGGTTGAAATTGTCTGTGACTTGCAGGTACATTCAGACATCAAAAATTTTGTTTAAGACAGTCTCAGAGGATGAACCACACCTTAATTACTGTGTGCCACCATTTGGGGTATAGTTTCATACATGCTAAAACAAAACCTCTATGATTATGTGATGTGATTGTACAGCTGAAAGCTGAATCTGTGCATTGCTGAGGTAAGTGGGGAAATGCTTGCATTCCTCCAATGGTCCGAAATGTTATGGATCCCACTCTGATTTAAAAACTGTTACTTGAATTTTGCATAAAAAATCCCTTTTGGCATGACCTCATTTTGAACCTTCTGCCATAGGCTGTGTCTATACTAATCACATGCTGGCTCAATTCTTTCTTCTGTGCTTTGGTTTGTAGATAGATGTACAATGTAATTAATAGGATTAAAGAAAGGATAAGTTGTGAAGAGTCTGATTCTGCAGCTACAGAATGTGGGGAGACTTGAAGGCTGATACTTTGCATAGGTGTGTCTTTAAAGTCAATGGATAATGCCTATAACATTGGTTAAGATATAAGCACTGTTAGATCCAAGACTAAAAATGGGCACACTGATTTGACTGCTTTAAGCAATGGTCTACTGCACAAAAGTAAACCAATGCACCTTTGGCATCATTCCCTAGAGAACTTTGCAGTTTTAGTCTCAAAAATACAGAAACACATCCTATGGGAACCTAGGAAAGTAACTCTGTCTCTGGTATTTGTGTTGGCAGGCTCCGCTCCCTGGGTTGAATTACTCTTTTGTAATATGACTTGTCCATTCTCTAAAATCCTTTGCTTGCTTCCCTCCAGGACCTACCAAAGGAACTCTAAGGATTCTCTAAGTGAAACAGCCTACTGAGGACAAATACCTAAGTTTTAGGCATAGGATATGTGAATCCTGTGACAGCCCTTTCCTATGACAAAACCTCATCTCTTACGAGCCATCACATATGTCATTAACTAGGTTAATGACACTTTGGTGAGAAACACTAAAAAGTGTAGGAAACCACATTGGGATTCATGTTACCAGACTTCCAGTGCCAGCAGTGTGATCATCTAAACAGTTTCTGGTTTAGAGTGAAGAAAAATAGGTACATCTTTACAACAGAACCTATTTTGACCTGAATTTCACCCCATAAATGCTTTTTTCTTTTCACCGACTATAAAAAGAATCTACATTGATTTAGATGCATGTGCCCTTGCACCAAACATGGCATGACTTCTGTCTCTGGCCTTTCACCAGAATCTCCAAGGTCTCTAAAATAGTAAAGCAAACTTTCCTGCCATGACAACCTAAAATGGAACTGAGCTGAATGCCTTAAATGAAAATCATGATGTGGCTTTATGTCTCACACTTTGTCTGTAATACGTGACATTACCCAGACCTCTGCTTCTGCATTTGTAACACTAATAAGGAAGCTGTAAAGCAAGGAAAAAAGTCTTCTGAAACGTGCCGTCAATGATTATATAAATAGCAAGTGTTTGCCACATGGCAGCCAGGATATTTTGTTGCACATATATAGTGATTTGTGTGCACAGTAGGGACTTGAAATATGTTAGGAAACAAAATTGCACAGCTTCAAGTTTTTCTACAGAAGCTCTGCTTCAATTGTAAAATTGTTCCTAAACAGTTACTTATATTTATGAACTGTCACAAAATTTACAGTTAAAAGAAAATTCTTCCTTTTTTTTGAATTTTTAATTTTTTAAAAAGATTTGGCTTTTAAGAAAAGCAAAATTTATTTAGAAATTATTTCTCCTGATATTGAAATTAAAAGTATAATTTCCAGAATAAGTTGAATAGACTTAAAATAATTGCAGACCGGGTTTCTCCCTAACTCATCTTTTGATATCTAAAGTTTTTTACCAGAAATTCATTGTGGGCTAGATGTTGGCTTTGTGGAGCATTCCATCCTAACTGAATTTGGAAATTGAAAGGAAGTGCTGGCAGAAGTGACTTTTCTAAAGTTGAACCTAAGGTGTATATATTTTAGCTGTTCTTGCCATCTTGTTGAGTTGTTATCCCAGCATGGATTGCACAGAAACCATTATGATAATATTCAGAGCCAAACCAAGACCTTCTGGCTAAAAAAGAAGAGGCTTTCTGCTTCCTCAGTGGGTGGAGAAATAAATTTACATGAATCAGTAAAGATGGCAGTAATTAACATAAGCTTCCTCCATGTTTATACAAAAGAAGTTCTTTAACTGGTTTTGGTGGACATTCAGGTGTAAGACAGTGCACATGTGCAAATGTTGTGGTTTGGGAGAATAAGAGCCCATAAGAGCAATACTTAGGAAACATGGTGGGAAATATGCAAATGCACAAAATGGTACTGATGACCATTGTGGAAGCCATAAAAGCGAACCATAATATTCTTTATCACTCATATTGGTTGCTGAATTGTAACAGCCATTTAATGTTGCTTTTCAGGATTTACTTATTGTTAGAACAGTATGTGTTGGTAAGACAAGAACAATGTTCTCGCTCTGATTAAAGTGAGAAAAAAAAGAGTATATTGAAGGGGCCATTTTGTCTCTGTGATTGTTGTTGCTTTGAAAAAGCAAATATGAAAAGAATTTATTACTATTAAATTGAAGGAGAAGTAGCCCAAAAGAAGCTTCATTTTTTTTAGAGTAGAAATCAACTAAATTAGGTATGTTCCAAAATAGAGGAAGCAGACAAAACTTTAAAATCTAGTAGTGTATTTACAGCTGACTAATAATACTTAGCTTGAAAAATATCATCCCCCTTATAGATCAATAAGCCTAATTACAAATATTTGTTACATTTGTTTTCAAACACTTATACATTTTGTTTATTCCAAAATTCAGCAGAGCGGATTGAGATAAATTAACAGTTATTTCAGAAGAATGTGTAACAAAGTTCTTGACACTTCTGCTCAGCTGCCAAAATAATTTCAGAATTAAAAGAGGCATTGCATATGATCACGTGTAGGCTGTGTAACTGTTGAGGTATGATCACAGAATCACAGAATTCTTAGGGTTGAAAGGGACCTCTGGACATCATCTAGTCCAAGCCGCTGCCAAAACAGAGTCGTCTAGAGCAGGTGACACATGAATGTATCCAGGTGGGTTTGGAATGTCTCCAGAGAGGGAGACTCCACAACCTCCCTGGGCGGCCTGTTCCAGTTCTCTGCAACCCTCAGTGTGAAGAAGTTCCTCCTCATGTTGAGGTGGAACTCCTTGTTTCTCAGTTTATAGCCATTGCTCTTTGTCCTGTCGCTGAGCACCACTGAAAAGAGTCTAGCACCATCCTTTTGGCACCCACTTTTGAGATATTTATATGTATTAATGAGATCCCCTCTCAGTCTTGTCTTCTCCAGACTAAACAGGCCCAGCTCCCGCAGTCTCTTCTCATAAGGGAAATGCTCCAGACCCCTTGTAGTCATTGTGGCCTCCCCTGGAGCCTCTCCTGTAGATCTTTGCCCTCCTGAACTGCGGAGACCAGAACTGACACAGCACTCCAGATGTGGCCTCACTAGGGCCACGTGGAGGGGCAGGACCACCTCCCTCAACCTGCTGGTCACACTCCTCCCCATGCCCTCCAGGATACCATTGGCCCTCCTGGCCACAAGGACACTGTTGTGTCACAGTCAACCGTCCAGGATCCCCAGGTCCTTCTCCACAGGGGCGCTTGCAGGATGTCAGCCCTGGCCCGTGGTGGCACTTGGGGTTATTCCCCCTGAGGTGCAGGATCCTGATTTGCCTTCTCTGAACCTCATTAGGTTTCTTTCTGCCCAACTCTCCAGCCTACCAAGGTCCTGCTGAATGGCAGCAGATCCTTCAGGCATATCAGCCACTCCCCCCAGTTTTCCATCATTGCAAACTTGCTGAGGGTACATTCTATCCTTTTGTCCACCTTGCTCATAAAAAAGACTGCTCCCAGTATTGATCCCTGAATGCCACTGGCTACAGGCCTCCAACTGGATCCTACTCCACTGATCACAACCCTCTGAGCTCTGCCATTCAGCCAGTTCTTGATCCACCTCACTATCCATTCATCTGACCCACAATTTCTGAGCTTACCCATGAGGTTATTATGGGAAACAGAGTCAAAGGCCTTGCTGGAGTTGAGACGGACAACATCAGCTACCCTCCACTCACTGGCCCATCCCGTTGTGCCATCATAGTATCAGATTGGTCACCATCCACAGAAGATAATTTTCTCCCAGAAATCCAAATGAAAAAAGCATAAAAACGTTTTCTCTATAGAATACTTTCATACATCAAGTGAACAGCTCCACAGTTTTTACATATCTCAAAGAAGAGAAAAGTGATGAACAGAAACTTTTAATGACTGAGTACTAAGTGTTTCCCTAGTTTGGTATGTGATCACTGTGATGTAGTAGAGTAGTTAAAAAGTGAGATATGATAAAGAATTGATGTGCAGTTAGTGGGACACCTATATATAGCTCTTACCTAAAAGCACATAACAGCAAAGCAAGGGGAGTGTATCCCCTCAGTGGTATGCATTAGCTCTCATTGACTTCACACTCTGACTTCAGAAAACATAATTACTTTAACCTGATTTAGCCCCAGTTTTTTTTCTAGAAAAAAATCACATACTTTTCAGAAACACATAGGCAATGCTCAGTCTTTGCATAACTATTGACGGATTCTTTTGATGAGGAATGCAATGTTCATGGTCTCGCCATGGGAAACTGCCCTCTGACCTGTGGTGACACTATGGCATCCTTACAATTTCTGAAAGCTTTTGAATTTATGATATTCACTCTTATCAATGAAATGCCCTGGTTGCAGGACTGAAAATAAAATTTCTTGTTTAGAGTTTGGGGTGAGTGGAGATGTGCAAGTTATGAACTATTTAAAGGCTGAGTATCAAGTGCAATTAATTTAGTGCTACATACGAAGAGGTTTATGATTTAAAATTAGATATTTAAAATCATAAAATTATAAAAATTGGAAAAAAAATTACAACTTCTAATACTTGTGTCATGTATTTGACAGTTGTAGATAGATATATTTTGGCAAATGCAGTTATTCAGGGTACTCCATTTTCCAGCAATAAGACCATGATGTCATGTCCTCCTGGCTGAGTAGTTGCACACAAGCAGCTTCTTTACTGATATTTTATGTTGCAGTCCTACTGTCCATTAGACCTTTTGCTACTCATTGCTTTATCAAAATAATAATAAAAAATCATATTTCAAAATTTGGTTTGTGTTTTCAGGCTTTTCTTGTGGATCTTAAATTCTTCTACCTTCTGTTGAATTCTGGAGGGCTGCTCTTACCCTCTTTTGATGATTTATCCCAGTATGAATAAAGCAATGATAATGCTGTGTTTAGGGCTTGTCTC
Source organism: Callaeas wilsoni (assembly GCA_013398955.1). Taxonomy (NCBI): domain Eukaryota; kingdom Metazoa; phylum Chordata; class Aves; order Passeriformes; family Callaeidae; genus Callaeas; species Callaeas wilsoni. Next base: position 112,529 of record VWPU01015234.1, read on the forward strand.
CACTTCATGAATATTGCAGCATAGAATATATTGTGTCCTACAGCCCAGAGTTCATTCCTCTAGCAAGAAACAGTTTCTGCAGTTGCTTATATGAGGAAGTGCTGCTGTTAAGCCAACTGATGTACTTTTATATGTCTACATTTCTAAAATGCAATTTGTCAGATGAAAACAGCCTGGCCAGCAGCCCGTGCCACATCAGTTTTCAGTGGGTTATCTCTTCGTGCTCTGAAGATGATAGCATAGTTCCTGCTAGTGAAGTATTTGGAAGACACTTTGTAGGCATGACCAAAGAATGAAGTCATTTTCTTTTTTTTTTTCCTTTTTTTTTTTTAAGGGAAGTTTCACTTGCCATTAACTTATAATAGAAGAGATACTTTGCCTTACCTGAAGCTCCCAGTGCAGAGGTTGCCTCTGCTGGGAAGGACCCTGTGAGGTACAAGGTAGCATGATTTGACATGAGTGTCTGTGGAGAGATGTGAAGTATGTGCAGAGTATTCTGAACAATCAGCTCAAAGAGTAACTGCATGGAAGGGATAAATGATCCTTAATGTGTCTTACTGCACCATTGGCTACATCTCAGGTATCGATTTTGCTTTCTGCACTTCTTGTCTGAGTAAGTTACTTGCTATGAATGACTTTGAGTCCCAGATTCTTTCTTCTATGTGATATGACATAATTTTTCAAATTATTTTATTATATATTCTATAGTAGTATATGTTGTAGGCCAGGTTGGATGGGGCTTTGAGCAACCTGGTCTAGTGCAAGGTGTCCCTGCCCATGGCAGGGTGGGGTTGGAACTGCAGGATCTGTAAGGTCCCTTCCAACTTACGTCTTTCTATGGTTTGATGATTGTATCAAACATCAAAAGGACCATATCAAAAGGAACAATTTTATTCTTCTGTAACAGAAAAATGGGAATCATAACATTTTGCTATTAATGACAGCAATATATCTTTTTTAAACCATAATCCTCATAAGTAATAGAAAGTGAGTAATATGAATAGTTGATAAAGTCATATTTTATAGGGAAAAATGAAAATTAAGATTCCATAATGTAAATAAGACATACTATTTATTAATGAAAATGGAGGTTTTTGTGGCATCTGTGTAACTTTTAAAGTCGGGCAATGTGTGTGATACAGCTTTGCTCTTGCCATTTAATACAGTGTGACTGTTTCTCTCATGAGACACTAAATAAAATTAAAGTGTATACACTGAGTGTATGTAGGGGCCATTCCTTTCTGAACTGAAGCAATGTAATTATTGATTAAAGTATATTGCATCTCCTAGTTCAAGAAAAAAACACATTACTTAATGATATTGTAAGTGGCTTTCCCTATTTTATCTTGATTTTGTAAGATGCGTGCAGACATTTACTAAAGTGTTCAATTATTTTTTATTACCATGTATCAGCAATGTTTTCAAACATAGTCCAGAAAAGCAGAGATAAATGTATGCTGCCCAGCAATTACATTGTGAAATATGAATAAAGAAAAACACACTCACACGTTTCTTCGCACAAAGTTCTGCAAATTAAATTAAAATTCATATTTTTTCTTTTTCTAAAAACAATGGATATTTGATATACATCTAAAACTTGTCTGCTGTATGACAGTGTTGAGTGGTTTTCTCCTGTGAGATGTTTTCCACAGTGACTGTCCTTGACCAAACCAGAAAATGAATTTGATTTCTCTAATGCAAAAGGTAATTGGATTTCTCTTTATGGAATGCATCCCTTTAATGACTGTCTCTGCCTCAGCCAATTTAGCTGCAACTGACCTGACATTGATCTGGTGATATGACTTTAAATAAATGCCAAAGCTGGGAGATGAAAGACCAACTATTTGATATCAGAAAGAACATTTCTCGCCTCATCTTGCCATTTTCCTCAGAAAATATCTCCATCTTGAATGTCATTCTTATGAAACATGCTCCTCTAGTAGCTGGTCATAGAGCTGCAAATTGCATCCTTGTCCCAAATATAATAATTTCCCAGAAAGTATCTGGAGAAACTATACTGAAACTCGAATAAAGGCTCTTGAAATATCTGTTCTTCTTTGCAAATATTCATTACTGTGTAATGAATATTTTTCCAAGAGGAAAAAACAGTGTAACCAAAGTAGTGAATTAAATCTTTACAGAGGTCTTGTTCAGAATTAAATATTTATTGAAATATTTATTTAGATAATTGAGATCTTTTAAAATAGTATTATAACTTGCTAATCAGAGAAAAGATTTACCCACATGAAACAGTTATTAAGAGTGGTATTTTAGGATATTATCTGTTCTTTTTTAAGGTTAGGTTTAATGGAATGATAAAGTTCTAGAATGTGCATTTCTATTTATTTAACATAGTCATTATCCTTTGGACCTAGCCAAGGCTAATAAACTGAGCACTTTTAACCCCAAATGAACTTGAAACCAAAATTTAGCAGTTGAATCCATTTTTAATTTATTCATGGGCCATGTGTTCTTTTTGATAAACACTGTTAATGCCATTGATTGAAAGTGGTAGCTTACACTCTGGATGCTGATCTGTGTGGAAAGTAAAAGCAAGAAATTTTGTCTTCAGTTTGAAGTTATTTCCTGCTGAAAACTTAAGATTTATTTTCATTTTGATCAAAACACAGTAATTTTCCATGCTGTACTGATAACAGTGAGAGAGAGATTTTGTTTTACTTATCTGCATTTTGAAGCAGGTTGTCGCCCCCATTTCCTTTATCTGATCAATTATTGCTTAAATCTTTACAAGTGGAGAGGTTTTCCACTCTGGATCTTTTGCACAACAGAATTTATGAGGTTACTGTAGTGTAACTTTTGGTGCTTTTTAGTAGAGTTAGTTTGAAATAAATAGATATGAAAACACAGCTTCCCAAAGAAGCAGGTGCCTGAGGGGTCTTCACCCCCCTCACCGAGCTGAAAGTCGTTTTTAATACTTTCATGTACCACCCAGAAGTGGTGGTACATATGAGTCTCTGGACAGAGAAACAGATGGGCTCCTTAGCTAGGAATTAGGAAAATGAGATAAATATTTCATACTTTTAAAATTTTTTGCAAGTTTTAAGGGTTTTTTTTCTGTTGCCAGTCCCAAGTGTGCTTTTTATACTGATAACAGGAACTGAGAGGACATTATAAATGTTAAATAGTGCTTAATTCACAGGCTTCCATTCCCTAGCTGCAGTACTGATTTCAAGAGTGGAAATTCTGCTGATGCTGCTTTCAGGGAAGTGGTTCCCCTCTCCCAGATCGGGCCAGAAAGCTTCACAGCCACCTGGGAATGTAACTCACGTCCTGTGGGTTGCTGTAACTTTTACACTGGTTCCTCTTAGCTTCTTATCTTTAGATTTCTACAGGTTTCATTGCTTCTCAGGGAGTTGCATGCACTTATAGAGGCAGAACATGTAGGCTAATATACATTATCTTGATTGCAAATAACACTGGATATACCATTATTCTACTGTCTGTTATCATTATCACAACTGATGCAGGTGTGCCACACATAAAAATATTTTTAAAGTCCTTGCAAGTACTGTCTCATGTGACACCAGTGTAACTCTCTACTGTTTCTTTTTTCCCTATAGGTCACAGATATGATGCTTCAGGATAAACCCTACCCAGACTGGGGAAAGTCTGCCAGAGCTTTCTGGAAGAAAGGAAACATTAGGATCATTTTATTCTGGTAGGAAAATAATAAAATCAAATTATTGTAAACAAACCTTTTATAGAACATTAAAAAACATATCTTCTACGACTGTCTGTGGCAGAAAGAGATATGGTTGAAAACAAAAAGGTAAACCTGGTCTAATAAAAAATTAAACGTTGCAAAAATGGTACATGAGTAAGGAATTCCTAATCAAAATAATTGGTGTAGAAATATAATTTTAAAATTGATTTATACTGTTCATTTTATTATATTTTGACACTTTATAATTGAGTTGCAAAATTTTTGCCATATGTGATAATATTTGAGTGTCCCACTATCATTCCTTGTAATAAAGTAGATATTCGAATTTCCTTTTGTGGCCATGAAATTAATTACAGTAGTTCTTTGAATTACCACATGAATAGGATTTAAAATGTCAAGTCAGTCTCAAATGATTAAGAAAAATATTAAAAAATCAATGCAAAAAGTTGTGAGTGTTAACAGTTTATTTCACCTCAAATGTAGCCTCTTCCAGGTAAGTTCCAGACCAATTTAACTATTGAAACAGTGCACAAATTATGACAAGAGAAATGGAAGATGGAAAATGTATATTCTAAGAAGCAGTCTGAAGACCTCATAGCTGAAGATTTAAGAAATGGCAAACTTTTTTTTCAATTATATCAGAACCAGAAAAACTCATGAAAATATCATCAGACCTGCTGTTTTTAAAAGAACAGATTTCAAAAGAATTCTTACAGAGAAGTTGAAGGATTTATTTATACTGAGTCTCCTACAGTTGATACAATGAAGTATCTTATACTATAAAGGAGTAAAAATGAGCCATTTTATTGAGGCAATAAAGGAAATAATAAGAGAAATTTGAAAATATAGTGGATTCAGATGGCTGATTGGCTACACACAATGCTTATAAGGAACTGAAGGGATTGAGCTGATGCAAGTTTTATTAGCACTTAATTGCCTCTTTAAAAACTGAATAATAAAATTTGGGTGTTGTTTTGCTTTTTCTGCCTTTTTTTTTTCCAGCAAACTAGAATTGTCCTACTGGCCTGTAAGTCTGAGCTCAGTTTTAGCTAAATGGATTGAATATATTATATAATTATATATTATACATCATTATATATCAGTAATGGAATTATGAGCAAAGCTTTAGATTAATTTCTGCTAAAGGAAGCCAGGGAATCTTTGCTGAAAGAAAATCTTCTCTGATCTGTTAGAACTCTTTGCACATGTCATCAAAATAATGGATGAGAAAGAAATGCTTGATCTAATTTATTTGGACTTTCCCAAGGGTTTTGACAAAGTTCTTTACTGAATGCAATTAAGAAAACTAGTAAGACTAAATGTGCTAACATTTAGAAATCATCTCAGCAATGTGCAGTGAAAGTTATTAATAAAATAATAATTTTCAGCTACATTGATAAGGCCGAGGAGTTCCATTATTTAATATTTGAAGTATTATTCATTATTTATATACATCATAAATATTAGTGACGTGGCAGAATTTAAAGATTAAGTTAATAATTTGAAAAATGCATGAAAGAGGGATCTTAGAAAACTAGGTGAGAAAAATAATGTGACTGAATACTTGAGTTGTGGACAGGGGTGGGGAAATTCAAACAGCTCCTTGTCATCTTTGCAGGATGTGCAGAGAAAGATTCTGTCTCAGAGTGCAGGAGTGGGCAAAAAGGTAAAGCAGGTGCTAAGTGGGCTACCACAGGTGCTAAGTGGGCTACCACTGATTACAGTGTCATCTGAGCAAAAAGCTCGGTCTAAAATATCATTGATTTTTTTCACCCTTGTCTGAAGAATAGCTCTGTCTAAAAGACTGAAAAGGAGCTTAGTTAAGATTTAAGAAAAAACTTAATTGCATGAAAAGACTGGAAAAATGGGAAAAAAGGATTAAAAGCAAGGTGACATGATAGTTTTCAAATAATATGCCAGACAGAGATGTTGCCTTTTTCCCAGCCTGGAAATGAAACTCGAGATACTTTTAGTAAGGAGATAATATAAAAGTGGATCTTTATTTGAAGGCCTTCAGGGGCAGCTGTGGAAAGATGTCCACAAAAGCCCCCCATCACAAAGGCGAGTACATTTTTATAGGTTTTAGGAAATCAGCATAATTGATAAAAAGTTCCAAATTTTCTCCCAGGTAAAGCCCCTTCTCTGGAGCCCCCCACTCAGCACTAGCTGTACTCTGTCCATGAAAATGTATCTCGAAGCGTTGTTCTCAGCCTTGTTTCCCAGGAAGAACCAAGATAGCACTGGGACCTTGTACCCACCGGGGCTTGGAGCTCTGGAATTGGTTTTGTCTTTCTGCCTAGAGAAAGGCCATGGAAAATTACTGGGAAAACTAGTCAGTAGTACAGTAGGCTACAAAACTACAAATATATGTGTGAAGAATATAGGGAACATAATAAAGAAAAAAAGGCAAAAACCAAATGGCATCAGGGAGACCAATAAAATAGTATTAAAATTACTTAAATATTGTTGAAAGCCATTTTTTTACTTCTTCCACTCTGAGATGTTACAAATCAGTATTTTATTTCAAATAATATTCACACTAACAAATCCTACCAAAAGTTCAGTATAGAGATAAGTAAAAAAATGGGTTTTCATGCATGAGTCTCATACTGAAGGGTATGCTCTAAACCTAAAGGGTGACACAAATGCTTTTATTTTTAGCTTTAAGCAGTGAAACAAAATTGCCCTAGATGACAGTCTATATTCTGTAGACATTATTTATGTAGTGCGTGTTAGATAACAGTAAAAGTAGATTTCTTTTCTCCACTAAGTAGGAAAAATAAAAGAGTGATAGTGTTATGCATGGTAACATGGGGTATTTGTATGTACTTTATTGTTGCTTAAGCAATGTGATGTGTATAACCTCATTTCTGAAATGTCCTAAATGAAGCATTCTCAACAGTATTCTACACAGATATTGGTAGGTCAAAATCCATTTATTCACGACATTTTCTAGTAGCACACCTGTTCAGTAGAATTAGTGTAATACTGTGCACTGTATTTTGATTATTCCTAGTATAGATATGTGATACACAGTCTAAAGTGGCTGATGAAATGAAAACTTTAGACAAAAGCTAGGCTTGTTTTTCTGCTAATGTCTTTTTTATTTTAGGGTTTACTTTGCAAAGTTAGAAAACTTCTATAAATGTACTGGAGATGGAGGAATTGTAAAGGAGCTGAAGGCACCATCCACTTATTTATGGTAGTTAATTATGTGGCTGCTTTGTTTCTCATTTGGAAATGTTTTCAGCTCTCCAATGCAACTAATTCACAAAGGTTTTGATTTATCTTATCTTCTCCTGTTTTAAATCATTCTCTGGAAACATTGTCAGCAACTGCTCATTTGTTGCTCCTGAGGTTTCTGGCTGACTTCTGAAGGTCTTTACAATATAATTCTTCCACAAACAGCTCATCTAGCTAACGAATGATCAGTTGCTATTTGCCTTTGTGTAGCCCATCACTAAGGAGCACTTCGAAGTGCCTTCAACTTTTTTCGAAGCCAGAGGTTGTCTTTTTTTTCGGAAAAAAGGTCTCAATTTTGGTAATTTCCAGCTCTGCTCATGGCTAATTCCACCATTCCGAGGCAGATTTGTGTAACGCTGTCATATTGCTAAGTGATACAATGCAAATACAAACACACTTTCTCATGGATTTAAGAAAGTGTGTTGTCAAGGCGACTGCTAGGTAGCAATGAAGTATCTTGAACCCTGATGGAACTGCTAAGATGTGCAGACGTGTTTGTGGGTCACAGAAGAAAGATACACATAAGGAGTTAAATATCTGCACCACCTGCAGTCAGGTGAGTCTCTCTACAGACCACTGTCTCCAGTGCTCTGTCATTACCATCAGTACCGAAAAATTATAAGTGTGACTTGAAACAGGCTGATTTTTTTGAATATGTTGATAACTTGACTGATTTAAGAGAGACAAATTATATATGACATGAGAAGACTGCCATTTGAAAAAAGCAAAAAGAAAAGAAGTTTGTTGAATAAAGTCAAATAAAGATCTTGGACAAGACTGATGACAAGTCAACAGCTGTAGCTAGTGGTAAGATAGATAAATAAGACAATATAGAACTGTACTTAATTTTGATGTTGAATATTAGAGGAAGCAGGGGCAGAAGTAGAATTTGAGAAGACTGATTATTTTGTAAATAATTTTTTTATTTCCCTGCAAACATTAAGTCCAACCTACACTAAAGGTCTCCCCTACACATCTGCACAGGAGTGAGCTCTGCCCAGCAGTGCAGACAGGTGGCATTGTTAGAGGCAGCCCACACCAATGCCCCAGTATGCTCTCAGGCTGTACAGTCATCGCCCATCTTAACATACAGCTCTCTGCCACCAAGGCCTGGGGTTGCCTCTGCCTAAATTCTGCCTGAAATCACTGTCTCTGCCTTGCAGTGTCTTCCACAGTGACCTGCCGCATCCTGTGGAGAACCGAGTGTAGTAGCTGGAATAAAATCGTAAGGGCATCTCTGGGCTGTCTGCACAGTTTGCTCAATTAGAGGCGAGACCTGAATACTCTCTTTTGACAAACTGCTCCAATATTAATTGTCCTCAAAATTTTCCTAACAGAGTATGGAGGGTTTATCATGAGCAAGGCATAAAGAATGTGAACTTTTAGCCATAGGAAAAAACAGAGCACCATCAAAAAGAAACCAGTTTACAGGAATAGAAGAAAAGAGCTGCTGAGGTCTGTGTAACCAGGTAACAGAAAATTGATATTCAAAGGTAGATTATCAAAAGGGGAGATTGTAGAGGTAACAGTGGATTGTGCAGCTGAATCTTGATTACAGTGAGGGTGACAGAACAATATATACAAACTGAACCTTTGAATATGCAAGTTCCAGGATGGAATCCATTTCTGTGATGTCCCTGGCCAGACATTCATTTTATGTGCACACAATGATCAGTCTTTATTGGTGCAATAAAGACAATTGTCCTTTGACACAGGATTCTTGTCTGAAAGAACGCAAAATAGATACCAACATGGAAAATAAATAAAGTAAGATGGATAATTGTAAATTTTTGATTCTGTATGTTTGCTGTTTGACATTGCAAACTAAATAGTCTGCTATTAGTATGTATTTCCATAAGCTCCAGCTAGCTTTCTTTACTAAAAAGTAAAACTACACATGCTCAGAAATGTGTGTTAGGAATCACAGTATTTTAATTTAGCAAATCAACCTAGTAATATAGGTTTAGAAGCTTTTATTCAAAATAATTGTGCAGAATTGCTACAGGGTTCTAATTTATGTACATATGTTTATATTGGATTGTGTCAAACATAGCTTAGGTTAGTATTTTTAACTGGACAATATTTTGTACCCTGGAAGTACAGAAACCTTCCTTATGAGATAGATAGCCACATCTCCTACAAAGAAATAACAACAGTTTCTATATTTTCTATTATGCACATATTTGAATGTTTGGTTTGATAAATTATATTTCCATATTCTATGTTTTCACAATCAAGATGATGAGTTTATACTGGAAAATTATGTTCTTTTCATATATATGAATATAATTCATAAATTTGTTTCAAAAGACAGCTTCTAGAAACACTGACTCTTCTCATTATAGGCTGCACTGAGAAAAACTAACTGCACATTATAGCTCTGTCAATTTAAGTTGTGTACTCACTGAAACAAAACAAACCTTTCATTAAGTTTGAGTAAAAGTTTTTGGGATACATTCCCACAAATAAAACTGTGTGAAACAATGAAATAATTGTATCTATAATATATGTGCATTTAGATACACATACACATATTCTCTCCCTGGTTTTGAGGTTTTTAAGTTTATCTATTAATTCTTTCATATTTAAGTAATTTATCTTGGGGTAAGTCAGTCTGGTTTGACTACTGAACAGAAACCTGGGATCATCTAAAAGGTAAGGCAGATTTCCTAGTAAATAGCATAAATAGTATAAAAGAACATACAAATATTTTCCAGTATGATTGCTCACAGTAAATCTTATACTATAACGCAAGTGAATAATATCAGTTTGGCTAAGGAAGACAATAAGTAAGTTTCTTACTATTTCCTTTTTGTCTCAATGCAAAATATTCACTAAGGTTCTCCATAGACTATTTATATTGAGTGGTCTGACTACTAATCTGGTCTGGCATTGTTAAATATATTCTGTCAGGATAAAACTGTCCATGAATAGTAGCTGTTACATTTAGTCTGGCTGTCAAGAAGTATGATTATAATTTTTCAAGAGATGACAAAAATATTTTTGAGAGAATTTATTTAATTTCTGGGTATTATTGGTAAGCTATGCTGCAAAATGACAATTTGTTAACATGAAAAAATGTTGAAAATAATTAATCAAAATACAAAGTGCTTAACTTTCATATAAATGAGAGTTGTTTAAGGTTTCTGCCTATTTTTAGTTTTTGTTATTTATTATTTTGAATATTTGAAAACATCGCATAAATATGAAAATATTGTATTATCAAAAATATTTGCATGAAAGTTCTTCTTCAAATCTGTGTTTGGTCCTGTACAAATGCTCTGGTTCATGTCCTGAGGAAAACTTTTCCATTTGGATAGCAAAGTGCTTTTACAGTGTCTAATATGGAAAAGTAAAAGTGATCAAAACTCAGCAGAATGGTTGAAGCTTGGCAACCACATGAGTCAGATACATTTTTGGACCTTGTTCTCAGATGCCCCCACTCCTCAGTGCATGAAAACTATTGCATCAGCAATTCAGGGTTCTCTCACCAATCTGCTCTCCTCAGTGGGTGCTGCTTTCAGCTGAAAGTGTTACTCAGTCCCTAGCAGAACATTTCTGCCCTTCTTCCTCCCTTCCTCCCTTCCTCCAGCATAGCAGTATCCCAAAATGCTGCAGTGTTTGCAGATGCAAGAGGGAAAGGGTAGGGATGATCTGGGGCCCTAGGTCAGCTGTGGGGAGGGTGGCTTCCGAGATGGCATTTGCTGATCTAACATTGTGGTCTGTCTCAACCTTTCCCTTGCTTTTCTGGGAGCATCTTAGGGACTGCAATCGCTCCACAGGCTTCCCATGTAGCCACATGGAGCGTGTTATGCACAGACTACTAATGCACTGCATGAGGGGTAGATGCTTTGCATGACATTATTTATATATGAGCAGAGAAAAGGTATGCATATGGGAGGGCATGCAGGTGGAAGTCTCCCATCTGTCTTAACCATCAAGGAAGAAATCTGTAGCTTGCCTGTGCCAGTCTCTATTTGGAAAGTCTGTGTCATGCGTTTTCCCATACTCTAGTAAAGAGAGGAAGACAAATCACTCTTTGTCTCACTTCTCTTCTCAGAAGGCAAAGCATTTGAGGGAGATACAATTAAGTTTAGGGAGTTCTGAGTTCTGAGATTCAAACAAAATAACCCAAAACCAAAGCAACAAACTATAATTGTGAGATCACTTTAGCTTGAAGATTAAGTTCTTCATTTGTCTCATTCAAGTTATATAAAGTGGTCTCATCCTATTTTTTCTGATGGAGACTCCTACAAATCAAACAAAACATATGTTGTTTCTTATTTGTATTTGCATGAATAAGAGAAGGGTTGGCAGTGGAGGAGAGTGAGTATAGTGTGGCAGCTTTCCTCTCACATGAAGTAGAACACACATGCTCATCTACATCCACACACACACAACCACACACTTGAGACAGCAACAGAGGGGAGGAAGGGAGCACCTAACACCCCTGCACTACCACCATCCTGCTGGTAAGTTCTAGTGTGGAAATATTTAATGTCCTGGGGTTTAAAAATATATTCACAGACCAATCTAGATGAAAGATTGTTATATTGAAGAGAGAAAAGCATTATCCATTAGCTACAATGGGGTTTTGGACTGGACCCATAGATATAAATTTCACCTTTAATTTGGATTTAAATTCTCTGAACCGCTGTAGTACATATATATTTTATACCATATCTTTTCAGTTCGTCAGCCTGTTTAAGCTTTTTGAGTTATATTTGGTAGATACTCGCAATTCAGTAGTTGATAGCCTGTTTGAAAAAATCCTGGTTTTATTCCTACATAATTGCTAGATTCTTAAGTATAGCCTTTATAATTGGATAGATATGGAAATCCATGTTCACCTCTTTCTAAAAGTACATTTTATTCCATCTCTATTACTGAGAAAGAGGTATATCATGAACAATTACTAAAAATATTCCATCCAATGTATAGCTTTAATAAAACTTCTCTAAGTGCAGTGTCTCCAGTGTTTCAGTAATAACAGTACTCCCAAATGACAATACTTTTACAAAATCACATTCTATGTCAAAAACTGAAAAGCTCTAATTCTTAGATGAAATTTTTCCTTGGGAAATTCCAATAAAGTTCTTTTCTCTGAATGGACAGCTGCAATTCTCAGTTCAACCAGTGTTGGAGCAAATCCTTTTTTAACACCTTCTCTCTACTTTCTGCAGAATTCTTGCTGAGCAGGAGACATCTCTTCCCCCACTCGGGCACTGGAAGATTTTTCAGAAGAGCAGAATCAGTGATGTAGTTGTTGTTATATCATTGCCCTCTTTCTGCTTGAGTGCTTTACCTTTGTTATTAGAATTTTTTTTCTGTCTTTAGCATTTACAGCTAGCCTAGGCCTCATTCTAGGTCCACTCCAAAATCAGGATGAGTGTAGCTGTCACATAATATGCATTATGTGATCATATAGGCAGAAAAAAGTGCTAAAAGATAAATAAGCATATAATATAAAAATATAGTCAGATAGTTGAGATAGCCACCCCAAGATAGAAGTTCCAAGTATTGCAATTACATCATCATGCACATTGTGGACTATTATTCATACAACAGAAGGAATCATTTCAGACTATCAATGCAGAAATTCAGTCTTGCATCCTTGCTTCAGTGTGCAGAGGCCTGGCAAAATCATAGCCCAAAACATGGTCAGTTCAACTCAAACTCATTTCTCTGGGAAAGCTGTAACCTTCACACAAAAGATATGGGGCATAGAGAAGTTGCAGCATCAGCCAATGGTTTTGTGCAAGATGTGAACTCTGGAAGCCCATAAAGTTCAATGGAGATCAGAAAGTGAGTGTTTCAGCTGCTCATGCTCACAGCCAGAGTCCATAGATTTTGTCATGGCTGGATTCCAAAAATCAATAGAGTTTTCTAAAATAAATATAATGACTAGAGTAACGAAATTATTTTCCTTCCTGGAATGCTGGAGTATTTTTTTTTTAATTGTATTTCTCCCTAATGGCATGTTTAAATTTATGCCTTAGGATTTGCTGATGTACATAGCTTAACTTCTGACTCATCTTTCTCATAGAATCGTAGAATGGCATAGGTTGGAAGGGAATTTAAAGATCGTCTCTTTTCAACCCATCTGCGAACGCCTTTCACTACACCAGGTTTCTCAAAGCCCCATTCAAACTGGCCTTGAACACTTCCAGGGATGGGGCATCCACAACTGCTCTGGACATCCTGTTCCAGTGCCTCACCACTCTTACAGGAAGGAATTTGTTCCCTATATGTAATCTAAACCTGCACTCTTTCAGTTTAAAGCCATTCCTCCTTATCCTATCACTGCATGCCCTTGTGAAAAGTCCCTCTCCACCTCTCTTGTAGCCCCCTTTAGGTTCTGGAAGGCTGCAATAAGTCTCCCTGGAGCCTTCTCTTCCCTGGTTTGAACAACCCCACCTCTGTCAGCCTGTTTTCATAGGAGAGATGCTCCAGCCCTCTGATCATCTTTGTGTTCCTCCTTTGGACTCCTTCCAACAGCTCCATGTCCTTCTTTTGGAGGCCACAGAGTTGGATACAGCACTACAAGTGGGGTCTAGTGAGAGTGGAGTAAAGGGGCAGAATCCCCTCCCTTGCCCTGCTGCCCATGCTGTTTTTGATGAAGCTCGGGGCACGTTTGGCTTTCTGGGCTGCAAGTGCCCATTGCCAGGTCATGTTGAGCTTCTTGTCCACCAACACCTGCAAGTCCTTCTCCCCAGGGCTCCTCTGCCAAGGGGAGAAATCAATTCAATCCATTCTCTGCCCATCCTGTACTTGTATTTGGGGTTACGCTGACCCGGGTGCAGGACCTTGCACTTGGCCTCGTGGAACTTCATGAGGTTTGCACTGGCCCACCCCTCAGTACTCTGAAGGTCCCTCTGGGTGTCATCCCTTCCTTCCAGCGTGTCGATTCTACCACACAGTTTGGTGTTGGCAGCCTTGCTGAGGTGCACTTGATGTCGCTGTCCATGTCACTGACACAGATGTGACACAGAGCCCTTCCCAATACCAACCCTATGAAACAGAACTCATCACAAGTGACTGATCACACCTCTTTGAGTGCCATCCAGCCAATTCCTTATCCACCCAGTGGTCCGTCCATCAAATCCACATCTCTCCAGTTTGGAAGAAGGCTGTCATGCAGTACAATGCTAAATGCTTTGCACAGTTCCAGGTAGATGATGCCAGTTGCTCTTTCCTTATCCCCTAGTGCTGGAACGCCATCATAGAAGACCACTGAAACTGTCAGGCACCAATCTTCCCTTAATGAAGAAAAATTAGTATTCCTGTGTTTTCTGTAAATACTGAGTATTTACATATGATTATGTCAAATGTTGCTTGGCTTTCAGATCCATCTGAAGAAGCAATTCTGAAACTGATTTGTGGACAGTGAAGGTCATCTTAGAAATTATGTTTTTAAGACCTGTGGATTTCATGCATAACTGGATGCACTAACACAGTGAAACTCTTCCACCAACATTAATGGGATTTTTTAACTGCGGGAACTGAAATCACTCTCCCTGAGGACACTCTGGATGAGATTATTAATCTGCAGCAATTTTCAGAAGGATATGGCAGTGGTCATCCACTGAGTGTCTGATTTTAAAAGTTTTATTCCTCTTGATTTCCTGATAGTTCATTATGTGACTTCTGCTATGTTTTGGGCATCAGTTTTTCAAATGCAGTTAGTGAAACTCTCCATCATATCCATCCATTTTCTGATGCAAACAGGCTAACAAACAGCCACAGAGTAATAATGGTTCCAGTGAAATCACATCTTGAGATTCAAAGTGCTGCACGTGACTAGAATGTGGTTGTACATTCTAACTTGTGATGCTTTAAAAGAAAGAAAAAATAGCTTGGTATATCTAAATTCAGTTATTTAGGCCTAAGAGAAGAATTATAGTACTCTGTCTTTTGCAAAGACTGGACTTAAAGGTGGAGCAAGAAGTTATTTGAGTGCTGCCAGACTTCATCCTCTATCCATTCTGTCCTCACTCAGATTCTTATACCCCATGACCATTATCAGAATGAACCCCTTTCAGTAAAAAAGAAAACTTAATTAAAACTATTTTTTTAGGGTGTGCTTAAAACAGTTATAAATATGAATGCATATAAGCTTATTCATCCATGTATAAAACCGCAATTTAGAGGTAAGAAGCCTTTCTTTTGTTTCTTACTTGCTTTTCTACTTTGAAAAAATCCATATGGCTGTAAAATTAAATGCATCTGCTGACAGCTATCTTAATCAAGGCATTCAACTTCATATCATTTTTAGGCTGGGTACCATAATGAGAATATTGTGGCTATATTTTGATTTCAGATAATTGCATATTGTCTGATTGTAATTGTGACTGTGGAAAAAGCAAGGCCTAAAACAAAGGGTAGATTAAATTTTCAATGAAATCACAACAAAAGGTTGTTAACAAAAAGTGCCCTGCAGGGCTCTTGGTTTCATGATGTATGTTTTGATACTTTAGCATCTTTGCTAGATTTTTCTTCTTTTAGCACAAAAATATCATGTTGGCAGTTAAGCCCTTAGAAAACCAGCTGCCAGTTAAATTTCAGACCATGCATATTTGAGCATGCTTTGTCTATCAGGAAGTTATCCTGATGAAAAAAGTGATTTTGTGATATTGACTAATCAAAGAGCTTCAGTAAACAGTGTGTAAATAACAATACTTTTAATACAGTACTTGACATTTTCCATCTTTTCAGATTCTTTATGTGCTGAAATGATTGATCTACTCCTTCAATCAAAACCACCTTGACTCCAGTTTACTGCTGTTTGCTTTGTATTACTGATTGTGTTGGTGCATTGGTGAGCACAGTGCTGCTTTGCGTGCAGACAAAGAGTAAATCTTTCTGGATTTCAGTGGAAAGGGCATCAGCCCTTGTCTGTGATGGCTAAGGGGTAAAGCAAAGCCAGTGAAAACAGTGGGAAAACAATTTATTCAGCCTTGAGAAAGGTTCATATTTTTCAAAGCTTTGTTTACTGCTTTTTGCCATTAGTGCACTCTTATTTGCTGTTTCCCCATTTCTTTTTTACACATCCTACCAGATTCTGCTAGTTCTGCTGTAGAAAAATTTGAATTTAATTTCATTTATTAAAGATTATCTTACAATTGAGATGGCAAAGGGCAAGGGCCAAGAAATTATCAAATTATTACATATAAAGTGAAGGTTTTCATTTCAGTTTTGTGACTTGCTATGGCAGTTTTAATTTATTCAACGCTATGCTTAAAATAATTTTAAAAAGGAAGGTATTTCTTATTTTAAAAATGCTGGATACAGCTTTGTCCCGGTTCTGAACAAACCCCTTTGAAATTGTGCACCTTTGTTAGCTCCAGTGCAAGCTCCTTTCTCATACATGGTACTTTTCATTTAGATGGGTTGGTTTGAATTTTTATTCAAAGCATCTCTTCTATGAAGGCAGGCTGAGAGCTGGAGTTGTTCAGCCTGAAGATGAGAAGGTTCCAGGGAGACCTTATAGCAGCTTTGCAATGACTAAAGGGACTGACAAGAGAGACGGAGAGGGACTTTTTACAAAGATGTGTCATGATAGGATAAGGGGGAATGGCTTTAAACTGAAAGAGGGTAGGTTTAGACTAGATGTAAGGAAGAAATTCTTTCCTGTGGGAGTGGTGGGGCACTGGAAGAGATTGTCCAGAGCACTTGTGGGTGTCTCATCCCTGGAAGTGTTCAAGGCCAGGCTGGACAGTGATCTGAGCAATCTGGTGTAGTGAAAGATGTTGGCAGGGGAGTTGGAAAAAGATGATCTTTAAATTCCCTTTCAACTCAAACCATTCTGATTCTGTGATCTCTACTATAAACTGAAACAATAAATTTATAACTTTTAGAAAATTAATTGTCTATAAACAAACACCCATGACCATGGTTTGAAAACAAACTACTATTATAAATGCTCTTACATGGGACCTCCATCGTGCCAGCATTGCACAGCCCAGGAGAAATGAACTCTGCCCCAGGGAGCTTACTGTCTGGAATTCTAATTTTAAAAAGAAACATGGCACAGAAATGTGCTAAATCCCTTGTCTATAAACATATATTTGTTGCTTACAGAAGTGGTGTGCCAGTAAAAAAATGGGCCTCAACACATGCTCGGCTTCCAGTTATTTGCATGCTTTGACCTGACCTCATCTATTGAAATATTCAAGGCCAGTTGGCATAGCACAGGAAGCATAGGTCTTGGGAAGGAAATAGAGTGATGCATGTTTTCAATGACAGTAAACAAGCTGGAAATATCTTATTTGACTTTTAAATTATATACTGAGTTGAAAGAGCTGGAATTTAAGTGGGAAACAATCCATTTTAAATTGAATAAATTTGATCTGGAGGGTCTGGAGGAAGACAGCACTGGTAATGTCATTTTTTATGCATTAGTTCTCAGGATGAAACTTCTGTCAAAGACAGGTCCAGATTTCTCGTCTAAGCTTCTCTCCAGTATTCTGTCACATGAAGTCTAACATACTCATGTTTGTAAATATTATAAATAAAGTATAATATGAATATTAGTGTTTCCCAAGTATTATTTCAATGTCTGATACAAGCTTGACCAAGCTGCATGAGCATACCTCTATTCTAAGGCATTTTTTCTTTCAAAATGTGGTACAACTGGTTTTAATGTCTTAAATACTAAGGATTTAAGACTGTCTGTAGCTTTCAGGTTGATCATGGAATCATTTAGATTGGAAAAGATCTCTAAGTCCAACTGTTAACCCAGCACTACCATGTTCACCACTAAACCTTGTCCCTTAAGAACCACATCTACACATCTTTTAAATACCTCCAAGCACTTCCCTGGGCAGCCGGTTCCAATGCTTGACAACCCTTTCAGTGACAAAATTTATCCTAATAGCCAATCTAAACCTCTCCTGGCACAACTTGAGGTTATTTCCTCTTCTGTCACTTGTTGCTTGTTACAAGAGACTGACTCCCACCTGCCCACAACCTCCTGCCAGGCAGTTGTAGAGAGCGAAAAGGTCTCCCCTGAGCCTCCTATTCTCCAGGCCAAACACCCCCAGCTCCCTCAGCCATCCCATATACTTGTGGTATGGACTTGTGCTCCAGACCCTTCATAGGTTTTGTTGCCCTTCTTTGAATATGCATGCTCCAGTACCTCAAGGTTAATCGAGAATCAAGGCAGTGCTCATGGGGATCTTAAGGATTGTTTCCTCAGGGTGGCTTACTCAAATATTTAGCTGATGTACTGTAATTATTCTTACCTTTAGTAATTTGAACATGAAAACTTTTGGTTCATAGTAGAATAATTTGCAGTGTACAACACTATCTTAGTTTTAATTAAGATGTTTTAAAAACATTCAACTTTTCCTCATGTGCATCTGAACTGATAAAATTATCTGAACTCCTAAAGTTTTATTTTTATTGAATGTAAAAAATTTATACTTTCTCTCAAAGCAAATTAATTTACAAGGTGCAAGCACAGACAAAAGCATCTGGTATGTGATAATTGTATTTCAAAGAATGATTTTTTATGTTTCAGAAAGTTGAGACTTAGAATTAAGCTTCTGTTTAAAGTGTTGTTTGGCAAAGTTTGCCAACCTATTGTATGATTTTCAGCTCTTCCTACCTGAAACATTTCTGTGAAACCACATACTGGTGTCTTCGGTTAGGAGTACCACTTCCTTCTTGTGGCACAAGATCTTTCAGTGACTACAATATATGTTGGCTGGTTTCAAAAAGCATACACTCTCTTTTAATCTATACGCAACCTCAATTAGTGTTCAGGTCAGTAAGTGGGAAGACATTTATAGAATCAATCATTTTGGGTTAAGGAGTACACATACTGCAAGTGTACTAATGGAATGGAAATAATGCCGGGAACATCTCCAGAACAGTCACAGTCTCAGTGGAGCAATTAAATATGTATGAAGAATGTTTGCAGTGAAGTTCAAACACATCAGCCTGAGGCTTATTTTTTGGTTTAATTTATTCTCTTCCTTTCTGTGTACTGCTGCTTGATGATTCGAAAACACTTCTGCACACTGCCTCCCACATCATCTATGTATCCACTGACTGACAGATACAGTGACAGTTGCTATTTTTAATCACTATCTCAGGAACAAGGAGTAAACTCTACAGTGGAAAAGTGCAGGGTTAGTTTTCAGGTTAACAGTTTTTATTCATTAATGAATTTGACATAATTCACAGTATGGAAAATAGTTTTCAGATGTAATTCAGGCGGTGTTTGAATATTTAGCGAAACTTCTTAGTCTGAATCCGTTTGTGTTACTAGAGTATTTCATGATATGCCCTATATTCCATATCTTCATATCACTGCTTTTATCCTTCATGAAAGAGATGCTTGTCCTGTAGTTAGACACTGCTTTTTTTATATCATTGTGAATGCCAGCACTCCTTAAAAAGTTAGTGGCTCTGTTTCCTGATAATTGTTGCTCTTTGCAAAATGTGTAAAGGAATATGGGCTATTTTCACCTTTCTCTGCTGTTTTCAGCCATAAATAAAGCTAAAGTGTCTGGGGCTTTGTAAATCATGTTTGTTTCCTTTGATGGGTCTAGGTTCTATGATTTGTGACTGATCACAGAGCACCAGTGTATTAGTTGGTTCATCTGTTATCAATTCATGCGCTATGAGTAAGGGCGATTGTCATGTAACCAAGCCTAGAGCTATTGGCAAAGCAACTGAGCAAAGGGAGCCTTTTAAAAGGATTACTGGTAATGTAATTACTTGTGGAAGATGTATGGATATCTCCCGAATGAAAACACCAGCATCTTAATACGTTCTTTAGGTAATAACATTAGTGGAATGAGAGCTTGTGTCCCAGTAATGGCGTACTCTGCTGGTGGATAATGGCACAGTGAAGCAAAGGCATTCGTGTGAAGTAAACACTGAACGAAAGCCAGATAGGTGCTTTTGTTTCTTTATATAATTTCAAGGCTGTTATTGAAGCAAAATTTACTTTCTAGTGACACTAGAGTTATTTTATTAAATGCAATGGGGTTTTGAGGACTCAGAACTTCCAGCAGGTTTCCTTTAGGTCTGGAGGAAAATCTTTTTATGTCTATAGTAAATCTATAACTGCTAGTAATATCAATAATTTTAAGGAAAGAGGTATGCTGTTAATATGACCCCTATTACCAGAGATGCCAGCAGTATGTCATATCATTTAATTTTATAAAGAAGCAGAATTTATTTAGGACCTTCAATTTAGGCACAGAATAAGCAATCTTGGTGAAGTTGTAAAATTAAGAAAATCTTTGCACTTCTGAACCGTTGTTGTCAATAGCTTTTGATATTGACTTTAACCATCAAGATGATTGACTTTTCTTAGTGAAAAGGTACATTCACATAAGTGTGTTTAAATAAGCACCTGACTTTCATCTTTTGAAAATCAATGAGAAAAGCCCACTAGTCATCAATGAAACTTTAATCTTCTTTTAGATACTGACAGATTTTTTTTTCCAGTTAGGTGTAGGGGATGTTTTTCCTTGAAGTGGTTAATAAGCTCCATGGCATCCATAAAAATAGATTGCTGATACATACAATGATAGCTGTCCTGTTTGGTTTGTTTAGTCTTAAATCCTTTTCTCACCTTTGATAGTACTTCCCTCTTAGAACTTCTATATTTCTTTCTTCACAGTGTTGGTTCATATCTTCTCATTATTCAATAAGCAAAATTCTGATGCTTGATGCATGTTTCTTTTTTGTTTCCACCTAATCAGGCTCCTTTTTACATTAATTTATTGAGTTTTGCTATTTGTTTTTTCTCTTAAAGACCTATATCAGAAACCTGTTTGGGTTATTGATTATGATATGTGGGCAAATAATCTGGCTTCATCAGTGTCAGAAGCGACATACTTACCTTGTATAATACAGCATTCTAAACTTTAATGTGTCTTGTGACAGCAGGTTTTGCCTCTCAGTGGAAGAACAGACTAATAAAGAAAGCTGACACTAATATCTAGGTGTATATAGTCAGAAAGTGATGCATAGGAAAAATGCTTTACCCTTCCAGGAAAATCAGTCATAGCCGAAATATTCATACCTTAACCACCTGAACTTACTATCCTATAATATTATTGTAAGCATCCAAATATATAAAAAATCCTCTTGAATTTGATGTACTGATCACATCAGATTTGTGGGGCTTGCAGTACTCCAGATAATCAGACCATTTAAATATAATTCCCTGACTGTGGATTTAGGATCCTAGCTTCAGCCACAAACTAAAGTTTTATCATAAGGTCTTCCTATGGACCTTGTTAAAATTTTAACTATCCATCTATCTTGTCAAGCCATCTTATTATGCTCATTTTTTGTGTTTTCGGATCAGTTTGGAAATAGAAACAGATTAAAAAAAATTTAGGAGAGACGAATCACTACTTTGTAATGCCATTATTCATTTTACCTCCTCAGTTCAATCATTTTTGTTTTTAAGATCATTCATGCTATATGGATATCTGCAGTGATGTGACTTCCTGTGATTGAGGTAATTCCCAGTACAAGGACAAAACCAGAACTCCTTGAACTGAAAGAGGAAGGATTCAACTTTCGTGTCTCTCTCTGCATAAGCAGAAAGAGGAAAAAAAGATATTATTATCCCATGTGTAAATGCTGTCTGAGGTCTGGGCTTTGAATTGTTTCAGGAGCCTTTTGGCCTCGTGACACAGCTGTGCTCATTAGGACACTGGCAATTAGGGCTCGGTTTTATCATTTTCTTTGCAACATGAACAAACTGAATGAGCATTAATAAGACTCTAATTAGCAGCAGGTGTGACTGTGTTATAAAACAACCCAAAATTAAAGAAGCATTTCAATTTGCTACTTAATTTTGAGTTTTTCAGTATAAATGAAAGAAAACTAAAGAATCGCTAGCAGCCCTTGGGTTGCAAAAAGAATGGGCTTTAAGAAAAATCACTGCAAAGTGTAATAATGTAAGTAGAAAACTCTTGGAGGTGTTTTTAAACAATTCCTTTTTAAAGAGCACCTAGGTCAGAGCTATTTGGAACAAAATTGATGGCAAGGTCCAAGGTGTCAACACAGCAGGCAGACACACTACCAACATAGTATGTTAAGCAGGAGCTAAGATTTTAATCAGCTTTCACAGATCTTAGGGTACTAGTTTGTTTCAAACTTTTTGACTTTGTGAGCTGTTCTGTTATCATCTTTCTGAAAGAGATTTGAGGACACTTTTCCACGTGGTCAGTCCAGCTAGAAAATAGTCTTTATCCTTCAGACTGAATTATGAAAACCTCTTTTTTGGTTTCTTTGGTCGTTTCTTTTTTTTTCCCTTAAGAAAGAGATGATCTATGCACTCCCTTTGAATTATGCCTTGTAACCAAACACCTTCATATGTTCAGTTATTCCCATTCAAGTAAAGCAATAGAGGTTTGCTAGTGTCAGTCATTACACATATCCCATCCTTTAAACAGATTTGATGCAAATGTAATTCCAGAAATCTAAATAGAATTAAATATGTGTTTTCCCAGCATTTAGATTTATGCAAATTCAGTGAAAGTATCATTTGATTGACAGAGAAGTTGGTAACAGTGTTAGTGTCTGGAAGCATTGTTAAAATTTATTCTAGCAGCACATTCTCAAGAACTTGTGGGCTATAGAATATTCTGAATGCAGTTATGGGCATCTTGCTCAGCAGGCAGGTGGCTTCAGAGAAGATGTTGTGGCATTTTGCAATTACTGTTCATAAGACAACCGGTGGTCACCCCAGTCCATATCTGAAGCCACCTTTAAATGCAGAATGAAATGCCTATATTAGCAATCATTGGTTATAGCATTTAGGAACACTTTTCAAACTAAAAAAAAACCCAGCTGGCCTAGTATAATATTTAACAACATTTGGGGAGTTTTAAATGTAAAGTCTATTCCTTCCCAAATAAAATATCAGAAAACTCCCACTGTGTAGTGTAAACCTGCTTTAACTTAGTGAAGGTGGCCACTGCCTCAGATGAAATAGATTTTTTTTTTTTTTAGTAGACATTGATGGGGTTATCAACTCAGAAACGTCTGTGATAGATTGCCAGTAACGGCTGGAAAGGCCCAGAGATGATTGTAAGTCACATTCATCTTTCATGGCCTCTTAGCTAGAGATGACAGTTATTTCCAGGGCTCCCAGGAAGAACATAAAGCCAAAAACCTCAGTGAAGAACTGGTCAAATTAATTTAATATCAACTCTGTACAATGACTGAATACCTAGGAGAAAACTGAAGATAATACTAACAAAGTTAATCCAAATGACTAAATGAAGCTTTCTGAGATGCTATATCAAGTCCCCAAGCTGTCTTCCCACTTAGAACCTTTGTGAAATGGATGTAGTTATTTGTAATACAAAAGTCTAAAAATGTGGCTGATTCTAGTCTCTCCAGTGGATGATCAAAGAAGCCAAGTGCATCCATTTATTGCAAATTCTTTGTTTCAAAGTCTCATCAACAAGACAAAGGTTCTCTGTTCAGAGAGAAAGTGAGACACTGCAAAATATAACCCTTCCAAAAGTATTCCTCTGTAGGAAGTCCCACTGTAGGTGCTTGCTGGAGATTGATTTAGCAATCATTTAAGTGGTGGGGTGGCAGCTTGTAAGCTTTTATCCTCGTCAAACACATGTGTTGAAGTATTTTACAGGAAGAAAAGGATCATATAGCTGTAAAACTAGAGGGGACTCAATCAGTGGAGGGGTAAAAGTATTTAAGAGAATATTAAACATGGAGTATATGTTTAACAAAATTTGGTCAGCACAATCTCTATTAAAGTTGGGGTCTCCTTAGCAGCACCTAAACTATTTTGAGGCAAAGCAAAATCTGGTGTACAATTTGGGCCTCTGGAAATAAACTGGGTGGATACTTAACCTCACCTAGATGTGGCCCCTTATCCAGACAGCTTGTCTATTCCTTGGGCAAGATAAAAGGCCTAGCCTGTAGCTTGGGTCTGGTGAAAGAATTACCTTGTTGGATAGGCATAAGAGGTGTGAGGTTGATCACTTACTCTTTAAGTCTTTCTGAAAGATGGTTATAACCCTAAAGGAGATACACGAGAGAAAACTGTGGGAGAAGAAACAAATGCCTCTGATTATATCTCAGAAAATAAAAGAAAACTGATGGCTTTAAACACTCCCTGTCAACCCCTATTGCCTGAACTCTGCAGTGTCATTCAGCAGTCCAGTACTACTCCCCTGCCTTACATCCTGCTAAGGCATCCTTAGTCCTTTGCATTAGCCCCAGATCAACAAAAAACTGTCAGATCTTAGGGCCAAAGAGGCACAATTACAAGTTAAAAACCACATGGAAATCCATTCAGAACTAAGTCAGGTCAAGTGGACAGGTAAGGAGGAAGAAACAGGTCTAAAATTGAAAGAGTACTAACTGCCAGGAGGGAATGTGAGCTAAAAGCAATTTTTTTTTTCGACATAGAATTATATGTGACTGAGATGGTAAATTCTGAGCATCTTAACATTAAGTCCTACTTGTTAGGATGTTAGACATTGAAGAGACTAAGGCTGGAAGGTAAAGGATGACAAGTTATTTCTGGAGGAAAGGGATCTTTACTTACACTTCGTTGGGAATCCTGCAATAAAAGTTCAGATTGCTGTTTACTAAGAAAACAAAAACAGTCAAATAAACATCATTATTGGTTAAACTTTCATTGGTAAATGTTTCTCATCCATGGGAAGGAAATTTCTGATCAGAACTAGTGAGACCCCAGTCTCCTCGGAGTAGCCAGTAGCATGACGATCCAATCCACACGGGTGATTGCTGATCTGAGCCCCTGCACTTCTCTTTGCAGGGCAGGTGCGGGACAAGCCTCAGCCTGGGTTTTACTGCATCTTTGCTGAGTTTCCTGAATATTGCTATTTCTTCAAGGATTAATCTGGTTTCTGTTCACTGGAAGAATTTGGAAAAGGGTGCAGATAAGTCGCAGGATAGAACACAGGACTTTTTCTGCAATACTGAAAAGTTTCTGTTTGAAGGGGATAATTATTTCCTGGAAAACTCAAAGTTTAACCAAATATGTATCTGGGCATCTTAGTGAATTTAGCCATAACTATTCCCAAGTTCTCTTGTTCACCTTCTTCTTGGAAATTTCTAATGTTTATCTTCCACTGAAAAAGTGGTGATATTCATATTGTCACAGAGCTGAGCATATAATTATTAGAACAGCACTGGCTGTCAGGATGTATTTTGGTGAGTCTTGTTATTAACTTCTTTTTGTTCAATCTTATTTCTAGTCTTGTTCTACTGTTAGAAAGGTTAACTTTCCGGGAAGTTGAAATCACAGTAATTTGCCTGTGATTTTTCTTTGTTTTTTAAGAAGACATGTCAGCCTTATACTGGAACTGGCTCAACTTGTGAAAAATAGGGCATATTAACTTTTATTTTCTAGATAGCTTTTGAGTTGGTATCAATTCTCTTGTCATCCTGTCACTCACTTTCTTTGAAGAGGTTGGCTCCATCTTCTTGCTCACCTCCTCAGAAGCATTTGGTGAGGGGCAGCTGTTAGGTTCTCCCATCCCTCAGGCTCTCTTCACCAGATGAGTGCTTCAGACCCCAGCCAGTAAAGCTTTAAAATACTCCACTTTAAAAAACTCCACTTTAGTTTATTGGTGCTTTTTATGTAGGGTTGGCCAAAAACTGGATGTGATATTCCAGATATGGTTTAACAAGTGTAGAGCAAAGCAATGTCCCTTGATCTACTGGTTGTGCCTCTGTTATTGCAGCCCTGGACACTGTTGGGACTTCTTTGCTGCCAGCAGACATGCACTCAGCTTACTGTCTACTAATGCCCTTTTCTCACCGAGGTAAAATTGATATTATTTGAAAGATTTTTGAGATAAAAATGTGTGTTCAGAAAGCAAGAATAAACTTTTGGTTTTTGTTTTTTTTTTTTACTTTTGAGTTGTTTTGGAAATACATTTAATCAAAATATAATCAAGTTATTAGGAGAAAGACCCTTTATTTATTTAAAATGCTTTGGAAAAAAAATTGAAGAGCAGTTCAAAACAATTGCAGTTATGTTTCACAGTGATAGGGTTTGCACAGATATAATTGTAAAAAGCACATCTTGATGAATGAGAAACTATATCCCATAGATACGATGGTGTATGAAGCCTAAAATAATGAGAAATTTCTTGTTCCATAAAAGTACTGCACAAATGAATTATACAGCTAATCTAATCTAGAACATAGAAAGCTATTAAACTGTTATGTTTAGTTTATTCTAAATCTGAACTGTGTTTTTAAATTTTACTTGTGCATGTAATATGTTGTCTGAGAAGCCCTGAGAATCTAAGTATATACCATACAACTCTCCCACCCACTTATCATAAATGTTTTCTAAGAGTAGCAACATGACAGTATCTGGGCAAGGACAACACGTTCCGTATGTTCTGCTTAGATAAAATAAGTTCTGTTTTTATCCTTTATGCTTTGCAACTCATAAAATCATAGAAATATTTATGTTGGAAAAGACCTTTAAGATCATCAAAGCGGTATTGACGCAGGGCATAGGCTGACTTAGCCTCGGTGACGCATCCGTGCTGGATGAACCATTGTCCTCATTGGTGATGGGTTCCACTTGCAGGGGCTCACACCTGTTACACCTGGGGAGGTGGGGCAGTCACAGAGGAGACAGACCTGCTGTGCCGGGCAGGGACTCGTCACCACTGACTCCGTCCCTAAGCCTCTGTGCTCAGGCAGGCAGAGGGAGGGCAGGGCGTCCTCCAAAGCATGCGTCCTGTCTGCCTGTCGGGCGTTTTTCAGGGAAGGCTGCGTGCAATTCCAGCAGCCTGTCTCTGTCTGTCACCCTCTGATACCCTCATCCCACCTCGCTGCTCCCGCTGCCCGCTGGTGCTGGCGGGGCAGGCGGGACAGCCTGGCACGGCGGCGGCAGCGGGCTCCCACCGGAGCTCCGGCAGGGCCGCCGCGTCACCCGCGGCCGCTGCAGAGCTCCGAGGGGCCGCGGCTTTCTGCTCCCTGGCTGAGCTGCGGGGCAAAAGCGCCCTTTCTGCACATCCTTCCATGAGAAGTGTTGCCTGAACTGACGCTTCACTGCCCGTGTGCCCACGCTGCTGGCATCACTCCTGGTCTCTGCTGCTTCTGTGTGCTTCTTTTATACAGGGGAAGGCTGGATGCTGGTGCTCCTGGCCCTGCCTTGGTCCCATCAGTTGTAACGATATTTGAGGGCTCCTGGCAGCTCTTTCCTCCCTCTGAGGTTCCCCGAGTTTGGGATTTGTGCTGACTCTGGAGCTGCTTGATTGGTGACTCAGTGATAGTTTTATTATCACACATACTATGGGAAATTTTATGGGGTGTATTCTTGTTTCTTTTCCCAAAACCTTGCAAGGATAATTTTAAGACTGCCACACCAAAATTCTATGTGAAATCATTTCAGTTTTCTAAAATGTGTTTTAAAAAGCAGGTAACTCCCAAATTTTCAGTGACTGTTTTCATTTGACAGTTTCTAAATATAAGTTTTCCATTATTTTATTCAAATATGGATGTTGTTAATTCCTACATAAAATATATTTGTTTTCTAATTCAAAAGTTCAAAGACTTTTCATTGTTTTCTTTAAAGAAATTAAAACATCAAGAACTGCCTTCAGTTTTGAGATTCAGCTCTGGGTTCAGGTGTCTGGTGTTTATGTGTTGATTATGGCTATCAGCATTCCAGCTCCTTCTATAGCCACTGGAGCCCCGGCCAATGCAGATGATGGTCATTCAGCTTGCCACAAGTAGAATCTTACCTACAGTCACCTGCATCATTTGCCACACTCCATCCTTTGAATAAAGGTGGGATTCAGGTCCTTAAACGTAGGCATTGACTCCAGTTTGAAATGCTTTGGTATATTGAAATAGTGCTTAGGCCTGGTGGACATGACACAGGGCTCAGAGGAGACCTTCTATTGCAAGGTTTGAAGACCAACCAAGGTATTCCACACTGGCCCAAATCATACTAAACTAAATTTGGTTTAGGCAACCAAATCTCACACTACATCTCTGTTGACTGTAATGAGAGATTAGATATGTTAACCTCACATGTAGACTTCTGAAAAAAAAGAACTCTATGGTTAAGTTTCTGGCTGATTCTGAATTCCTGATAAAATATTTAATTGCACTAAACTAACCCAAATGTAAAAATAATATCTTTAAAAAAAAAAATCAGTTTTTCACTTGGCTCTAGACAAAATGTAGCAGACTTCACTGTGATTTGGGAAAAAATTTGAATAATTTAAATGCAGAAAAGAAATATGAGTCTAGAATATCCTGAAGGAAACATTCAGAGTGTTGTTTATATAGTAAAACATTCATCAGGTTTAAAGTTCCATTAATGATGAAATAAATTGTGAACACAAACAGTGCTAGTAAATTCAGCAATTGAGAAGTAATTGACTTAATTATTAATGAAAGAATTAGTCTATTAATTATTTTTTACCACTTTTCTGTCTTAGATGTTTTCAATTGTGTCTTCTGAAAATCAATCAGTTTGTCTTAAATCAATCATCTAGAAATCCAAATAATGCAGATCATAGGATTGAAAATGTGCTGTTGAATCCGCACTTACACTCTTGCTTGTTTCTAAAACTAGAATTTAATAATGTGTCTCAACTCAGGAAAATCAAGGAGGTATTGAGATATACTTCTAGCTTCTGCTCTAGGTCTGAAAAGCTTAATTTTAGCTCATAGAATAGCATTTCAATTACCATCTAAATGTATTTGAAATAGGTTCTTCCTTCAAAATGTTAAGACATAAGTCTTTTCCATTTCAAAAGTTTTTTCCTGTTCTACATTGCAATGAATTGAAGACTTTTCTGAGTATTTCACGATAACTGAGAAATGGAGGCCAATAACATTTTCTTCTCATAACCAGTTTCTAGCAGTTGCTGAGGATGCTGGAAACATGAAAGGCAAAGTCCCTGTTTTGTATGTTTTGGCATATGATCCCATGTCTTGCCACTATGATGAACAGCCTTTACCTCACTCTCACCAGGGACTGGGAATAACTAAGCACTAAGACACTTGGGTGTAGGAAATCTGTGTCCAGAGGATTGTTAACTCATGTCACGGCTGATGTCACGTCATGACCAATGTTGACTCACCTGTACCAAGTAAACCAGCTCCAGCTAGAGAGGCTGAACAAATAGTACCCTGTAGCATGTGAAAATCTTGGTATTGCATCCAGCTGGTCTCATTAACACTAATATTCAAATAGCTGGCCTGACTTACTCAGAACAGGTAATGGCCTGTGCACTGTTTGTATCGTCTTGTGTAACTGAGATGCTGCCCTAGCTCCTCAGCCACAATGAGGTGCAGGAATGGTGCCGGTCCTGACACACACACAAAATTTACCCTTTCACAGGTAAATTTTGCGTATTGATGAACTGCCCTTGTCTGAATATAAACCATTTTCACTGAAAAATTGCCAGGGGGGTCTGGTCTATCCTAAGGCACATTTGATGCTCTGAAAATATTTTTTAAAGTCTTGTTTCTGTTTTTTGAGCAGCTATCTTCCACTCCCCATTCCATTGATAAAATAAGTGATACATCCATCTGAAAGTAAAACAAAAAAATGGCTTCTCTTTACCTTATATAAAACTGTGTTTGGTTTTCTGTTTTGGTTCAGTTCTTTGTCCAAATGCTTTCTACTGGAGTTCAGCAATTAACTTCTAACTTTGGAAGTTGAACGTGAAGTAGAGTTCCTTGGATATGATTCATGTGAGTCTTGTACTACCTTGAATATGATACATGGTGATTGAAAATGCTTTTTACAAATAAGACCATGAACTTTCATAAACTGTTTCTGCTTTTCTGTGTCACAGATAGGAAATGGCATTTGAAACTTAAAGCTTATGGTGATGAGTTTAATTTAAATGAGCTGCTGTTTGAAATAGATAACACTTTCATTTTAGTAAATTAATGGTGTGGCAAAAGGAAACTCAAAATTGCTTCTACCTGTAATAAAAAAATGATGCTCTCTAGAATTCTGATATTTCACCATGTGATTATATTTCCTAATCCTATTAATTTTATTACATGAAACATAGCAAAATGTTTCCTTTATATATTAACATAAATGTAATTTCGGGCTTTATACAAATCTTTGTGCAAAAATCCCAAATAGCTCTGGAATCATATCAATACACTCTAATAAAATCCTAACAGTTACAGTCAAAAGATAGATGTAAAGCAAGGTTTGTGTGAAAGGTTGTTGGGGTTAGGATTGAGAGAGTCAGAGCCTACAGCTCCAGGAATATCTGGGCCTGGAAAAGGCAAGACAAAGCGATCCCAGCAAGGCCCCAGCCTTGCTGCTCCTGCACTTTTCTCATCTGGAAAACCCATAAGATTTGCCTACCGTTAGGGCTTAAACTAGGGTTACCGTTTGGTGTTCAGTTTAGGATTAGGGTTGAGAGAGTCAAAGTGCCTAGAGCTCCAGGAACACTGGGGCTGGAAAAATCATGCCAGTGTGATCCTGGCAAGGCCCCAGCCTTGCTGATCCTACAGTTTTCTGAACTTGAAACCCATAGTGTAATGTTAGGGCTAGCCTAGTGCTGGGGTTAGGGTTAGGCTTAGGATTAGTGTTAGCCTGAGGGCTTGGGTTGAGAGAGTCAAAGAGCCTACAATTCTAGGAACACTGAGGCTGGAAAAGGCATGCCTACATGATCCCAGCAAGGCCCCAGCCTTGCTGCTCCTACATCTTTCTGATCTGAAAAACCTATAGTATTAGTAAGTGTGTATATAAAAAAAGCAGAGAAACAATTCCAATTTTGCCGGTCTTAGAGCATCCTTTATACTCGCAGTGTCCAATTTCTTCATCTCACCAGTCAGAATGACAACAAGCATTATTTAGAAGACTTAACTGGGAATTTATAGTTCTCAAAATGTGCAGAATATGCTATTGGTAAGTAGTTATGAGCCATACACAACATAGGGAGTGTTTCAGAACAGGTATTTCAGAACTGGTAGTTACTGGCAAATGCTGAATTACTTACACATTACTTTCAGCTGGACAGAAGTCAGACATACACTATTGTGGGGACAAGGACTTTAAAAAGATAATGCAATTCAATGTTTGAATTGCAAACCATTTTCTTCTAATTGATATTTAACTTCAGATAATTAAGTCTCATTGATGGTAATCTGCATTAATGTAATTTCTCCCATTTCTTCATGCCTGCAGAGCATGCCATGGGGAGTGTGGTGCTCTGAAATCTGGTGGTAGTATTGTTCCATATCTCTGCCACATACTTGTCTCCATCAGGATCAAGCACCTTATTTTAACAAAAGAGATCCAATGTAATTAACTCTCCAAATATTCCTAGATTTCTAGGGTCTGTATGTATTACCAATTCACTTCAGTAGCACATTTCAGAGGTGGACCTGCCAGTTATCTCTGCACCTGCCCTTTAGTGAATGGTATGGATTGCTCTGGGGTGCACAAGTGGGATTTCTTCTGGATACATGCGAAATGGACACTGCTTTCTGGGATCTCACCTGGTGTGCTAAAGTTTTGGATGTGTGCTCAGGTCAGCCCACACTACACAAACACTGTGAATACGGGATCCTCAGCACCAACTGTGCCACTCTGTGGCCCTGCAGTAGCTGCTGATAAACACAGAAATCCCAAGTCACTGCTCTGTCTTCTTTCAGACAACTGTCCCGTGGGGGCAGAAGAGCAGTGGCCAGCTGGAGGATTGAAGTTATGCTGCTCCAGGGAACACAGATGCTTTTCAGCACCAGAGCATCTGTTCCTTATATTTGCTTAATTGCAGAAGTGGTTCTGACACCAAGCAACAGGCAGACTAAATATTTTATTTTAAATGGTCTTAGAGTTGCTATTTTTGACAGATTAAATAACAGAGCCTTTCTTAATTAAAACAAGTGAAATAAAAAGTGTTGGCATTTGTATATGAACATCTGCAGTAGCCTTGTTCTTTATAGTTACTGTACACTGTGCGACTGTATATTTGGCCAGTGCTGATTCTGAGATTAAAAATTATGTAGAGTATTTGACTTGATGGATGATCTTTCTTTCCTGAGGACTGGAAAGCCTTTTTAAATATAAAGAGCAGTAACATTTCTTGTTCCCTTTCTGTGTCTGTTTTCATAGGATATTTGCAACTATTTGGCTACATTCATGAGAAACTGCCAAGGCAATCAGCACCACTGCAGGTGCATTCCACAGCAGAGTGAGGGATTATGACATATGGGGGATGGTTTCTGAGTTGGGGAAACCCCAGGGAAGTGCAGAGACATGCCAGGAACTGTCACTGTGATGTGGGTGGGGACAGCAGTAATGGCAGACACCCCACTCCCACAAAGGGCAGCCCTAAGGAGTGTGACTGACCAGTTTCTTTGGTCCTGTCTAATGTGTCCCATCCCAAACAAACATTGTATTAAGCAATACCTGGAATCCCTGTTAGAAATGTTTAGTGATTTCCAAATGACCTAGCTTAGTGACAATTATGTGTGAAATTACAGTGAAATGTTCTCAAAATGCTGTGTCATACTAATCTAAGAGCTACTTTTGACTAAGCACAGATAGGTGTTTTTTTCTGGAAAAGGTGTAGTCAAAGGGCAAAATAATACTTTTTGCCTCTTGAAAAAGACAAAATCAAAATGAGGAAAATAACTAAAGTTTGTCTTTCATCTCTTCAGTTGGTTTTAACAGAACTCTTACTATCTGATCATCAAAGCTGTAGCATCGCAAAAGATTTGGCAGAGGGTCATGTAAGACAAGAAACTTCTAAATATCTCTAAAAATGAGCAGCTCAAAGTTGCAAGTAAAGGAAAGGTAGTGTTGTGCAAAGAATTGTGTTTACCCTTTGAGTGAAAAACTTCATTTTCTTTATGTTACAGTTTGAGAAATGAGGTTCCATCACAGGCCAGAATCTGTTTTTTATATACTTTGCCCTGCTGATTTAGACACGAAGAATCATGAGACTCGGATTGGAAACAGTTCTTGTTTCCAATATGAAATATTTTGTGAATATATAGACATGTATTAGCTTGTCTTTTATCTTTCCAGGGACAAATTCTGAATTGTTCAGTTTTTCACTCAGTACAGGCAAATAACAGACGGATTCCTGAAGGTGTGGCTGTATGGAGTCAAAGATACTTCTGGTGTAGATTTGGAGGGGATGTGCTGTGAATGGTTTTGTAGTACTGCCTTGGCACTGCAAGAGAATGAGTTGTAGCCTCATGGGCTCTGCTTAGGGACTTCCTGATGTGGGAGGTAGGACGTGCTAAACAGCAGAAGAGAATGTCTCCAAGCATCCGGGAGATGAGATCACAGCAGTTCATTGTGTTTTCTCTCCATAAGGTTTAGGTTGTGACCCTGTCTGCCATGAGGGAACAACCACCAGTGACTAAAACCTGCTCAGGCTTCTGGTCCATGTGGTTCACAACTTCTCATAGTTTATTATATGCTGGGTGATAGATTTAAAGTTGGTCAGTTTGGTCAAAGCTTATAGTGCAAGAAAGTGTCGTGGAAAGGGGCAGAAGGGAAGATGCATCTGTTTTGGACCTTGCCAAGTTTTTGATAACCAAATTAGTTGTCTGTTGACAAATGAGGGACAGTAGTACGGATTCAGTTTGGCATGAGTAAATTGGCTTGACAAATTCAAGACCAAACTCAGTCCTGGCAATCAAAGATTATTATAGAGATACAGCCTAAAAACTTGCCCATTTTTTGAGAGGTTTCTGGCAGTAAAAGTTCTTCTCTTTCAGCCTTACCCCCCTTTTCCCCCACCCAGTTCAGTGTAGCACTGGAGATTTTAAATCATCACTGGCAGTGATAAGCACAGTAGTGACTTTTGTGGACCTACCTAATAATTTTAACCATTCAGTATGCTATTGGTCTGGACAGTGTTTATTTGCACTCTTAAAGAGTATGCAGTAGGTTGTAAAATGTGTGCTATTGCAGCTGAATAGGTGCCCAGGTCACACAATCCTTCAATAGAACAAGCTAGAATTAGAAGTGAAATATAAAAGTGTATTTCCTTTGTGAACTAGAGACAGAAATTGCATTTCTTAATGCTTGGTACAGAGAAGAGTCAGTCTTCTCTTTGCCCTTAACCTTGTAGCCTTTCCTCTTCTGTAATGAGGAGAGGTCCTGCCAGCAATGCAGTGAAGAGTTTGATGGTGTAGCTCTTTCTCAATGATGTGCATTGCAGAATAAAGGGCAAACTATACTGGGCTAGATGTTGCAGGGCAGCTCACATTGGTTTATCCAATACAAGTTATGTCAAGTTAAATGAAATCCTCATCTTTTTTTCCTAATCTCCAGGACACTGTACTTTCACAAGAAGTGAACTGAACTCTAACCCAAACAAGCTCAGGTTATAATAACTCCAAAAGCATGTATTGAATATCTTGCTGTGTTCCAGTATCATAGGTCAAAAATACAACTGAGTGCTAATTATGCTGTTTAATGCAACCATTTGAAAAGCCTATTTCTAACCTTTTTTGTTGGTCTCACATTTTCTTATTCTATTAGCAGCCCATTTTCTGCTCCCTTCCCTCCCTATTTGACATTTCAGAATGAATAACAAAGCAGTTTTCTAAGTGCATATGCATTTCCTCAAGGAAATCAGGACTTGAGCACACACATCGGTCTTTGCATGCATGCCAACGAAGCATGAATAAAAATATGTCTGCCTTTGCTTGCCTACATGCCAAAGTCTGACCTTCCATGCTTTGAACTCTTGCTCCAAAATGAAAATACATAATTCAAGAGGACTGAGGCAGAATAGTCTTGAGCAAAACTTCTGGGCATATGCTTCCTATAGCAAAATACTCAGATTTGAATTATAGTTCTAAACTTCCTTGGCCCCAGGAGAGGTGGTTCCACAGAAGGAGGTCAGGGAAAATCAGGGTGCCTAGTGGCTGGGGGAGTCTGCCTTGGCCAGCAGACAAGTGCTGAGGATTGTTTTCTTTCTGTAGAACCTTTCAGGTAAAAGTAAGAACGTTAACCATGAGAATTTCAGATATGAAAGTAAAATAAGTAGGAAAAAACGCTTTTGTGTGTCTCAAGAGACTATATGCAAGAGAGAGAACAGTCTTTCCAAAGTAAACTATTCTGGGTGTGTGCCAAAGTGGAGCTGATACAAAAGTCAGTCAGGTTCAGGTACTGACAGTTGAGATGGTAGCTAAGCAAGTGTTTTGGGATAAAGAAGGCTTGACTATTGCTTAGGTCTAATTACCTCTAATATGCCTCATTTATTGTTTTGTTCTTGCCTAGATGCTCGTAATTCTTTCAGGGGAAATTGTTAGGGTGTCAACCATAGTGTTGCAGGTAACTGAGTTAATTTATTAAGAACAAAAATAAATGTTCCAAGGTAAAGGTGGTAGCAATCAAGTAATTTTGTGTCTCATTACATTCTGAAGAAGTGCAGCCCGTCATGTCACAGAAGAATGGTGTTTAGGAGTCCAAATGTATTATACTACTGCCTGTGTGCATATTTGTTTTCCCTTCTTCACAGACACAGACAAGGCTGCTGTATAAAAAAGAAATGCATACAGACTGGTATGTATAAATACATACTGGTATGAAATAATATAAATACAGACTGGTATGAAAAATACATACACTGATGTACAGATTTTTTTCCTCTGCTGAGTATTTGTCCTTTTGGAAGTGTCATGGGAAATATTCTTCACTTTATTTTTCAGCCCTCAGTAGCTGAAGAAAATGAGATATTATTGCTGTAGAAAAAAAAAAAAATCCACCCTGCCGCAGTTATTTAGCCATGAGCATGCATTCAGATTTTGATATGCCCCTATTATAGCACAGATTTACTGACAGCTATGGCTACTGGAAGAAGCCTTGCTCACTCTTAAATTACCAGCTAAATTTTCCAGCTTCCATGGAACCAGAAATTCAGTCAATCACTGCTGCCAACTCTGTAAGATATTAACAAATGATGCAGAGGTATTTTGCAGAGATAGCTTAGAAAGATATTTTCTTAAATACTGTGTTCCAGAATTGTATGAATTTGTCAAATGTATCTTCTGAAATTCTCATAGCATTTATACAGAGGCTTTAATACTTTTTTGATTCACTCTTCACTGACTTCTCAGAAAAGTCATAAAATTGTTGAAAACTTTTACAAAGGATGTAAAACACAAAGCAAAATCTTTCTGCCATCTCCAGAATTTACTAAAAATTAATTTAGTGCACTGAAATTTTCTTTTATGCAGACATGTTTCTGTATAAAAATTAGACTTCACAGTTAGTGTCTTATAGCTCCTACAGCTTAGAAAATATTTTCAAAGATTCTAATGTCTTTGGTGCCTTAGACAATGTTCTCTCAATTAGTTGATTTGAATTTGGCCTAGATCATGCAGGCCTTGGTACATTTTACTTCTCTTATTTTACCGAACTGGTTTTCATCTTCAGTGAAAAATACAGAATGAAGAACCAGAGTGATATACTCCAGCTGATTTTGCAACACACTTAGTACTAGCTACTAAATTTATTTTCACTAAGGATAGAGCTGACTGGTTTCTTTTTTAAATTAAAAGATTTGTTTGTGCACTTAATTTTCTTTAGTCTACTTTCATCAGTGGAAAAGTACTGATAAAATGCTAGTTGACCGTTAGAAGACAGATAAAATAGAATGATGCATCTTCATTACTATCATATTCTCTCTGAACTATTTTTTCTTCTTCCTTCCAGGACGGTTCTGTTTACTCTGACCTCTGTAGTTGTGCTTGTCATCACTACTGACTGGATCAGCTGGGACAAGCTGAATCGTGGATTTCTGCCAAGTGATGAGGTCTCAAGAGCCTTCTTGGCTTCTTTCATCTTGGTGTTTGACCTTCTTATTGTCATGCAGGTACACTCTCCTAATGTTCCACTCAGGCTGTTGAGGCTGCCTAGTCACTCTGCTTCCTCTAGAGCAAATGGTCAGCTAAGGCTACAAAAAAACAAATGTTTCGTTTGCAATCACTTTTAGTAGGGGCATTTTATAACATCATTCTCAGTAACTTTGCAAAAAAGTCCACTGACCTTTTATGGTGAAAATATTGCTGATTTCTCTTCTTAGAGTACTAGGTAAGAACTGCATGACTTTCCAAATTAGAAAGTGTTTTTTGCAAAAATTACATCAGAAAAAGGAACAGAAGCTCGTTGTTTTGTAAATTCAAATCTTCTCTAAAAAAAAAAAGAGATAAATTCGGAAAAACAAGAAAGAAATACTTCCGTATTTCAAGCATTTACGATATTAGGTATACACACACTAAGATACTTTAATAGATGAAAATTAGTAATTGCTATTAATTTTCATCTTTCCACTTTCATGTTAAAATTTTGTTACTTGATGACAGGTCAAGTGTCATCAAGTAATGTGTAATGACTTCTGCCTGAAAGCTTAACTGGGGAGATGATTCATTGTAATCTGCCTGATGTCTGCTCCTTTGAATCTAGCTGCTAAGAAAGGAATCTGGGTCACAAGTATGTGGCCAAAAACCTCCTTCATGCGATGCTGTGCTCTCCCCTTTGCGTTTGTCTGTGGTTTGAGCCTTGTGTGAATAATTCACCCAAAGCTCTGTGAAAAATTAGGTCATTTGGGCTGAGGCAAGGAAGACGAGCATTGAAGGCCCATGACTTTGCTCTTAGTCCTAGACATGTTAGACTGTTGAACTGAAGGTTGGCAAGAATTTGAGAAGAACCAATGGGTCCTTCCACTCCAATATATCACTAACTGTGCTAGCAGAGAGCATTTCTGAGACACTCAGTTTTCTTTAAAAAGCTATCTATTATTTGAGTAATTATCATAGAGGTGACATTGGTGGCATTCAGATTTTACCGCTACTGTACTAGGACTTTAAAGCTGCATAGAGTCCTATAGTTCAGTTTTGTTTTCCGACGTCCGCCACTGTTCAGTGCTCACTGTGGTTCACGGTTAGAACTAGGAGGATAAGAAAGGAAATACTGTTTTTCTCATAAGACTTCTGGTGCTTTGTTTTCTCTCCCATTTTGTTTGATGTTTCAAAAAGATTCAAGAGAATGTGTAATAAATGATTGTACTTTACAGAGCTGTAAAGAAAGTATAAATGAAAATACAGGATGTATCAAGCTATACTGAATTTGATACTGCATGCAGGGTAGAAAAACAGAGCTTTCTTAATCTAAAATAACTATTTAAACATCCTTTTGACTTTGAAAAATGCAATTCCACTATTTTGACCTTGGAGTTGCTGAATATAGAGAAAAATCTTACATGAAACAGCTTGTCCTGAGCACTCTTTCATATTTTTATAACAAAAAGCAAGAGGCTCTTTTAAATTGCATTTCTAAGTGATATTTGTGTGATGGAGTTATTTATTTACTTGAAGTTATTTATTTGGACTATGAAAATATGTTGGCATGTTTTATTTACAATGTAGTTCTAGCATTGCTGCTGCAATAACCTCATGTTGAGAGAGCAAAGCATTAAATCACACAGAATGGCAGAATGGGCCAAATTGGAAGGGACCAGAGTGGGACATCTGGTCCAGCCTCTCCGCTCAAGGAGGAGCACATTGCACAGGCTTGTGTCCAGACAGTTCTTGAATATCTCGAGTAAGGGTTGCCCACAACCTCTCTGGGCAACCTCTTCCACTCTATGGTCACCTGCACAGTAAAGAAGTTTTTCCTCATATTCAGGTGGAACTTCCCATGCATCAGTTTCTGCCCATTGCCTCTTGTCCTATTGCTTGGAACCACCAAGAAGAGCCTGGGCTCCATCCTCTTGGCACCCTCCCCTCATTGATAGACATTGATGAGGTCCCCTCTTATTCATCTCTTCTTGAGGCTGAACAGGCCCCACTCTCTCAGCCTGTCCTTGTAAGAGAGATGCTCCAGTTCCCTAATCTTCTGTCACCCTCCATGACACAAGTGAAGACCATCAGGATCATGACCCTTTGACCCAAGTGTGCTATAGAATTACATGTCTCTAGAAATTCTGTCCGTTTCACAGACTTTTTTCTAATTTATCAAACTTTAGCAACAAACTGGTGAAATTAGGATTAATAAAACCCCAAAAATGAATTCTTAGTTTTAAGAAGGGGTTTTTTGAGGCTAATGTTAAGTAAGAACACAGATTAATTCACATCTAGTCTTTGAGTACAGACATTTTCTGTCCCTCTGAATGGTAGCATCCACTGCAAATGTGACTGTGTTCAGCAACAAGAGAAAACCGAGTTTGGAAATGCAGTCTCAAAGATGTGGAAAATATTCACATAATTTGAAATGTTGGTTCTGCCTTCTTAGTAGTACTATAATTTAATATTTATCTATGCCCTGTGTAGAACATAGAAAAATAAATGCCTGAGCAATCTCTGCCCTGAAGAGCTGCCCTTTTTCAGTTTAACAGAACCTAGGCAGACAGGTACAGAGGATAACAGACAGCTAAATCTTATAGACAATTATATGTGAGTGATGCTTAAGTGTATGCGCAATTTTCACCTTTAGTTTCCATCCTGCAACAAACTCTGTCTGCCTCTCAGTCCCACCTTCCTTGAAATGTGCAAAGTCTCCTCTAGTCCAGTCAGGCCACTGGATATTCTATGCATGGATCAGGGACAAGAAACAGAGTAGAAGACAGAGGCACGTGGCTGAAACGTCAACGTGAAAGTTACGACTACAAAAATATTGAGACAATCCAAGAAAACAGATCATGGAGAAGGTTTCAGGACAACAACAGGACCTCATTGGGTAGTGTGACTGGCTTCTGGCTCAGGCTGTGCTCCTGCCTTGCTGGGACACATCCCTTCATATCTGCTGTCCCTGGAATGAAGAAAAGGGGCCCTGAGTACTTATTTTAGATGGCTGCTGTGGATACATCTCCACCTGATTTTAGCTGCTGATCTTTACAATCAGCAAAGAGACTGAAGTATAGTTTGGGTGGTTTCAAACATCTACAGCAGGATAAGATGCAGCAGGCTCTAGAGGTGCACATTTCTCTCCACTGAAAAGAAACAGATTCAACATAATGAGCTGAGAGGAACCATCCCTTAAGTCAGACCCAGAAAAAGGATTATAAAGATGGCATGGCTTGAGTCCAGAGCTGCAGCCCTGCAAGGATCCTGCTCAGCTATTTCCACATCTGGTAAAAGAGACAAAGTAGCATATTTCTGCCAGTATTTTATCACCCAGACATCTTCAGAGGATGTCTGATTCTGACAGGCAGGTTGATCTCCACTTCTCCGTCTTCTGTCTGGCCATTGTTTGAAAGGAATTTAAGTTTCACTGGATCTGAGATAGTGTATCAGAGATAACACCTATTTTAGGCTGTTTGAGAGGCAGTAGAGACGCCTATATTCCAGTCATGATTATCCAGACATTATCCAATATAAATACGAACACTGATTTTTTTTTAAGTATAGAGATTGCATAATAAATACAGAGATTGCATATTTTCTCAACAGGTCAAATTTAGCCCAAATGTAGGTGAGCATTAGTTCATTTTAAAGGACATATGCTTGCTTAGAGTAAGAAAGCAAAAACCCTACAAGTTTGTTGGTTTTTTTTCACAGTATGAAAGTGATGAAGTAAAGTCATTGTCACAATGTGTTAAATTGATGCCTGTCCTCATAATTAAGATGGCAAGATGACAACATATGAATATTCCTGGCACCCACAGCATTCACTGCTGTACATGGACCTCATTATATTTTTAGCATTAGCTTCAGACTGGATGCAAGACCACATATATTAAAGCTGGATGTGTAGTAATGCTATTATCATGTAAAAAACCTTTTTACTATTTTAATGACAAATTCACATATTTAGTTCTCTTTCTCAAAGATGTATAGGAAAAACTGTCAATTAATGGAGTAAATATGAAAAATTGAACTATGATCCCATATTCCAAATACCTCTATTTGAGCAAGTAGACAGTAACTCATGTATTAGTCTATATAGTGCCTTCTATTTATTGATTTATTTTTATTTTTACGATGTTCCTGGTGACCTTGCTAATGGATGGGAGAAAGTTGTGGCTGGATTATTAAAACTCATGTGTCCAAGGTGGATGAACAGTTTCAGCTCTGTAGTGTCTTTTGTGGGTGGTTATAGGTTTCTGCAGACTTGTGAAAGACTGTGGAGTATTTCACACTGTGTGCAGTTACAGACTGTAACTTGCTGAGCCCCTTGAAAGTCCCATGACGTAAGTTCTTGCAACTCTTAAAACTTATTGCAACTTTTTATCTGGCTGTACAACCAGATACAATGTCTGAGTGATTTAAAAGCTATCAAATAGTATTTGATACCAAAAGAAGAATTTATTCTTCAACAAACGGAAGAAATTCTGTAGCTGATGAGTAGAATAGACAGAAGACAGACAGCGTTTATGTATCACAAAGATTCTTTGAAAAGGCTCTTGTAAGTGAATCTTTACCGAGCTAGCAAAATAATCCCACTAGTATCAAATGGGAGTATGGTAAATAAAGAGAATAGAATTTTGTCCTTCTGGGTAACTTGAGAGAAATTAAGGTCAAAGAGAGTTAGATGATTAACAATGCTACTTTATGACTAGTAATGGATCTCTGCCTGTGTAGATATTGGGATATCAGAAGGAGGATTTTTTAAAAATTTTTTTTAATACTAACCATTTTTCAAATCTATCTTTCATAAGATTTTTGGATGTAAACTGCTTTAACAGGTAACTATAGATGACTCCTTGACACTGTGGTTGAAAATCAACGTATTTAATTTCTCTCTTTTGTTTTGTTTTCTGCAGAATGTTTGGTCCTCTGTCTTTCATAGAGCTTTATAAAGAGAATTAGAAGACTAGAGAAGTTTGGGATTTCCTGTATGCTTGCTTCTAGTTCTTTATATTTTCTGGGGCAAAAGAAAAGGCAAAACCCCCACAAACCAACCAGTCAATTTATCTACTTTTAAGTGTTAATTATGTTTTGTAGATGTCATTATTAAATCATAACATAGAAATATTATCAATCGAAATGTTTTGATTGAAATCTAGTGGGATGTTTGAGTATATTAAAAAACACAACACCCAACAGCAAGTGCATAGAAGAAGATATAATTTACTTGACTAGTTAAAGATTGAGTAGATATATGGTCTTGACTACACAAAGTGTATGAAGACTTAATTTTGAAGTTTGTTTTTTTTCTTTTGGTTTGTGTTTTTAGAAAATCTGTGTAAGTCTGGAAATGTAATTTGGTGCAACTTCTAACTGGATTTACACTCAGTAATTTGATAGAATTAATTTACACATATACAAACAAGAGAAGAATCCTGATTTACACTTTAAACAGAATATACAGGTACAGTAGTTTTCCCTTGAAACAGATAAGCAAGAATTGATTTTTTGTTCACAGACAAAACAGGATAAAAATAATTTGTCATTTCTGTCAGAGTAGACTCTCTTAGCTGTACATTTGATTCAAGAGTGGTATATAAGTTTTTTGTTTCCTAACAAGCAACAGTGTTGAGTACTGATGTATAGTTTGTTCCTCAGGAAGTTGCCAAATTTTGAATGAAAATATCCTTCCAAAAACCTCCCACTCAGCAGAAAAAACTTCTGAAGAAGTAAGCATGGGAACGTCAAGGTACTTTCCATTGTACCTTTTCTGGATTTTGTAGCATTTGAAAGCAATTTAATAAAAGACAATTCCAAACCCATAAGGAGCATCCGTGTTAGTTAAGTTAGCAAATACCTTTAGCATCATCTCTGACATTCAGAATTTCTCTGTCAGAGGTTGCTATGGGTTTTTATTCATGCACTACTTGCCCTTTCAAGATGTGAACTTAGCAGGTGACCAGTGACAGGTTTTTCAGATGAGTCAGGGTAGATGGGAATTCACCTTTAATAAAACTGATGACAGATCCAGCTCCATTAGTGGTGCAGGTTTTACAGGGAGGAGCCATATACCCTGGACTACTTTTGTCAGAATGATGTGGAGTGTTTCATTCCACTCAGAGTATATTGCTCTTCCTAGCAGATTTTAGACACGCCTATCAAACAGCATTACAGAAATGGATAACCATTTTGGAGACACACTTGTATTCTGCTAATTGTGCAATGTTGGCTGAAGAATCCTCCTGTGAGGGCTGGCTCTGTTGTAGTGTATCTCCTGTGGCCTCCAGATCTCTGAAGGAGAAGGGACAGGTTCAAGTGCGGTGACTTTGGGAGAAACCTTTCTGTAGCAAGTAATGGATTTTCCTTCCTGAAGTCTCTCACACAGTAAAGACTTCCCCCTCTTCTTTTGTCCTTTCTACATCCTCATCAATCTATGGATTGTAAAAGTGTTCCTTATCAGTACTGATGTAAAAATTCAAAAATAATCCTGAAAATAAAAGTGAATTAAAGGACTAGAAAGGAACAGTCTTGATCTGCAACTTCACTTTATTTGTACTTACTATGAAATTCAAGTGAGATACCTGAGTATATTCCTAAATACCATTTAACCAGAAAAAATATAATGTTTCTCATGCCATTATTGGCACCATGGCATTTCTTTGTAGTGGGTCAGGGTCAGATGTGGATCTTTCTTGCCTATCCTGGATTTCTTTTCTTGAATCTGCCTCTACATCTGCTACTTATGGATTTATAGCTGCATTGAGTTTCTCAGTCCCAAAGTGCTGGGTTTTTCTCCCTGAGAGTCACTGCTTTGAATGATATCAAGTCTTTCTCCTTTCAATTTTGAACACAGAACAGTAGCTCTCTTGAGCTCCACTTTCATCCATCAGGCGTCTGTTTTCTCTTAATTTTTCTGTATCATCTCTCTGTGACTGGTAACAAGGCAGTGAGTTATTGTGTACTAAGAGGGACAAGTTAGTGTGGTTCCAGAAACGGCCAGCTCAGGAACAAGCACATAGAAATGGAGTGTCCTACAGAGTGAAATGTCCCTGCCCATCTCCTGGCAGGGAAGTGAGGCTCTGAGGAACCAGGGCATGGAGCCTCCACAGCTCCTTCACTTTGCTGTTTTCTGAGGACAAGGCAAAGAGAATGGAAATGTAGCATACTTAGAGGTCAGAGAATGAAATAATGCGTTGGTAATCGAATGCTTTTATTTTGAAGGAAAACACTGTTGAGTTTAACAAAAGTGTAGGTAGTGTTTATGTAAAAGGGTGATGGGGGCAAAAAGCATTGATATGTGTAATTAAAACACAGAAGTTTCTGTTGAAATATTTTCAAGATCCAGTAGGATGTATAAATTGCTTCTAAAAATCCTTGAAACATTCTTTTGCCCCCTTGCCAGACCCCACAATAAAGTACACTTTATTTCTTCAAGTCTTTCAGTTACTTTGGAACTAAGAAAATTATGAGCAAAATAATTTTTTGCTGAGAAAATGTGGGTGTATCTTGTCCCTTATTGCACATTATATACCTTACCAGTTTTAATGAGCGGTCTGTTTTTTCTTGCAGTGTTATCATTCTGTGCTTGTCTAGTTTGATAACTGGTACCATCATTTTATGCTGTGGATTTTATTAAACAAGACATGTGAAGTACAATATTTTTAAGTACCTTTCATCCTTTATACTGATCGCAGATGGTTAAATCTTGCTCGGATGCACTATATTTATCTCAGGCATTATAAATTCAGCTCCAGTGTTTTCCTCAGCTGCTGCAACTTGGTGTATTTGTGCTGACCTGAATCCTCTTGTGCCAATTTATGCTGGCCGAGGGCTGAGCCCTTTTTTTAGCTCTGTCACTTAGTTCCTCATTTGCAGAAGAGGAACAACTGTAGTTCTTTTCTTTCACTAGTTGTGTGATTGTCTGCTTAAGCCCCCAAGGTGCTCAGTGAAGGAGGCTGTCTGACTTGGTACAGCTTCTAGTGTAATCAGGCACCAGTCCCAGCTGGAGCCTCTTGGCTCTGAGATGACTACACACAAAATGACTTAGCTGAAAAAGCTTCTCATTTGTCACAGTCGTTCCCTTTTACCCTGACAATGGGTACATGCCATACATATGACACTGAGGCCCTTCTTCAGAAGTG
The DNA here is from genome assembly GCA_013398955.1 of Callaeas wilsoni. Classification (NCBI taxonomy): domain Eukaryota; kingdom Metazoa; phylum Chordata; class Aves; order Passeriformes; family Callaeidae; genus Callaeas; species Callaeas wilsoni. The sequence continues at coordinate 157,409 of VWPU01015234.1, forward strand.
CAGGTATTTGCCTGAAATAACAAAGCAGTTGTCCAAAAGTAGACCCAGCATTTTCACGTACTGCCCTTGGAAACCAACATATCTAGGCTAAATTCACAGAAAAACATGCTCTTATGGGAACAAGAAAATCTGGGAATTGTTTGCAAGTCTTTCACAGGACTATTTTCATGTTTAATAGCAAGGAGAGCCTTTTCATAGATTCTGCTGTAATCAGGGTATGATAGGCTTTTTTATTGCTGGGTGTATGTGTGAGAAATGTTGCATTGCTTAAGAGTATATTGGAGTGATTTATGTAGATATAATAGTAATGGTGACATTCAGATAATTTCAGCTCTCCACAGTGATGCTCTGAAATGTATTATTTGACTGTAGAAATCTGCTTTGTTATGAGTGTTACACAGGTTTTTATCTGAAAATGAAAAATCTGAGATGAGACTGAACTGGTTCAGCTGCTTTCTAAGTGATACAATTGCTTGCAATTTTTAAATGCAAGCAGTGAATTAAAAAGAGAAAGATAAACCTCAGTTTGCCATCAATAGACAGAGCACTGCATGGTGACAAGTTTTATGCCCATCCATATCTTACCTTTAGCAATATGGCATACTGAATATACAAGACTTGCACAGAGCATAAAGATCCACCTATCAACAATACTGAGTTCAAGTAAGAAGAGGGAGCAAGACTAGCTTGGCTGCCCTTAATCAAACCTTAGAGGGGAAAGGGAACAAGAATATGCTTAATATTGTTAGTCTAGCTGTGTTATTTCTACAAACCTGATTGAGTGGCAGATGTTCATACTTCCTTGAAAAGTTTGAAGGCTGTAGTATGAAACATTAACAAAAAGACTGGATTACTTTTAATGCCTTTGACTTCTTCTAACATGCTATAAAGCTGCTGCTTTGTTTTGTATAACAAAACAGACATATTGAATCACTGAGTGTCTTGAGATACCAAATACATTATCTACTTTCGCATCTGTTAGAATCCAGACTTTACTGAGCCCATCAATAAATAATTCATTTTCATATATATAGAGGAGGAGAGGTGTTCCCTAGTGCTTTTAGTGATTTGAAATTATAGGTTGTGATAGTTTCTGAGTTTCAACTCCTATTTAATTACTCAGCTATACTGTTTGGCATCATGTCGCTGTGGGTTATAAGTGTTGTGTAAGTGTAGCCTTCAGTCAACCAAGTTTCTAGTTTCGTACAGGTCAGAAGCTAAAAAGTTTCCCTCTTCTGGAATCAGACCGTGTTTGTTTCTCTGTCCTGTAATGCTTGTTAGGGAAAGGACATTCCCCAGAATAACACCAGATCTGACAGATAAATTGGGCACCAGCACAGCATAACACAGTGTGAATCTGTGTTTTTCACTGGAGCAGCAAAGCAACTAAATCAACATGCCTACAGAGTCTCCTAAATAGTCTCAGTAGTGTCCTGCAGCTGACTTTGGACTGTACTATGCCTCAGCTGATCCCCAAATAATTAACCTCTTCTTTATCTCTTCCTAGTACCCAGATAGTATTTGCAATATAATTTTTCATTAAGATTCCTTAGAGCCCTGCCTGAGTCAATGGGTGCTGTAGGCATATCAACACGTCACAGATATTGTTGAAATGGTACGAACAGAGAAAAAGGTGAAGTAGATCAAACTGGGAAAGAGCTGTAGTTTTCACCTCACTCTCCCCAACACTTGTTTGCTGCAGTAGCCAGTAATGCTGAACTTGTCTTGATACCTCTAATGCCAGAATGACAGAGCCTCAGGTAGTGTGTGATGGTACCATGTGCTTTTATCTCCCACTTCATTAGCAGAGAGGGCAGCCACAGGCATGGAGGGACAATCCATTAGCAACCAATGAGAGGTGGAGCTGTCAGAGCCTCTGAAATCAGTCACAGTGGGCATGGAATCCATTTCTCCCTGGATGAAAATAGCTGAATTAAAGAGCTGCTTTCAGGACCGGCTCTGGGGAAGGCAGTGTGTGTCCTAAGGCAGCCCGATGCTGGGAGTGGTTTGAAGCACTTATGAGGGCCATAAAGAGAAGGAAGGCCAGGCCCAGCAGTGATGGCTGCAGCTCCAAGTCTGGCCTCCTCCAGCTCATAGCAGACATTTGCAAGCAGTTCCCTGTCTCTGCATAAAGATCGTGGTGGTAGCAGGATAGTCCTACTGTGCAGGGTAGCATGTCAGCAGAGAGAAAGACCTGAAATTGCTTTAATCCCCTGAAATGGTCTCCCTCCATCCAACAGAGCTGTACAGTGCACCACAGGCACAGAGGCAGGCACAGACCAAAGGCAGTTGCTGGTGGTGGTGCCCCACTCCCGGGGCAGTACTCGTGGTTTCCGTGACCCAACCCTGGCAGCGCTGCTTTTCTGATGTGGCCAGCCAAAGTTGGCCATCACCTTCAAGAAGCTTTTACTCTGTCCCAGCCAACTCTGTTTCCATCTCTTTTTCAAAAATCATGGAAGCCTCTGGAGCAGTGCTGTTCTCAGTGCATTCATGGCTTGCACCCCTGCCAGCATTAATTTAGTGATACAGTAAGCCAGAAGACTGCACTGTAGTTGTTCTGGCTGGTAATGGTCATTTTGACTGTGATTTTATTTCATCTTTCTGGAGAGACATTGAAGCTCTTCCTTTCATATAAACTCAGCTTTGATTTCACTCTCCATCAGTTCTCACTGAGCTTTGCTGTGATGTTGTTTCCCGCATCATGTACCACACAAGGAATTAAATGATGGAAATCTGTGGCTAGGTAATCCATTCTATTGCCTGTAGATGAAAATGAGAAAACAGTGTACATCACTTTCTAATGTATCTCACTATGGATTTAAGGATATAATCCTATAATCCTTCTTGGATGGCTCTTTACTTTTAGTCTCGCTCAGGTGGTTTTTGGGCTTGACTATATACAATGTGCAGCACACATTTGGTCTATAATGAAATTTCGTTCCACTTCAGAACTGTGTGCTCAAAGTGGAGAAACAAATAATTCTCAACAGCAGCACTGATGCCATGTATAGCACACCATCTATTTAGGAGTAGGTGGCAGAAAAGAAGTGATTAAGTGATCTGCTTTATCAGACAGCTAGAGTTAGAGGAAATCAAAAAGATTATTCCTTGTCAGGAGTGAGAGTGTACATTTTTACGGTCCTGATTTGGCCCGGTTTTTACAGACTATTGGAGAAAGCTGCGCAGACTTCCCAGACTGTGCCAGGTGACATTTCTGAAGGCAGCTGCTTGGTGGTGCCCCAGCCACCTGCAACTGCCACCTCACAGACAAGAACTGCAGGATGTACTTTTGGCTGTAAGTTGTGCTTTCGTCCTGACCTTAAGTTGAAAAGCAACAGCTACATCTTCTGAATGAATGTTAAATACCCTTGGGGATGTTTCTGGCATCTGGGCCAAACAATTACTGCACTAATCTAAATTACACAAACTCTTACTGTTCCTCAAGGTCAGGCTGCAAAGATTTTCATATCTGGACAATGTGTTCTAAATACAGGGGATTAGAGAAAGAAAAGCATCATACAAACAAGCCTAATATCAGAAATTAGCAGATAATTTAAGCAACACGAATACAGTGACACATAAAAAATTGTGTTAAAAATGTGACAACAGCACTGAAGCTGCAGAGTCATGCATTCAGGAATTAGGAGGTGTCAGAATTAAGTCACCAGTATAAACTTTTCACCCCTATTTTGTGCGTGCATTATGATACAATCTTTTAATTATCTATTCACATTCCATTTTTCCACAGTATCTCTCTCTCACTTGCTACACTGGATGAATGGTGTTCACTTAATGAGAAGCTATTCGATATTTTGGTTTACCTTTTCTGTGCAGCCTGTGGCCCCAGGCCTTACTTACTGCACATGATTGGAACCTTGATATGAAGATGAAATCATTCATTTCCTTGTGGACTTTTTTTGTGACACTCATTGCTGTATTTCCTAAGGGCTTCTCAAGCATTAATATATTTATCTTCACGATAGCCTTCACAACAGTAGTATTATTGTCCATTATTGTCCACATTTTATACTGAGGCACAAAGAAATTAAAGTCAAGGGGCCCCTAATTTGAGATGTCTGAGGACATTATTATGAAAATTCATATTATTACCCATCTCTCATATGAGCAGTTATCTACTTGAGGGAGGAGGGTCTAGCACATTATTTCATTAGTAACAGATAGAGCCACATATTTACTTGATGTAATCTTATATATTATTATACTGACAGCCCTATTTCTCTTGTAGCATTCAAATAATTTTAAAAGCAGTTTCTTTGCTCTCCTTGGATGATGCCTATAACTGTGTCATATATCTAGCTCCATAAAAAGTCTGGTTACTTTTCTATGCTGATCTTAAAGGAGTACAGTGCAGTCCTATCTGGATAGGGCCATGCACTACAGGACTTTTCTTCTCCCCATGGATATTTTGTCAACTTTTCTTCTTCCCAGTGGTGATATATTCAGGTCCAGCTCTCATTGGTTTCAATACCAGCCATGGGCACTTGTCACTTGAACAAATCTAAGCGTAGGTGGGTTGGGAAGGCAATCCCACAGGGGAAAAAAAAAAAGTTTGGTTCTAGAAATTCACTTAGTATCTCTTAGATGTCTCATAGCAGAGTTGGTTGAGAGACGTGTCATAGCAGAGCTGTTGAATTCAGTTTCTCCTAGTAGCAATGACTTCTATAACAGGAGGCAAATGTTTTCTCATCTGCTGCTGTCTCTTGCATTTACACCCCTCTTCCAAAACACCTTCCAGCTTGTGCAGCAGATGCAGAGTGCAAGAGAACTACAAGGATCTCTGTGACTATATATTTCCACCTCACAATCATAAGTTAGATACGCTTTAATGAAAAAAGGTTGTGTCTTTTGGAACAGATTGTGTGTGTGATCCAGTAACTAAGAAAGGATTGTTACCGTGCCTACCCACAAGGTACAAATAACCTTAGCCTGACATCTAGTTTTTGAGTCTTCACTATTGAAATATTCAGGCAGATGCCTTAATGCAGGACTTTTGCTGTGCATCAATCTAATATCTTTTTTCAAAAATATAGCAATCTCAAAATAAAAAGCCTGCCATATGAATCCATTGTGTATTATCAGGGTACTGGAACTCTTACTTCCCCTGCAGGGATGTTCGCCATGTGAGCAACTGCTAATAGCAGTGTGTGCTTTTTCTTCCAATGAGACAGTTCGCAAGAAAGAGGAGAAACATACTTTGCCTCTGGACTTCATATCTGCTTGTTAACAGCAAAGAATGGTGGTAATTAGAGTCATGGTGACCAGTCCAAACTCCAGAGCCAATGGGGCACTGACACTTTCTGACCATATCCCCAGACGTGGCTTTTTCTTTCCTATCACTTCCAAATCCTCTCTCTGTGTCTCCTTTTTTGCCCCCATCCTGAGTCCTCCTCATGTCTGGTTCTGTGACATATCCCATTACTTATATCCAATTCCAGCTTCCAGTCTTCATGTCTCTCGTTTCTAGGCTCCACATTTAGTGAATCCTACTTATCTACCCTGCAGCTGCTGTTCAAACCAAAATCACTTGTCTTCCTTCCCTCTCTCCCTAATTTGGTCTATTTTTCCTTAACCAGCCTCCTGCTCTCTCTTGCCCTAATTCAAGTCTCTCCCCTCTTCCCACTCCTTTTGTGTAGTCTATTCCAATTTTCCTATCAAACCTTTGTGTCTCTGTGGTAATTTCCTCTCAGAGCGTAGCCCAGGCTGTGTCTGCACACGGATATGCCAAGCTTTCTGCTCAGCCTTAGAGAGGGCTGGTGGGAAGGGAGGAGACAGGGTTTATCATAGAATCATAGAATAATTTAGGTAGAATAAGACCCTTAAGATCAAGTCATTAACCTAACACAGCCAAGTCCACCACTAAACCTTGTCCCCAGGCATCACACCTAAATGTCTTTTACATACCTCCAGGGATGGAGACTTAACCACTTCCCTGGCAGCCTGTTCCAGTGCATATAATACAATGTTTTGTTCTGGCTATGTACAACCAGAAAAAGGTTTAAGTACCTTTGCTGTGATTCAACATACTGCTATGTTGTGCTATGTGCAAAATAATTTTAAAAAAAATTAAAATTAATTTTAAAAAATAGTCCCTGCTGGACTCAGTCTCAAACCCAGAGCCAAGTGCCCTTCTGCCTCCATCTTTGCTCGGGTCCAAATGCTTAGCTCAAGCTGTACTTGACTAGCTCCAGCTGCACACAAGAGTACTTGGGGTTAGTAATTAGAGGAAAGCTGGCTCTCTGTCCCTTGGCTGCTGTGCAGGGCCAGCTCAGTCCCTGTTTGAGAGCTGCTCAGAGTCCTGCCAGCAGCAGCAGCAAAAAATGGGAGTGAAGGCAAAGGGAGAATGGAGGATGCTCTGTTTCTTTTCTGAGATTGGCAGTTTCACTAGAGACTGGTGTGCTCTAGGAGCTGAGGGACACTTTGGCATGCTGAGTGATGCACAGTTTGGGAAGATGCTTGTTTCTGAACCTTTAGCTAGATTCTTGTAAGTATGAAAATTATTGACTTTTCAAAGGTGCCTTAAACTTTTTCAGTTTGGGGCTGGTATTTACAGGGAAGCAAGAGGCACATCTCTGACATAAAGTTACTCCCTTGCTAAATTATATGTCTCAACTTGAGGCATCTCTACAGACAAAAGCAACTTATTTTCTGTTTGATCTCACTCTCAGAAGTGATTAAATGGTGCTAGTTGAAAATGTCAAAACCCTAAACCAGAAACATAGAACCAAATAGAAAAAAAGCCGAAACAGCCTGAGGCACACACCAGGCATGGGCTGTGTACAACCCAAGCAGTTATATTTGGAAAAGTTATAAGCAAGAGAGATCAGTATGTGCACAAGCCCACTTGCATGATAAGCAGCAGCACTGTGATTTCTGCCGGTTCTATATGGCACCTGCCGTGGTTGTAGCTGGGTGCCTTTGTGTATTAATTCGTCTAGTGCCATTTTTTATAACAAAATGAACCCAAAACCACTCTCTTTTCATACTGCAAGGAATTTCCTGCATTTCTTTCTGTTGCTTTTATAAAACTACACTAAGGACTGAGTTTTCTCACTCTGTTGTTCTGTGGGAGACATCTGGAAGGAAGAACAGCCTCTGCTCTCTTAAGCTGCTGAATTTCAGATCAACAGCAGTGAGACTTTTCCCAGCTCTACAGGACTGTGCTCTGGCATCCTGGTTCCATTTTTAGCCCTCACTGAGACAGTGGCTCCAACTTGACACAACTGTGTTGATTTGCAGACAAAATGCCTAGTTCATACTGGTGATGCTCAGAGTCCGAGCAGAGTTGTTATGTAGCCACTTCCATGCAACCTTTCTCAACCTAATTTTTGTATCCATTTTTCTAGGCATAAAAATCTCACTTTTCATAGTGCTTATAGGGAAAAGTAACTTTGAACTGTCAAAAAAAGGAAAATGAAGTTTTTATTCCCCATACAGAGCTGGTAAATAAATTTCTGCAGTGTGTCCCAATGCAAATATACACAGTTGTGATGTTTCTTCTGCAAAGAGCACTTCAGTGAGTACTGCTCACTGGGACAGTGAGAGGCAATCTATCAGTACAGTATTATCCAGCAAACACATTTTATTTTCTATATCGATGAATGGTATTCTTTGTTTGTAAGACACAGCTTGCTACTGGAAATTCAGAGAAGTGGTGAGAATCTTAAAAAAATATAGCTAAACTACAAGTTCCATTGGGGATAGAATAACTGTGTCTGTATAGACACAGAGAGAACCATACAGGCTAGATGGGCCTTCAGGTTGTATAAGAAAACTAAATTAAATTATTACTGTGTTTTGTGGCTAAATCATAGATTTCTGTAACAATAAAGTTAGAATGAGAACATGCACTTAGTCTTCCTTAGTGATTTAGTTCCAAAAAGGTAATACATTCTGGTAGAAATCATTGTGCAGAATCATACTCATAAAAAGATAAATGTAGACATCAGTTATATGATTGGCAATTGCCCTTAGATCATGGAAATCAGTGAACAGTTTCAGTGCTTTTTCAGAGAAGTAGAATATTGTCATTAGTGCCAATTAAGTAGCAAGCCTCTAATAACTCTCTTTCCTGTCAAAGAATCTGTTTCATGGAGTTGCTCTCTCTTTATTAGCATAAGGATTTCCATGTATCTAGTAGGAGTTCCTAGGAAACAATTAAGTATTTAGAATTAGACACGAGGCAATGTAGACTTGAATAGTATGCTTATCGGAAGGAAAGAGTACTGCTTGCTTCTTAAATAGTTGCTACAAGAGTTAAATGAGAGATATTTTCCTTGAATTTTGACTCAGCATTTAAAGCAAAAAGTGTCAGCTGACTGCAGGAAAACTCAGAAGAGAATTGAGAATGAGAGGCAAAAAATTCATGAATATTTTAGGAAGGAGCATTTAATTACTAATACTGTTTCATTAAGTTCTTATTCAGAGTTTCTAACAAAGGGCTTGGTCATTCTCAATGATTGTTAAGGAGTAGTCAATACTTTGATCAATCTTTATATTGGTCAAGAATACAAGAAGATGGGGAAATGTTAAAATTAATTTTGTGTCCTTGAGCATCAGGTATCCCCCTGTGCTATGTTCCTATAGGAGTTTCTAATCTTCTATGGCTCACTTGAGCAAAAACTTTTTAAAAATTCTTTTCTGGTCAGTGGTTTTTGTAGCCTAGATCAGGGAAGTCTGTCATTTGTGAATGAGATTTGAAGTAGAAAGACTATGAGCTGGAGCTTTCAGCTCTTTTCAGCATCTGCAAGGTCTAGCAGGGTCTTCACTATAGTACATGAGAAATATTATTTTATTAGTAACACATCTTTTGAATTTTTGCTTGCAGGATCCAGTGAAATTGCATTTTGGGCAGACCAGACCATACCATTTGGCCAACCTCTGCTGCCAGGCATGCTGATGCAGACCAATAGCCTAGTAGTCTTTAATTTCTAAATAGTACATTCCTATATTAATAACCTGTCATGTGGTTGTAAGCTTTTTCCCTGCATTGTAACACTCCAGCTCTGATTATAGATTCTTTGAAATTTCAGTTACACTTGTTATAATCTGGTTTGCTCATATTTCTTTCATGCTTGCATATCTTGATGCCATGCTTTGATGCTAACTTGATAAACCTCAGTAAAAATGTACTGTGTCTGAGCAGACATCAAAGCAATGGTCTCTGTTTTCTTTTAAAAACATGGCAGCAAGCCTATTGTTCTCTGGGCTCTAAGTGCATTTACATAATTAATAACAGAAGTACCCAGCCAAGTCAACATATAGCAGGTAGCACTGCTACAGAGCAGCACATCCCTAAATAATTTTCGTAGTGCATTTCTCAGGTACCTAAACTGCTACATTTAAGTGTGCAGTTTTTATCTATTCATTATTTTGGCAAGTGTAGATTGCCTGGGACCCTCTGATGAATAATTATATGTTTGAATGAGCATGGCAACTTCAGTAGTAGACATTTGTTCTGTAGACGTGTTAGGAGAATTATAATTGATGCCTTTTTTATCACTGAATGAAAGAAAGATAAAAGTGCTACTATAAACCGAAAGTTGAAATAAATTATGTAAAATACATAATTCACATAATGACTGTCCCTTTATAAATGTTCGCATTAAGTAACCATATCATTTGGGATAATTCCTCCTTGAGGAATGCTGTGAAAGAACAGCTCATTCATTATCTCGACTTGGTGAATTGCTCTAAAACAGCTCCTCTGATGAGAAAATTGATTTAGCATTTCTTTAAACTATTGAAAGTAATGCTTGAATTCTATACTTTCCTGTTCAGAAAGTTTCAGTAACTGTGTCCACTATATGGCCTTGACTAGTTACACTGGAACTCCCCCCAAAAAAACACACACATCTACCTCTTGTCTGCATGCATGTACACATGCAGAACCTTGCTTTAAAACCCCACCTGGGCTATTAATCAGACTGACAGAGTAGTCACTCAGCTACTGTAATGTAGCTCCCCTGATTCATTGATGGCAGTAATTAAATGTTTTGAAGTCGTACTTGGAAGTTTGGAAGCCATGCACTTATCTGCAGGCAGGATAGTGTGTCTGCTTACTGCCCTCGTAACAGTGTCTCTGAGAACAGGCAACGTGTCATTTCCCAAAATTTTTGTCAGGAAAGTTCTTAAAATTTAAAATATGTACTTCTGAATTAAGTCTATCCCTTGTAGATGTTATGGAGGAAGTTATAGGAGAAAAGGCAGTAAAGGGAAAAGCACTGAAGTGTTATTGTTTGTGGCAAAAGTTAGAGAGATACAAGGTTATGTGGGTAGGTGAAAGAGAGCAAAATTTCTGAAGCAACAGATGGTGTAAGAGACCATCTTTCCCTCCAAAAAGAGTGACTCATGGGGCACTTATGATTTTCCTCAAAGAAAATTCTCTCTGAATGGAAATTAGCAAGTTGTCTTCCAAAAGTATCATTAACAGCAAGGAGGGAAAGGAATTTCTTGCAGATCAAAAGTAAAGACTAAATAGAAAGGTTGCAGGAGGACATCCTTCAGAAGCATCTGTTAGTTTGGATAAGCTTCTGCCAAAAGCTGTATATATGGTTTCTTATCTACACTGAATTTCCAAATCTTTTGAGCTTGTCCACGCTGTCTCACCCTGTCTCATCTGTCTTTTTTTTTTTTTTTTAATTTTAATTCAGCCTTACCTTATGGTCAGCATACTTGCTATATTTAGATTCAAATCTCTCTAGGAGAACACTTTAATTCATTGCATACCTCCAGCCTTTGATTTTGACTTTGAGATTCAAAAAGACACCTTAATAACATTCTTTCTGCTCCCAAGGATTTTGATGGGAACAGTTTTGATATTCAGACCAGTTGTGTTTGCCAAGACCAGGGTGAGTTTGTGCAATTAGAGCTTGGTTCACTGTGCTTTTGACAAGCTCTCCCAGGAGGTTTCTAAACACTGAAAACCTTTTAGGATGAAGTTCATGTTTTCTGCATGTGCTTGGCAAAGGCAGATATATTGCTCTAGTATAAAAAGCTGAAATTGCATTTTTCCTCTCTCATGCTCAGGAAGTGAGTTTTGCAGTGGGTGTCAGAGAGGAGGCTGTAGAAAAGAGTTATCTTCCCTAATTTTTATTCACATTAAAGACTATACTTTTGGGATATGATATTGTTCATTCTCTAAGGGATGTGATTTATGTATGTATAACATACGGAGAGTACTATCATCACTTCCTCAAGGGATAAGAAAAAGAATGGATTTTTGGAGGGGGAAGGGCAGGTAGGAAAGAGAGAGCTTAAGCAAATAATTCTGCAACTATTAAGTGACATACACTCTCTCTAATAAGAGGATATTTCATGTCACTGGACTGCAGTGAATGACTAATGTGATGCTGTGCACTCTATGGAAGATACAGTGTAGTAATCCCAGCAGCACACCCGTGTTGTGTAGCCTCTTATTTATACCAAAAATAATAATGCTAGTAGATCTGTACTTACATAGGGAGATTTATTGTTTTCTTATTTTTCTTAGCTCCTGGAGCAGATGTGCCTAATGGCCACACTGCAGCTTTTGAAGATAAAACTGGAGGTAGAGGTGTCGCACAAAGATGGGGTTCAGAATGGGATAAGTTGCCTTTGGGAAATGAAGTTCCATTTGCAAACAGTGTGCTGCCACTGCTGATCCTATTAACAGGCTAAAACTCAGGACACAGAAAATTATTTAGACTTCAAATTAAAAAAACAAGAGGGAGCTGGTAAGACCAAGTATATTCCATATAACTCTTGTCCCTGAAACAAAAAATTAAGTACAGATATCCATGTTTTGCAAAGTCAGCCTTTCTTCTTACAACATTTGCACAGTTTCCTTTATCTTTCCTTATATATTAGAACAGATATATTAATTAGTACAAGTTATGAAGGGGAAAATAGTTTTGGAAAGAATTATTAAATTTTTTTAAGGAAAAAGGGATTTACATTCACTTGTTTGCAAACCCCACATTTAAATTCATGAGACATTTCTCTCCGTGTTCCATATGCATTCAGTGTTTTTACTTTATGTCACCTTCAGCTCTATTATTTTTTCAGTATCAGTCAAATGCAGCATGTAATACTGTTTTTTTCTTCAATGGAAATTTAATATTACTGTTTCCCTACCTTAATCACAGCAAGCTGAACCCCGTGCACACTATTTTGTTTAGTTATAGCTAAACCAAAACAAGCTGGATGAAAGTTTCAAACTGAGACCATTGGTCCAAATTTACCACTTCAGATCACACTAAACACCCAAGGGCAATTTATAGTTGTCTTTGGAACCAGACACAAATTTTGCAGACTCAGGAGAGGTGATGGTAAAACTCTTCAGAACACATATAGTCTGAAGGAATTTTGTCCAGAACAGAGTGGCTCCTCGGTCATCCATTTCTAATGTTGATGCAGCTGATTTACTTTCCACCTACAGTGAACAACATCCAGTAATCCCCTTGCTCCAGATGCTCCTTATTTTTTTAACACCATTTTTATCGTATTGCAAATCTTATAGCGAGGAAATTCTGAAGTTAGCTGGAGACAGTTGTCTTAATGTAAAATTACTTTAGAACCCTAAATAGAGCTTGCTGTTCTCAAATAGGTACAAATGGCCTTAGCAGTGTTTGCAAATCCTGAAATGCCCCAGGTACCATTTTACTGTTCAGCTGCAGTGTGGGTATATCTCTCACAATGCAGTGGTATGTGTTTCATTGCATGTACTGCTGCAATGTTCTGATATTGTTGAAGATGATTATACAGCAATATATTTAAAATTTATTTTTATTCTCCACATCATAGTCAGATCTTTGGTTTTCTAGAAATTACCAGAAAGATTGACTCTTCTGTCGTGATTTCCCTTGACAGCAGGATGTAGTCTCAGTAAATCTGTAAATATAAGTATTATGTATTATTAGTGAATGTTCATTTCTCCTGTTCACCACAGAAATGGCTTTCAGAAAGTGTGTCACTGAGGTAGTAAGAAAAAACATTACAACTGGCTGGTGGTTTAGGGAAGTAGAGAACAAGACAGTTGCTTTACTGGAGCTGATTTCTTTGTGTTTTACAGATACACAATATTATAACATTACCACTTTGTTTAGCAGCTTAACAGACTCAAGAATGAACTGGAAAAGTTTTCACTGGTGTTTCTCATCCTGATTAATTATCTGATAGCTAATAAGCTCAACTGAGGTCAGACATGAGTGAGACAGTAAAAGAGTAAAAGCTTACAAAAAATGGAGACATGGAAAAAAAATCAAAGAACATTTACTTTTGAGTAACTTTATTTTAATCAGCATTGTCAGCATTTGTGAATAGCTATTCAGCAGGTGAGAGTGATTTACAAGGAAGAGGAACATTAGAGTGTTATCTTGGATGTATGAGACCTCATATTTGCCTGATGGAAAAACTGGTGGACTTGCTCCTAGGACATCCTGGGCGTAAGTGCACAGAGGCTGTGTTTTATGGTGCCTGACGCTCCTCGGGAATGGAAAAAGGGATTTCACCTTGCTCCTGTTTGACTCTAATAAGTACTTGAAGGGTAGCTGTAGGACAGAACAGAACTTCCTTGCCCTCAGCAGGAAGTGATGACCACTGCTATTCCTGGTCACTACACATCTCAAGATCTGAGACCTTCTAGTGTCTGTCCTTCCTTGTGCACTGGCTTGTTTTCAAACACAATTTGTTCCTAATGTAAGAAAATTAATGGATAACCATTCATTCTTCACACTACTAGCAATATTTGTCCTATCAGGAAACTAGCAATGATCACTAAGGACTAGAGCAGTGTTCTGCTAAATGATGCTTAAAGACAGCCAAAATACAGCTCCGGTCCTAGAGAACTTCATTGCTAAAGAAAATCCCAGCGTTATAACTAGTTAGGTGGGTACAAGCAATAGCAACTTTATTCGTCAGGATGACAGGTAATCCAGGATACCTAATGCATGACATCCTACTGTTTTGTCATATAAAAGAGAATTATAAAGAAGAATGAGTCAGGATAAAGCTCTTCAGCTGATAGAGAACTGCTCAGGGGAAAAAAAAATCTCTAAATAGAGAAAAAAATTATAGCCTGAACTTATAGACTGATTGAAGGAGCAGCTGTCACATAGACAGTCTGTACATAAGATATTGAAAGATCTAAAAGAATTTGAATGAAAGGAAGTGGCCTGTACTTTATTGTATGAAAGAGAAGAATGTCATGGTCAAAAAAATAGACTAGGAGAATAGTCTTTGCAGCAGCATTTCTGTATCAGTGGAGAACAACACATGAAGGCCAAAGGGAAAGGTGCCTGTGTAACTGAACAGCAGATGATGAGTGCCTTGATAAACATTTCAGCTGTGGGGTTTGTAGGAATTTTCATACCTGTGACATGTTATGCAGAACAGATCTGCGATATCAAGGCACTACAAGGTTCTGAGGAGTGAATAGATGATGATACTCAAGCCATAGTCACAGGGGGGAGACAGGGAGGTGATACCTGTCATGAGTCAGGCATACGTATGGGACATTCAGTGAAATGCAAGCATTCCTTATTTTAGGTGGACTGAAATACTGAGATTACTTTGAGCTTCCTGTGGAAAGGCTAAATACCAATTCCGACAGTTCAGTAACAAGGGGTACTGTTTTGAGAACATGTGCATACAAAGCTTTGTCTGTGCCCAAACTACATTAATGTATAGATACAGAGTGCAGAGAGGGCAGAGTGCTTTGCACTCTGCAGAGGGCTTGTTTGGGTCCTATGTGGCCTGGGAATTGTTGCCATTAAATAAGCAGAAATAGGTGATAGACTAAAGGATTCTATAATGATTTTTAATGGAAGAGGTCGTTCAAGGCCAAGCATGCATTGCTGCTCTCTCACAGAGGGAATTATTGCTGTCTTATTATCATTTTCTCAAACGAGAGAAAAAGAGCAAGATTTGCAGTGGTCTTTCTAGAGAAAGGCCAGGAGCTTGAAGAAGCTAAGCAAAGACTGAGGAGAGAAGAGCACAAAGATGATGGAGAACAACAGCATGGTTGTGTTCATGCCTTACACTGCCAAACAGTGCAGGGATAGCCTTTCTATACCTGTGTCTGGTCCTGGAAGTTGTCTTCAGTTTTCCGTCTCAGCAGCTTGGGTGTCAACCGAAGCAGTTATTCCACCACTGCAGTGGTTTTTCCATATTTTAAACTCTTTAAATCAACACTAAGTGATGAAAAGTGAAGCAGTGTCTTCAATAAGGGACTTGGTGCCACCGTTCCTGATGGGTTTTGTTATCATTATTGTCAGTAATAATCCAGACAGGGGAAGCAAAAACAGATTACGAGATCAAATAAAATTTTCTGGACTTGAAAACTATGAAGAGATTAGCACTGATAGTACCAAGAGAAAGGAGGAGGTCTTCTGAAGAACAAGATGTCATCTTTCACTGTGGGAGCTAAGTAGCCCCACTGAAGCCATTCAAGTATACAGGTGGTAACGTTAAGAGTAGATGTAATTTTTAATTTAACAAGGGCTAGAACCAGCAATGCCTATCAAACTTTCTTCCTCTATTTGTCAAAGAACAGAAGGTCAGAAACTGAGCAGTAAGTTTGATCTCACAGGCATGAAAGTGAGTTCTAATTATGGCTGCAGACTTCCTTTCTTACCTAGGTTTGGATGAAATATTATAAATATACTTGCTTTTTAGCAGCTCACAGAGATCTCAGCGGTACAGATCACTGCAAGCTGCAGCACTGCAATGAAGTTAGACATAACCATAGAGGAGCTGGACCTTTGTCTCTCAATTCCAGCTGTTCATCTCTTACTTCAAACACTTGAAAAAATACAAAACCATTGCATCTCCTGAAATTTCCTCTAGATGTTTGTATGTCTGTGATGTTCTAAGATGCAAAGATATCTGAAAACAGTCTTCACCTCAAAAAAATTTTAATAAATAAATAAATAAATAATGCTATAGGTAGTTTCTGAAACACATATACACATTCATATATGCATTTTTTCCTACCCGGTTTTTATTTATTTTTTTGAGACATTTAAAGTACAAATATGTTCATAGCATTAAATATGGCATATGTCATCAGTACTTAAAAGAGAAATATTCAGTGTGCATTACTGCTCTTTCCCTATTATATCTGAACAGTGTTTTTATTATTCTTAGTGTTATTTCATCTTTAGTGTGTACAAACACACCAAGAGCTACATTCAGACAGGAAGAGAGAGAAAACCATGGCACATTTGTTCACCATTAGTTGTTAGTGTTTTCTGATCGTGGTCCCACCTTCTCTGCGGCAGTTTTCCCTGGGTGGAAGGAGGCTCATGGCTGAGGGATGTGGGCTTGTGTGTGCATGAAGCATGGGATGTGGTTTGCTGAAGGCTAGCATCCCCCTCCCAGACAGCTAATGATCCTGACTTAATCCTGCCAGCACCTGCTCCTCATCCTCTGGGCTCTGGAGATATGGCCCGAAACCTGCAGCAAAAAGCACCAAGGAGCAATCCTGCACCAAGCCAGGGGATTGGGCATTGCCAATACACCCCTGGGCAGCTTTGTGTCCTGGCTTGAGGTCAGGACACGGCTGCCCAGGAAATGCCTTCTCTTTTCCGCAGATGAAGGCAGAAAATGGCCAAATCATATCAGAAAGTCTGGCTTTGATGCTCAGATACCATTGCTAAAAATATCTTTACTTAAAGAGGTACCAAACTGGTGCTGCCAGCTGCACTGTAGGGTCTTAAACTAACACCTGGCATTGCAGTAGAGTATGTGCATTTGTTTAGCCTGGGTAGCTAGAACCAAAGAGAAGAGAATCAAAATACCATGGTCTCCTCAGTTTTTTCTCTGCTTCTGCATTTAATGAGGCAGCTGATGGAAATCGGAGGTGCTCTCTGCCCATTGCAACACCAGGATGAGCCCCTCAGTGATCTTAAATTCATCCTCTGGCTGCCCTTTCCTCAATGACTTGAGTGAAATGAGGCAATAACCTTATTTGATTTGCACATGCCACAAAACTTTCCGCTGAGGTTAGAGACCTCTGTGCAGCTGATTTAAGCCTGCTGGTTCAGAGTTGGCTTCGTCTCCACGCACTGAGTAGATGTATGCCACAGTCCCATCCCCCCAGGCTAGGAACCACTGAAGTAGGTGAGTATTAGAAATCTATGGATTTAAAGGAGAAACAATCTGTTCACGCAACATGAAAGGTACCTGTATGAGCTAACAGTATGTGTGTTCAGCTTTATTTTTCAAATTCTGCAATGCATTCTAAATTTGGTATTTTGGGCCCTGTTCCTAATGAGATCCCAGAAACGGCAAAGTACAGGCACCTCAGCAAAAAGGACTCAAGCTGATCAAGTGAACTTTGCATAATTATGAGCTGAGAACTTTAAGAACATAACACATGGCACTCATGTCCCAGTGGTGAACACAGACTGATATCCGAGGCCACAGAGAGAAAACACCATGTAGGGAAACATGATGCAGGCCTAAGCTATGTTCCACAGTGGGAAGTGTTTGGATTTATGGGCTTGAACATTTGCTCTACTTGCGTAGCTGTTAACAAGTGAGGTGGAATATACCCACAAGGCATCTTGAATTTCTTAGGAAAATGGTTTTCTGGATATTGCTGAAATTGTCTTCTGCCTGTTGGTAAGGAAAAAAAAACCAAAAACCAAACAACCAGATTCAAAGGTTTTGGACAACTTTTTCTTAGAATCTAGATGGTAAAATGGCCACTTTATTGGGTTTGGATTTGACAGGCTGATTTTGGCATTAGCCTGAAAATGTAATAATAATCTACTTTCCTTTGGCACAGTAATAATACTATAACTATGTTTGTGCAGGTGATAATGTCTCTCTGTGGACAGTAGACACTCACACTTACCACAGCTGTGAGTCAAATGAAGCTCCAAAGGCTATTTAATCCCTAACTCAAAACTTCATTTTCCTAACTGTTGCAGCTGTAGTGACTTCCATGGTAGTCAGTAGGTTTAACTCATTATTTTGGTTTTCTTTTCTTAAAATTGTTTTCAAATACATTATATTATTTGTTGGTGGTTTTTTTCATTATTTTATTTCTGTAATTTCATATTCTTAAGGAACAGACTGTATGAGCATTCTGATAATGGTGTTATATTCAAAATGTTATTTATGGGTGAGGAAGGACCTTTATATATAAAGCCAAGATTTTATTATTAGTGTTAAATTTGAACAGTGTAATCCAAAAATCGTTATTAGTTGAGTTCTAATAATTACAGAAAAGAATGCTTTTGTGCAGGAAGAAGTTTCAGTAGTAGTAGTAATAATAATAACAATAATAAGGACAATAATAATAATAATGTCTAAATTCTTATACACATACTTCTTAGTTTCTATTGCTTTTCCTGATGTTTCATCCACCCTCCGTCTATTCCTATGGGTCTTGAAATGGGCAGTTTCAGTCTGATGGGGTTCAGTGGGAGCATTATGGCATGTCATTGGCATCTGGAGTCCTTTGCTGGGAAGGATATGATGTTCATCATGATGCTTTCTTTTTCCTTATGCTAGAAGCTGCTTGGGGCTGTTTTTATATTTGATAATACACATTTAGACCTTGCTATTTCCTCCTTGATCTGAAGCTCCACGTTACAGATAGGTTTTACAGATAGTGTCTTATGTGAGATACTTCTTTGTTCTCCTTGTTACCCCTAGAAGGAGTTTTGCCCAGCCCAGATCTGCATTTCTTTAGCTGAATGCCAGTGAGTTGTTTATAGCTGTGACGTCTCCAGCACCAGCCTGTGCCCATCTCTCTAGTTATGGCCACACCATATTGCAGTGCTTCAGTGTAATAAAGGTCATGATACAATTCAGGTGTGCTTCATACAGTATGGGGCATATATGTAGAAAATGCTATTATTAGTAATACTCATCCAGATGAGAAAAAACCCTTTTTAATAAAAAAATCAGATCCAGAGATACACACCAGTGCAAAATTCTACATGGTGGAATTTTATCTGTAAATCAGCAAAAGGCACAGTAGGAGCCTTGGGGCAAGGCAGGAGCAGGAGGCCAGATTTATAGACCCATGTTTACTTATAACTAATGCAGAGTTCACTGCTCTCCATTCATTTATTTTCAGGAATATGTAATGTATTTCTTCTTATTTATTCCTGGGTGAGAATATGTATGAGTTAACAAGAGACACCAGTCCAGAGACATATATTAGAAACTGTGAACTGAAAGTGTGCATGCATAAAATTTTTATCTCTGGGCACTTTTTGAATGCCTACCAATCAGCAAGGGGATGTCTACAGATGCAGAGTAAGGGACTGTGCAGCTGTGCAGGTATTACCAGGAGTGCATGTATTGCATCAGTGATAAGGCAAAAGGCGAGCACTCTTACTTCTCTTATCTTCTACATCTGTAACTTGGCACTTTCTGCATTGCTGTGAACATTAAGAACCAGGTAATGGGTGTCAGATTTTCTCCTTGCTTGCACTCCTGTTAGTCCATTTAACTCAGTATCACAAATAGTTAACACAAATCAGCTGTTAGTGATCAGGCTGTGCTGTTCCCAGATCATAAGCTCTTCTATTTCCCTTCCATTGTAGAAAATGTTGGAGAGCTTAGCAAGCCTTGGAAGTTAACTTATATATAGTGATTAAACTTTCAGAGATCATATAATCATAGAATAGCCTCAGCTGAAAGGGACCCAGAAGGCCTACTTCTGGTTCTGCACAGGACAACCCCAAGAATCACACCATGTTCCTGATTGCTTTGTCCAAACACTTCTTCAACTCTGTCAGGCTGATGCTGTGACCACTTCCCTGGGGAGCCTGTTCTAGTGTTCAACCTCTGGGTGAGAAACCTTTTGAGGTATATAACATAAATCTCCCTTGACACAGCTTCAGGCCATTCCCCTGGGTCCTGTCACTGATCACCACAGAGAAGAGATCAGTGCCTGCTCCTCCTCTTCCCCTCATGAGGAAGTTGCAGACCGCAATGGGGTCTCCCCTCAGTCTTCTCCAGGCTGATCAGACCAAGTGACCTCAGCCACTCCTCACATGGCTTCCCCTCAAGGCCCTTCACCATCTTGGTTGACATCCTTTGGACACTCTCTGATAGATTTATATCTTTTTTATACTGTGGCACCCAAAAGTGCCCCCAGCACTTGAGGCGAGGCTGCCCCAGTTCAGAGCAGAGTGGGACAATCCCCTCCCTTGCCCAGCTGCTGATGCTGTGCCTGATGCCCCCCAGGACACGAGTGGCCCTCCTGGCTGCCAGGGCACTGCTGACTCCAATTCAACTTGCCATTGGCCAGGACCTCCAGGTCCCTTTGTGCAGCACTGCTTTCCAGTATCTCATTCCCCAGTCTGTACATCCAGGGTTGCCCTGCCCCAGGTGCAGAATTTGGCACTTGTCTTTGTTAAACTTCATACAGTTGGTGATTGCCCAGCCCTCTGATTTACCAAAGTCTCTCTGCAGGACCTCTCTGCCTTTGAGGGAGTCAACAGCTCCTTCCAATTTAGTAGATGATTCTTAGTTTTGATTTTTTTTTTTTTCACTACTCTGTAAGGAAACTTTCCATCCTTACAAAACTGAAAATTAAATAATGGAATTGGTTCTCATGGGGAGATGGCTGTGCTGGAATGGTTTTCGTGTGAAGGAATCACAAGTCACTCACAGAGTTCTTCACATTTTGGATTCCTTTATTTTATTTTTAGTAATTCAGGTGCTTGTTGCACTGGCTTTTTGGATACAAATCCAGGAGTGTGCATGGGACCAGGGGCAGTGTGTTTGTAACAGGATATCATCAACAATCTGCAATGCACAGAGTAATGCCACTGGCAGTAATCGTACTGATTCTAGCACTATTGCTTTCAGTTTGGGCTCTAATGAGCCCTGCTATCATACCCATTTTCAAGTGACTGATGGTGAGTACAGATAACCAAGTGAAAAATTCCTTAAATGCAGCTCTTACTCAGCTGGAGTACCACACGCTACCAAAATATGCATAATGCTAGGTAAGAGCTTCCACATTTCCAACATTACCTTGTCAGCTGAAATATGGCAGTGGAGAAAACTGTGCTTTGGTTGATTCAGGCGGATTATGCTGAAGGGCCTGCACTTGCAATGATCGTTTATTTAAATGTACGAAGGCAAAATACAGGAAACACCCCATAAGGTGAATAAGTAGAATACAGATATGTGTAATATTTGAAAGGCTCGGGCCTTCTTTGCCAATTTCATACCTGTAAAGTGTTTGCCAAATTACAAGTTCTTAGGAGTAAGTAGCATAGCAAGGTTTTTATACATGTATTCTTAGTATTGCCAGTTTTTAAATAGGTATTCTTGTACTATCAGCTGGTAAGGTGGGTTCAGTACTGTCATTCTGAAGTGAACTTTTATAGATATAAGTACATGGAGCTGAGATAAAAATTACATTGTGATATCTAATATAAATATTCTATTTCAAGTGGGTCAGTCAAATTTAAAGTAGGAAAATCCAATAATGGGAGGCTTAAATACAGAACATTTCTCTTTTATTAATTTAAGCCATTTTAAAGGCAAAAATATACCATGAAAGCTTACTTTTAGGCTCTTATTTTTCTGTTTTTACAGGACTGGGAGTTTCCACATTTTATGGGTGATGTCGAAGTGAACCTTCCAGGCTTGCCCTCAGCACACATGCAATTCAAAGTACCTTATTTCCAAAAGATACTGAAAGAGGAATATCACATACATATAACAGGTAGGTAATCTTACAGATTGTGACACAGTCACACAGTGAACTGCTTCTGTATAATAAATGTATACTACCATGGTCTTAAACATGTACTTTTGTGTGTGCATCCCAGATTTTTCTCTATTTCTTTGTCTGTATCCATATTCTCCATATATAACCATCTCAAGGAAATGAGGAACTCATATCTTACAAATCAGAGAGGCCTGCTGTTTTTCATGGATTTTGGCAACTTCTTGTGACAATAAGTAATACATAATGTAACTTCAGACATCTTTTATCTTAAATTACCCTCCCAGGGAAATTAGCAGCTTATTTCATCTTCAAATCTCTTCTGTTTTCAGATGCCTTTGCTATGATTTATGCTAATATATTTTCATAACTTTGGTCATTCTCATCTGGCAAAGGCCACTCATAACCATACTTCCATCAGTCATCTAACGAGAAGCAGACAGTTAAATAACCTCAAATAAAATAGAATTGCAGTTATTCAAATGGATGATACATGTAGATAAAAAGTACCTAGTCCTTGCATACTGTGAGTCAGTATTTTAATAACAGTAGGGAATGAAAAAGAGAAGAAGGTTAAATAGGGATAAATATTTTGGTTTTACCTTCCAACTCTACAAAAGGAGTATAGCTCCTCTCTCTACATTGAGAAGAGATGGATAATAATGGATAACAGAAGAATGCAGGTGTGAATTGGCAGGGGTCTTTAACTGCTAATGTAAAAAGTCAAAGCACATGATGCCATACAGAAATAAGATAGATGAGGGCAACCAAGGACACAGCCAAAAAAACTCCTGCAGACCATGGACAAAAGGAGTGTTCAGAAATGATACAAAGATAAGACCAAGAGCTATCAGGTGAGTCACAAGCTCAGCAGACAGCAGAAGCCGAGGGAAGAAAATGTGTCAAGGAAAGAATGACACCAGTACTGAGTTGAGATAGACTGAATGAGGCCTCAGAAAAGGTGTTTTCAGCAGAGAATGCAGAAATGAGATTAAAAAACAGAAAAGAAGATAAAATTAGTGCAGAAGTTACCTGTTAGCTATTGACTGAGGGAAGGCAGATGGGCCAGCAGGAATTACAGATGGAGGGGTAGAAAGTTTTTCAAAATTGAATGTAGGTGCCCTGCTGGAATGCTGACAGAGAATAGCCAGCCAGCAACAAGGAAGAAGAGCTGGTACACATCTGAGGGAGACCATTCGAGCCATTAGTGGTTTATGGAACAGGATAAAGTAAATGATGGCCCAGTCAGTGACTAGAAGGTGTAGGGTGAAAGGAGATGTGATGTGTACACGACGAACACATTTTTCTTTCCCAAGTGAGCAAAAAGAGAAAGGGGCAGAGGAAAAAAAAAAGAGTTTAATCATCAAATATTTTATGTGAATTATAGGTAGGGAATTCAGGGATAGCAAAAAAGATTTTTTTTTCTTTTTTCTCAAGACTAGGGAATGAATTTGGAGGGGCTCAGTCCCACAAGGTTCCCAGATAATGTACTGTTGTTCCATTGTATAAGGAAAAGTAGTGTAATGGATGCACAGAGAAGCAGGAAAAATGACTGAGGCATGGTAGCTTGGGCTGTGTCACCAGACACAGAAACTTGGCATATAATTAATGGGTGATAGAAGAGGAATTGAAGAGCGAAGAACAGTTTTGCATTGTAGAACAGACAGGGACATTGATGATAATCAGGGATAATCAAAGAATAAACAAGAGCAAAGAACATAAATTAGTGATCAGAAATGCAACCGCTAGCAGTGCTGCTGTTTGAAAACATGCCAACCAGATAAACCCAATATTTATGCATTGTAGTCTTCTGCAGAGAGGACTGGAGTCCTTTCTGATTTTCTAGTGAGAAGGCATTCTTTTAATGAGGATGAGATAATGAATGAAGGCTGAGGAAAATTTTTCCCTGCTCAGCATTAGCAAGATCCATTTATTAGATTCGCTAGACAAATCAATCCATTTGACTGCACATCACGTATCCTGTCTACTGAGTGCCTGTTTTATCTCAGTGCTACACCACCCTTTAGGAGATCTAATAAACAGCCATAACACATGGCACAAGAACCTCCCTTTGGGTAAGTTTTGCTTGAACCATCTGTTCTTGCCATCAGTTCTTGTCTTAGGTTAGGGCATCCTCTTGGATAATTTTCAAGCTCTAGTTACTGTTTGGATGTGCAGATACTTGAATATTCTACTCAAATCAAGGTGCTAATAAAGGAAAGAAATTGTTTTAAGTATATATATGTGTATATATAGATGTGTGTATATATATATATATAATCAAGATGAATATAATTCAATCTAAAATGAGGGTAGAGTATGATGCACATGGATGCATCTGCCTCAGGTGACATGGGGGTAGGACAATGATAACCACAGGGAGCTGATTCTATTTGAGCCCTGTTTAATACATGGAACCCAGAATGTTAAATTTAACCATAGGACTTCTTTTAAGTAATAAGCAGGAAAAAAACACTGAAGCCGGAAAAACATTTCTTTTAGTACTAGCTATATAGATAAATCCAGGCTGTAAATCTATGACCTGTGCTGGAATTTTTAGAAACTGGAAACCATTTTCTCCCAAGTAGCAAGGTGAAAGAAAGCATGGCTGAAATAACATTTGTCATCCTTTTTCTGGCAAATTTTATTCTTTATCAGTTCTTACACAGACTGTTTTAGTCACTGTCAGGTGATATAAATAAAAGCAGCCCTATTCAATACTGTTTTTTCAAATAAGCAATGGTCCCACGAAGAAGCAGCTCTAAGGAAAGCAACATTCAGAGGAGTAAGGATTTCAAGCCACCATTCTGTTGGTTTGTCCTTGATGGCTTTGAGCAAGATCTGGAGAGATTAAGAAAGTTACATGTTCTATGTTACCAGCTCTCCTGATTTTGTCACAAGTCTTAAGACAGTTGCTCTTTTTCTTTTTCTTTTTTTTATTATTTTGTCTTAAAGACTTATCTCCTGAATTCAGTGACTAAATGAGAATTTCAGCTTTCATAAAATAAGGACCATGATTGCAGAGAAAAAAATTAAAGTTTGCTTCTGCATAATTCAGTGTCTAAAAAGGCAGATAAAAACAACACTACTAAGTATATTTTTTTAACCCATGCTACTTTAAACTAATAACATACTTTCTTAGGCCTGACTTATGATTTCTGAATGTTGCTGGCAGTAATATTGAATTAACATCTCCTGACTCTAGCTCGTATACTTCAGTGTCATTTTAAATTTACTATGAAAAGCTTATCCTATTTTTACTGGTAACTGAGTACCTCATTTTACTCTCATTTCTTTGCAGCTAGGAACTCCCTGCAAGCATCTACCGAGTATTAAATATTTTCATCCTGTTTTGATAGCCACTTTTTTTAATGAACATCAAAAATAACTTGGATTCCTGCATCTGTTTAGCTCATCTGGATTTCCCTTGACAGATGGTTCGTTGCAAAGTGTGTGTTTTCCTTTCTAGGCTGATGTTTATGAAAATACATAGTCTATCCTAGTTTCTATAATACCCAGGGAAATTTGTAAAACTTAAAAGTAAATTTTGTTACTTCAGATTCTTTCATGGTTAAAAGGCACTGAGGGGGCCTGCCTCATACCCTTTAATAGAAGCACTGGAAATCCACGAGCATCTGCTGTCAAGTATGCAGATAACTTTAAAACTGAAAATGTTGAGGTTTAGGTATCAAAAGAGATGGGAGATTTCTCTGACTGTTTATAATGTTTCTGAGGGCTGATCTAGCCTGAGTGCCCTTCCACCCAAAGGAGAAATCATCACTTTCTTAGCTGGGGAGTTCCCAGCATGGCTGGCTTGTGGAGTTAAACCAACAGCCTGTCTAGATTCAGCCCAAGCATTGCTTACACTGAGTAGCCTGAGGGAGTCTGTGGGCAAAAATAGAAAGGTTAGAGGTAAGAACAAAGCTGTCTGTGCACACAGATGTGAAAAAAACTCAGAGTATTAACATCTTAAATCAGCTGTGAGTGGTCTGTCTGTATGTATGTATCTAGCTAATAACACTAATGTGACAGAAGATAGGAAGAACATTTCAAATGTTTTACAGCAGTGTCTGAATGGTTTTAGACACAAATTACAGTTGAGATAAAAGTTTAAAGTCAACATTTCCTACACTAGCCTCTGGCTGTGGTTGCACAGCATGAGGCTGCTTGCGTCTAGCCTTATTAAGAGGAATTTTCACATTACCTCTTGACCTCAGTAAGGTTGCTGAGGACTGGCTTCTACATGAGATCCTTTTTTTGGGAAATGAATAGTCCATTCCAGAGTGGGCATACAAAAATAAAACTGCTCCAGAATCAGCAGTTGGTTTGGAATATTGGGATATATTCCAAATGTTGTGTGTGGGATTGCCTAAAAATCTTGTTCGATGGTGAAAACATGTGAATTTCTAGAAGAGGGAAAAATAAAAATCCATACTTCTTTCAATGAGACGACCCCTGGCATTCATATAAAGTGCACAGTTGTTCAGCTTCAGCAGGGAGGGGAGACTGTTTCTAAGCAGAGTCCTGTACAGGCTGGTGTTCAGAGCATGGTCCTATGATGCAGGTCCAAGCTGCCACAAGTGGAGATTATTTTAGAGTCAAGGTTTCCCTTCTGGTGAGTGTTCTAGCCAGAAGGATACAATCCTCTTCAACAGACATGGTTTCTCAGAAAACAGGAATGAATTTTCATCCCCAAATGCTGGTTGTAGTCTACAATGCCTATACAAACATTTCACATGTTGCATCACAGCCTGACAAGGACACTACTTGGCTAACTGAATACCTCAAATTTTTCTTTTGGAGGATCTTTGTTGCACCAAACTGTAGTATTGTACCACATTTCCAGATACACCAAATCAGATTCCTAACTCTCCAGATATTATGTGTAGCATGTAAAATGTTGATGCTGGGAAAGCCAGTCATTAACCAGGTCTCTTTTTAGGTAGCGCATGGCCGAGTGACAAAACCTATTTTCCCACATGACTTTCTTCATTGTTAACTTCATTGAAGACTGGATAAAATTATTTTCAGTTTGCTGAAATGATTGACTAGCCTTCCAGTCTTGAGAGCTGATCTTATTGCACCCTTCCACTTCAAATTTTGTCTTTGAATAAACCACTTTCTATCCAAGAAGGGCTAAGTGGGATCAAGTATATGCCAGTATTCTCAGCCACACAAATTTCACCAAAGTAGAGCCAACCCTAAAGCAGCAGTGATACTAATCCTACAGAAACTGGCTAAGAGACAAGTTAAATGACTTCACAGTGTGGGGCTCCATTTTCCCTTGTCACTTTTCATCTGGAATGAAACTTGAAATATTTTTAAATAAAATTAATATCTATACCTTCATAATATATTTATTATGATCCTTTGCAAACCTACAAACTTGAACTTGTTTATGCGCAAGATCAAAGGTTGTGATTGACCTTTAATTTACCTAGTTTATTTCCTATATAAGCTTGATATGTGACTTAAACTTTGCTATAAAAATGATTATGCTAAAATTAAGTTGCAATAGACAATCATTTCATATACATAGATCATACACATATAAAGTTACAATGTTAAAGGCTGGTCAATATATTGTCTCTGTATAACCACATATGAACACAATGACATCTTTGTGCTCCGAAACGTCATGGAACTAGAAGGATTGATCCTTGGCTTATTTGGCTGTCATGCTTGCTAGTACAGCAGTGTACTTGTCTTGGAGAGGGATAGATGGCAGAGGACACTGTATTTGAGAAAGAGGCAAATACTTTCTGTAAGTACCCAAGACAGCACCAACTCATTTTGTGTCTAAGGAGATTCATGCAGCCCTTGGCTACAGGGATTACTGAGTAGGAGCAGAAAGATGTCATTGTGTTCACATATAGTTATAGTGAGACTGTTACTCATACCCAGCCTTTGGTTCTGGTGACAACAGTATTCAAAAGAAAAGGAAAAGTCATACAGCTCATCAAGCTTGACAGTGATGCAGAGGATAGAAAAATTGTCTAGAAATGAGAAATTTAAGGAGTTTTGAGAAAATCCACTAGAGAAGAGTAGCTGTTCTCAGCCAACTAGCTGTCGTTTAGACATACAGGTGGCAATTCATCTTTGTTAAATGGGGTGATGGACCTAAGCGGTTTGCATAGCCCACACGGACCCAGCAATCCCAGCAGCAGAGCTCAGGGCTTTGTTTCTGCCTGCCTAACTCTGACTAGGAGCTGAGTGAGGAAGTTTCAAGTTCATG
Organism: Callaeas wilsoni; assembly: GCA_013398955.1. Classification (NCBI taxonomy): domain Eukaryota; kingdom Metazoa; phylum Chordata; class Aves; order Passeriformes; family Callaeidae; genus Callaeas; species Callaeas wilsoni. The sequence goes on from VWPU01015234.1 coordinate 185,350, forward strand.
CTTTCTATGAAATAGGAACAGTGTATCTTTCTTAGATCAGACGAATGCTTAAATTCTTAATGTGAAAGGGGTGGAGCACTTTTTAATTTTCACTGTATTTTGTGTTTAGCCTACTTTTCCTAAGGAAATGAGAATTATGTGATTTTGTTCTATGTGTAGGTTGGTTTCACTCTATTGAACACTCAGCATCAAATAACTTTTGAACCCATGGCCATTTTCAAAACATTTTTAGACAATGAGGATATGAAAAACAGTGATATTATCATGTGTCCTAAGAAATGGTGGTAAGGTAAAGAACAGTTATCTAAGTGCCCAGCTGAGGAAAAAACAAGAAGTCAGCTATTATATTCTGCTTGACAGCAGCTATTGATCAGAAAATTCTGTGTCTTTCTACTGAAAGACAGTTGAGATGGGAAAAATAGAAACATGAAATACATGGCAAACTTCCACAAGAAACATCAAGTTATATTGTATTGTTTGTTATATTAGTTCATACTTTAGCATCACTTTCAGTCTCTTGGTGTTGAATTGAGAAACTTAAATATTATTAAACGTGGTGATAATAGTCTGAAAAGATAGTTTTCTTTAACACATCAATTGTAAAATCGACAAAATCCTAGGGAGAAATCATAGAATGGTTCCAGTTGGAAGGGACCCTAAGGATCATTTGGTTCCAGCACTTCTGACATGAGCAGGAATACCTTCCACTACACTAGTTTGCTCAAAGACCCATCCAACCTGACTGTGATAGAGGAGTTATTCAGAAATTATAGGATTGTCTGCAAGGTCTTTTCAGTTCAGTTTTGTTTCTGAACAGTGACAATAACACAAGAGAATGAATATTTTTGTTTATTTTCAGTCTATTAAAACTAAAATGAAGAGAACTATTAAACATAATTGCTGAATACAAGAAGTTAGTCTCCTTACCCTCCTGAAGAATTCTGGTTATGCAGTTTGAACACACATACTTTCAGGAACGGGAATCCATAAGTTCTTTGCAAGTCACTAGCCTAAGTAATTTGATAGATCCTGTGGTACATTTTCTTTTTCACTTGAAGCATACTTAAATATGATTCCAGCAAAGACCAAGATCATTCATGACCAGCAGGAACATTCCTCCATGTATGTATTTTCACTTAATGCTGAAACATAGATTTGCCAGGTTCTTGGGGGGTGGCAGTCATCACTGCAGAGGTGAGATCTTAACATATGTCCAACTAGAATGTAAGACATGGTTTGACTGTGAAAATAATATAATTTGTTATGTGTATTCATAGAACACAGATTATAAGAAAAGCTAAGCTGACTAGATTCTGAAGTCTGCAATCAGTCTGTGCTATTTCTCAAGAATCTCACTGTGATTCTATAAATCATTGTTTGTCTGATTGCCCATACCTGGATGTATCTGCTGACCATGGTTGGTATATCAAACAACCTAAGCTGTTTGATTAAAATTCATGTAATTACCAACCTCAAAAATCTCAGTCACTTCAGTAATTTGTGGAATATAAATGGTTCTATCAAATATGGCCTTTTCATGGAAAATTTTCATATGAATATTTTTACCCTGGAATTAATGCTTTTTTTGGTTTATTGGTCTATAACTTCACCTAGTGATCTTAAAAACTGGTCACTTACAAACAGTAATGCCAAATGAATAGATATACTGCTGTGCTTGTGTTACAAAATTATTTTGTGTCCAGACCTAACTGTGAAATACTAAGAGATATTCAGCATAAATCTGACTGTGGTGGAAATTTATTTACAGCTTTGCTTTACAGATTAATAAAAAAGATCTTTTTTTCTCTGAGTATCTTTTATGTATGATGGCATTTGTACTGCTTCTAAAATGGATATATTAGATGACAGAACTTTCTTTTTCCAAACAGGCAAATGGTTTAACTATGGAATTATCTTCCTTGTTTTAATCTTGGATCTGAATATGTGGAAGAACCAAATATTTTACAAACCTCATGAATATGGACAATATATTGGTCCTGGACAGAAGATCTACACTGTGAAGGACTCCGAGAGCCTGAAAGACCTTAACAGAACTAAGTTATCTTGGGAGTGGAGATCCAATAACACCAACCCATTGACGAACCGGACCTATGCCGAAGGGGACATGTTCTTGCACAGCAGATTCACAGGCTCTAGCCTTGATGTCAAATGCCTGGCTTTTATTCCAAGTTTGCTGGCTTTTGCTTTGTTTGGTTTCTTCATCTGGTTCTTTGGGCGATTTCAGAAAACTGACCAAGGCATGGAGAATTTAGACAAGTCATACACAAGAATGAAACGAAAGTCACCATCAGATATGGGAATGACACGAGAAAACACACAGGTGTTAGAAGAACCGTTGAATTTTCAAGAACCACATCTGGTATCCATAAAATCAGACTTAAGTGAAATAGTTTTTAATTCTTCTCTCCTAACTTCCGAAAACTTGAACGCACAACTGAATGAACAAGACAGCCCTTTACAGCCAGTACCAGAGCCCTCTGTCCCTAAAAATAATCCTGTGACTTAGAGGAAAATACCCAGGAAAATCAGTTTAAATAAGCAGTTACTCTAAGATTTCAGTTTTACCTTTTGTAAGTTATAATTTACATAGTGTTTAGAATAAGAAACTCAACCTATACCAAGAGGTGCTCAGCATGCTTTTTCTAGGAATTTTGTTTTTTATTTGTATTATAGTACGTGCCTATTGTATATCTAACATTCCTTTATAGATTGCTTCCCAAAATTGCACAAGCTATTTATTAATACATTACCTTAACTGTATAATAGTGTATTAGATGATTACTTGCAGGTATAAAATTCTACCGTGGTGGTGCCTTGAGACATTAAACTGTTTTTTAACTCAACACCAGGTGTATAGCACAGTTCTTCTCATCTGTTTTGCACAGCTTTTTGTATATGGTTGTTTTAAGTATCATTTGATGTCTTGACAGGAGATAAATATAGTTATTCCTAAAGAAGGTTTTCTATTAGGACATCACAACTTGACTTTGCTATTTACTCATCTGTGAAGTCAGAGATTTTGATGGCCAGACTGCAGAGAAGCATGTTGATTACCTTTTAATTTTTCTGGCTAGCTGCCAAACACAAATACAGATTTATTATGCAGTAAACAGCAGAGACATAATACAGCATGGGTCACTAGTTGTGAAAATATGAGTTTCTCCATCAGTAATAGCAATTATGTGATAATGCCTAATTATGTTTTTCTTAATTAAAGATAAACTGCTCTTTGATTTAAAGTTTTGCCCTTCACCTTTTAGAAACAGAGGTGAAAATACATGGTCGAAGCAACTCTTTCCACCATCACACCAACCCCTTGGAACATCAAAGAGCCAATGGAGTGATTACAGTCAAGGACACAAAGCCCATTAAATCCAGTATTTTTGCAATTCAGTGCAGATATGGTCTGGGTATATGTGAAACATACATAGGAACACACTGCATATAGTCTAATTTCTCCAAGTACTGAAGAAATGTTGAAGGTTTCTAATTAAAATAAAGTAATGGTTGAATTTTATTGCACTTTTTTTTTTTTGTCCTTCAGTTGTTATCCATGAGTATTCATAACTTGGAATCAGAAATAGAGGCAAGCTGGGGGTTTTGCTTTTTTTAAGGGGACTTAGTAATGTGAATTTCTCTGCTGTATGTTCAAACTATATGCACTAAAGAAATTGCATATTTAAAACATCAGAAAGACTCTGATTTGCCTCTAATTTAGTCCTATAGAATTGTTATTACAAGTTACCAAATAATAAGTCATTTTTAAGACTGAATTATTTCCCTGTCACTTTCTGGTGTTGCCGTATTTTGTCTTTGTGACTTTTTTATCTCTGTTGGTTTTGATCTATTTGCTTTTAAGTTTTCAGAATGCTGAATTTAGCATGCATAATAGAACTATGCATTTATTAAGTGTCACTTGAGAGCCAATTTTAATAAACATCATTCAACAATTGTTTATTATGAGGCAGGAACACGTTCTGTTAGTTTTGCAATTTTTTAAAACATTTTACCTATGCATCGCCCTATTTCAATTTATAAATATTTCTGACACTAAAAAAGACAGCATCCCAGTGATATAAAAATCAAATATTTTGTTTATGAAATATTTAATATTTTATCAGGAAAAAAATTCATTTTATAATCATACTAATTTTTTATCCATTAAAAATGATGACTAAACCTAAATCTGTTCACTTTTGCCTGCTTCAGCCTATAAATTGTTTAATTGACTTATGATATAACCAAAGGCAAGCCATTAATAAGTAATGATAAAAGTGTGAGATCCTGCTTGTACTATATAAGAGGTGATATACTGATGTTTGACATTCAAACAGTATTTGATTTCTTAAGTAGTTACAGAAATAGCTGTTTAATTTTGCAGATACATGCTTCTCTGTATGTTTTGGACACTGTAAAACCAAGTACTGAAAATCTCTTGTTAACTCATTTCTCTATTTGTGCAGAGTAGTAGTCAAATACATTAATATGTAGGCAGAAAAATGAAACAATTACTTGAGCCTTACAACTTGCATGATTACTTGACTCTGAGGAAACTGTTATTAAGCAACTGATTTCACAGCTAAAATAATTCCTTGACCTCATATTGAGTTAATGCTTTTAAGGTCGTTATAAGTCTTCATGAAAGAGAGAAAAGCATCAAGTAATCCTAAATTTTGCATGAGTGTTTAAATTAATGGTCAAGCATAGAGACTGCTTATATGATGAATTTGAAAGAAGTTTAAAGATTCTGTATAACCACTCACCATGGTCAACTCATCTAGTTAACTAATGGAGAAAGGACTTCTCAGTCATGTAGGAGTCTAATTTGTATTCACAGACATAGATGGAAGAAGAGAGGAGTATTTCCGTTCTGCACTTGCAGTGTTAAGTTTGAGAAGCCTGAGTTAGGTGGCCAGGCTTGCCCCAAGCACCTTCTGAAACAGGCAGAGACTTGGGAGCTGAACACCCTAAAGATGATTCAGTACCAGCTCAGTCATTTATCTCTGCATTACTGAGTAGTGTAACCCAGCAGGAACAGGCTTCTGGAGTTGGTGCTGAGGACCCAGTGCCCAGAGTTTGTGCGTTTCAGGGGTTTACATCAGTTTAGCTCTCATTTGGTCCTAATAGAGTGAATGAAGGATAGTGGCTGGGGTACATGCAAAGACCATGTGATCTGAGTTAGAGGAGAGTAAGCAGGCACAATCACGACCTCATTCCTGAGCTGAGCTGCTAATGCAGTCATTCTGAGTCTTCTTCCCGAAATGGAAATGTTCCTCCTCCAAGCACATTCATTGTTGTCAACTGTTGTTCACTTTTAACATTCTGAAACGCTTTGCTAACTCAAAACAGTCTGAACTGCTTTCTAGTCTAGTACCCATAACTGGGACCTTAACATGGAAATTTGACCCTCTCCTGAAAGCATAACTATTAGACAATTTTTTTAGGCTTCTATTTCATTTCCTGAGGAACTTGAAAAATCCATAGGAGGGGAGAAACTTGAGGAAGTATCAGTTTTTTCACAAACTACACATCTCCATTCTGCCCTCTATAATGAACCATCTAGCAGCTGCTATCACTACAGGGCTGGCCAGTGTCTGCTTTGTCAAAGATCAGATTTGGTACAATACCTCTTTTTTTTTTACCATAGATACAGCGTACAGTGAGGGATGATAGAAACTGCCTAATATAGTATATATATATAGAAGACACATCTCTAGGATAAGCACATAAGATTTATGAGCCCGCAGGTGCCCATAAATTGCCTTATCATTCTCAACAATTACCTTTACTGAGATGGAAATTACATGAAGCAAATAGAATGTAAGAATTTTTGTAGAAAGTACCTTAAATATAGTATTCATGCTAATGGAAGTGTATAGATATCTTCAAAAACCACATGTATAAAATGTATATGTGTATGTGCATTAGGAGCCTAGGGATTAGTTGATTTTGTTGGAAAAACTGCTGAGTTTCTCAAGGCAAATTACTACTGCCCTTTTTATGCTACATTGCTCCACCAGTTACTTATTCCAGGTTGTTTCATCTCCTCTGCCTCTACTTACTTTGCAGAGAAAATATAAGACCAAAGAAAGAGAATTTAATTGCACTATCTGCAATAACTCCCCAAGTTGTCTAATTTATGCAGAAACTAATTTTTTTCTGTTTTAAAAGATTTCTTTCCTTTCCAGCTACTATCATCATACTTTGTGCTATTGCACTGTGTTACAGTATATGTTAAATTATTGCTTTTCCTGCATTGAATCGCATCCATCATGACAACCACCTGGAAAAAAAGAGCAGACACTTCACAAAGACTGGGAAGGCAGCAATTCAGTTCCTTAGTAGACTGGCAAGCTCATTTTCCCAGAAGTGAGCAGGTTATGACTCCTAGTAAAAGATGTAACAGATTTTTAATACACTGGGCCTAATTTTAACAACCTTCTAGAAGGGGCTCAGCGGGAGAGGACTTTTTATCTCAGGCTGTAAATTTGAGGTACTTACATCCTGCAAGCAGAGTGTTTCAACTTTTTAGGGTGCATTTAAAAGTAACCAGCTTAAACTTTGAGCAGATTGCAAGAACCACAGAAGTTAGACCACACTGAGAGTAAGAACATGAAGGTGATTCACTTCGTGCTTCCTGGCACAGGATGGAGACAAAACACTTTTATCAGATGTTTGAGTGGCTCTGTCCTTCGGATTACAGATAGTGACATGCAAAGATTTGAACTGCATTTATTAACAAACAAGCAGTTGCAGTCCCTTTATCAACAGAAGTGCCGCTGCCAGCACCAGACAGACCAGCACTTCTGGCATACGCTCTGTGTCCTGTCTGTCCATTCTGACTTGCACATGACAAAGGAGTTGTTCCTTTCCCTGTGCACTCAAAATGGTCCTCGGGGGACTCTGGGCTCTGTGAACGTGCTGTGGCATGTTATTGCAATGCCTAATATACAACTCCGAGAAGGACAACCAAGGACAGGCAAAAGGGGGATCTGGTCTGTCAGTTTTATGGCCTTGAAGTGAAGAATGTCACTTATGTGACCATTCCAGAAGCAAATCAATATAAATAGAAGTCCTGTTTCACAGGAGCACAAAAGGACAAATGGAGAGACAGGAAATCACTAGAAATCTATTCCATCTCCTTCAGATATTCAAATAGAAGCAGCAAGTCCCTGTTTCCAAATGCTCACAAACATTTCCCAGCTTCCAGATGACTTTTGGGTGAGTAGCTCTTCTGGGTAACTAGGTTTTAACACCATCATAACTCCCTCCTAATACTTCCTCTGCATGGAGGATGTCAGCAGCTTTTCACTGTTTGAGGGAATGGAGCAGTTCTCTGAAAAGGAAGTGGGAAAGAAATTTTAAGGGAGAAGATCCATGAGGCTGGTACTCTCCACAGCAAACTCTCTTTTGGAGAGATGAAAAGTATTAATCCAGCTGCTTTGCAAAGAGGAGTGAAGTAGGAAAATCAAATCCTTTCAGAAATATGTCTTATATTAGCAGCACAGTTACAGAGATACTTCTAATCTCATGCTTTTCCTTTAGTGTGTAGCAATTGGGGTGTGCAGAAGAGCAGCTTATCTGATTCCTGCAGGCTGGTTATAGACCCAGCTCTCATGCTGCTTGTGACATCTGGAACACTTCTCTTCATATCGAATTTCTTCTTCTCTTAATTTTTCTCTCGTTTTTCTCCTGAAAAGTCCATTTAATTTCTTTCTTCTGTTTTTATTTCCAATAAACTTTTATTGTTAGTGACCTAACCCGCAAGTTACCCTCCAAAGGCCAATAATTACTGTTATTGATTCAGTACCATCTGTATCTCTCTCTCTCCCTTTCAATAGGGATAAACATTGATGGTGACTGCTCTGAGACACTGCATGCCTTGCTGACCTTTCCTTTGAGAGCTTTGAGGGTACATAAAGGCAGTTGATATGCTGGTGGCTACTAGGTCTTTTGGTCAACAAAACACATACTCAGACATGGTTAGAGTTTCAGTATTTAATTGTTCACAGAATCACTTGCTGAAAGCAGGTATAGCTTGAGCCAACAACAGCTAGAATTAATATATTCCAAAACTGCAGTGGCTCCAGCTGCTCCAGATGTTTGAGGACTTTTGTGAGGTTCATTCCCTGTTGGCTGTGGCAGCATTGCTGAAGATGCATGTGTGACTTAACTTTAGTGTCATCCAATGATAGCACAAATCTGATCCCTCAAGTAGAGATAATTTCCAGTAATCATTGTTTCCATGTTTCCATGGTTACTGGAGAAATTTCTATTTTTGCTTCATGAAGCTATAAAAATCAGTGTCTTCCAAAATCTTTTCAAGGTTAAAGTTATATTATGACTAGACAATATAACCATTTTTGCTTCATCTGTGCCACATCTTTACTCCCTTTTCACCCTTTCCATCACTTTTGACCTGCTGATCCACAGCAAAGCTACTCCTCAAAAATAATCCCAATGGGGACAGCAATCAAATTCTTTCCTATGAGTCCTGGAGAGACTTCAGACATCATTCATTTAAAAAAAAAAGTATTCTAAGGTCTAAAGAGTTTGTTATTTATATAAAAACAGTTAAAGCAGATGCAACAGAAGTTGGCAGTAATGTCCTGTCCATTTTAATAGCAAATCTGCCTACGAGGGCCAATATAATTATTTGCTGAACCTGTCAGCTACAGGTAGGTTTAGTGTGTAGTATTTAATGAAACCTCCATGTAAATATGTGTTGTTGCACTTAAAAAGTTGAGTAGTTTTTTTTCAGTTTTCAAGCCCAGGCGATACCTCTATCACCTAAGAGAGCACAGTGACAGGTCCTTATTTAGCAACCAGTCTGTGCCAACAAGTTCTTGAAAGTTACGTAGGACCATTCAAAATAGAAGCTCAGATCCATAAGAGCTATGTGGCTATTTTAGGTCACTGCTCCTGAGCCTTGTAGCTCTGAGGAGTGTCACAAAGACAGAGTGTAATAATGGTCTGACTAGACTTCAAAGGTGTCTGCTTCATCTGGATGTGCTTTAGTGCCTTTCAAAGTGCACATGGAGGAATAAATACAGGTAGCCCAAATGTCCCTCCTGGTGTTTTAAAGGCTCCAACTTTATATCACAGAAACATCCACCAACCTTTTGGAGAAGTGAACCAGGCAGTTTACAAGACCTTTCCTAGGGATCTCTGCCTTTCTTCTGTGGTCACTTGAAAAACATATTTTACTAAAACTACCCACTCATTGTCTTGCACTTATAATGACACCACTATCACATATGAGTCTCTCAGACAAATATAACTACAGAGATTGGAAAGGAACTGCTTGCAGGCTGTGCAATGCAAAAGAAAGGCAAAAGTAGAGAGGAAAATTAAAAGGCTAAGACATGAAATCATTCAGTCAATTTCATACATGTCAGGTATACCCCGCTTGCCTACTTTATTAGGACTTTAGTCTTTCCAGTTTGTTGCTGTCAAATGTTTTCTTTACTCCATGTAATTCACATACACATGGACATGGCACGGAACGTCCCAGGAACAGGATTAGGCATATGTCATCCTTGCATAAATTTCAGCTGGAGAAATTAGGTTTTAGAAATCAGAAGGCAGTTTTGCTAGCATCAGATTCCTGTTGTCTCATGCCATGAAACTGCCTCAGGGTAACCACCACTGGAAGTGGAAATAAGTTACTCCTTCCTTAACTGCCTTTTGGAGTTTCCTCCAGAAGAAACCAGTCTGGTTTCAGATACCGTGATCTGGAAAGCAGACTTCAACAGTGCTTCAAGTAATAGCAAGTAACATGCACAGGAGTTACAAAGCCACTCTTTTATCCCCTCAAATGGTGACATCCTATTGTTCCTTTGGAAATGATATTTTGCAAAAAGGAAGTAGTTAAATTCCTTTTCATAGTAATAGCAAAGACTGCCAGTGTTTTAGTGATGGAAACTTCAAAATTTATACTGGATTGTTTTTCTTCAACTCTGTCAAGTGTCACTGAGGAGCAATGCTAAGAGTTGAAAAGACAAGCAACAAAAAGTATTCTGCTAAGATGTTCCTGTCATGTACACTGTGAATGCATTAATTTTTTCTTGAATGATAAAACAGAGAGACCTGTAAAACAACAATTTTTTGTAATGGGATTCTGCACCTAGGGTCCTGATACACAGTCTCGTCTGAGATGTGAAGGTCTGCCAGTATCAGAGTAATAAATACCGGTTTTAGGGACAAGATGAGGGGACACAGTCACCCAGTGAGAGCACATGTGAGCAGCATGAAGTGACAAGTACTGTGCTACATCTCCGCCTGCACGCAGCAAGGCTGGAGTGTTTTGCCAATCAAGGTCAATCTGTGCAGATGGAGGGAATGGTGAAAGGCGGGTGGTGGGACAAGTACTTTTAAACACATGTATCTGCTGGCAGCTTTATCATCCAGACTTAAGACTTTCTTCTTCCTAGTTGCTTGAGCCAAAACTTTACTTCGAATAACATTGGGGGATGCGAGACTGCTAGAATTTTCTCCTGCTGACTGAAACTTTTTGGAGATTAATTCAAAGATGCTTCAAGTTTTAATAATATAAACTGGATATTCTTGTTGAGAGAAAAGCCAGCCTATTTCTTCCTTACAGCTTGGATGGTCTACCAGATAGCATAGCAACATTTTCAGAGTTCTAACTCTGAAGAAAAAAAATGCCTGAAACAATCTAAAAAGGAGGAAACTAAAATGCATCAGCCTCTTAGATAACTGTAATATAAAAAAGTCATGTTCTCTATTCTGACAGTTTGTAGAAACCTGAGGAGCTTACATCATACGATACAAAGTTATTTGAGCAATGTTCTTGTTTTTGTAGAAGGAATGGCTTTGAACTGTGAGCAGATTCGCAATTTAATTTTGAGAGAAATCAGTGTTCCCCTCCCAGAATGATCTGCAGTTGGGACCGGTGTGAGTGGTCTGGTTTGCACCCCCAGCACAGTCTGGGGATTTACAGAAAAAGAACAAATTCCTCAGTCCTTGCTGCAGGTGTGGCCTGAGAATCCAGCTTTGTGTGCAGAGCTTACGTAGGTCCCGAGGTGAAAAAGGATAAAAGGATTTGCAGATACTTATTGCATTCCATGTACAGCTTTGATCACACTTTCTCTGGCTTGTTTTGTATCACTTCTTTGAATCGTGCCTGCTGTCTAATCAACAATTAACTTCCTACACACACTGTTGGACTCAAGAGGATGGTGGTCTTAAGCAATGTCTCTGAATTCACCCTAGATGCAAGGGTGCACTTGTGTTCCCTGACTCCCTGTGACTGAGGGATGTGAGCCCCATTACAGAGAAGCACCTCCTCAGAAAACCCCTGAAACCATGCAACAGAATTAATTGCACCGTCAAAAGTTGCTGAGCAGCTGCATGGGTTGGAGGGTTAACACCCGGGAGGCACCCAGGGATACCGTGTGCTTGGTTTTCAGCAGCACTGGGAACTTCAGTCACACTGGAAAAATTAATTCAATTCCAGATAATCGAACGCGTTTCCTAATTCAAAAATTGTTGCATATCCCAGCAAGAGAGATGATGGCTGCATCCATGGGAAAAGTGCAAAGAGGATGCCGGTAGGAGTGACTTGAGGGGCAACCTTTCTATGAAGGACGTGAGGGATTTCCTGGAGTGTCACTGAATCTGCACAGCAGTGCTTGAAGAGTTTAAACTGCCCATAGTGTTCTGAACTCCCACTTCTAGTTTGCTCTAACTGGGAGGTTTCTCCTGGTGATGAGGATGGTTATATCCCTGGTAGCGCTGAAACTCATCTTTTCCTTTTCTGGATCTAATTAGCCCAGAGATGTTACCAGTCATATTCCATGACTTGCAGGAGTCAGTTGCTTGAGCAGTCTTTATCTCACAGACAGACCAAACTGAATTTCTTGTGCAGTGTCATGGCTTACCAGGGTTAAAAAGTAATATGTCAGCAGGCACCTGGATCCAAGTATCTATCCTTCTTAGAGAATCATCAGATGTGACACAAGTAGGGCGTGTAGGAGGATCAAACACGAGACAGTAACAAGCTACCAAGAGCATATCAGCAGCTGAGTGTCTAAAGAAACAACCTGTTCAAACAGCAGTGAGGGGCACAGAGTATTCGGGGTAAGAAGGGTCAGATCCATAACTTCTTTAATGTTTTAAAATGGCTTTCTTGGACATTTTAGAGCACTTCTACAGGGAAGTAAGATGTAATCACTGCTGGAAACGGAGGAAAAGGACTGAGTTACAGCACTAAAAATCTGTTATAAGAGTGTACTGCATTGGCATGTCTTGATGGATGTGGGTGCTCAACCCTTTTGAGAACATGAATATATATGTAGGTGGCAAAATACAGATTTGAACTTTAGCTGAAAAGATTGTGAACTGAGGTGTTTCACAGGTACTTGTTCATATAATGAAAAAAATAATCGTCCCAACTCTCAGCCTTTCTCCCTCTTTTCTGTCAGGACTGTGTCATCTGGTAGCCTACAGGAAGCATCAGCATGCTGCAGTACATCAAGACTAAGACTAATGCATGTGTAAGGAGTAAATGACCTTTAGATGAGGTAGAGCTTCCAAGTCAGAGAAGAAATGGAGTCTGACCACTACAGCTTTTAGCTCAAAAGCACAGTTTCCACATATTAGCACAGACTAACTTCAGTACTAAACTAGTCTAGGGCAGCAACCACCTATGACCTGTAGACTAAATTTCAGGATTCCCAACAGACCTTATGTTATTCCCTGGTCCACTCAACAGGTTTAGGGAAAGGTAGTTTGATTCACTCTGGGTGATGTGTGGGACAAACAACAAAATTCTCAGGAGGCTCAATAAGAAACTTCTACTTGCAAACTTTAGACCATTAAGGAAGAATAAGGTAATTGGCAAATTTTAAAACAACATCCAGACAATGTAAGGCACTTCACAGACTTTAACTTAGCAAACTTAAACTTAGCCAACTTGAACTTACCCAGACACAACAAGGCATTGACTGGAGATTTTTAGTCTGGCTTACAATATATTTTGAGTAGAAGTAAGGAAAAAAAGAGAGAAAGTGAAAGAAAGGAAAGAAAGAAAGGGAAAGGATAAGAGTAGAAAGATATTACCGCCCATGGATCCAGTGATGAGGCCTGACTGTTGAAATTTAGATGTCTCTTGGTCAAAGCAATGGTCTCAGTCTTGATCCAACAGAGGTTGGGGATGCAAGGAGCCTGTGAAACACAAAGTTCAGTGGGTTAATATAGGTCCAGCTATAGGTGGGAATGCCCATGTACCTCCTCTGAGGGGGGAGTTTTACACTGTCTAATGCAACACTGTGGATCATGCACAGGCCTCTGGTGGAAGGCCCCAAGAAATGGGTATTTCAGGGGTCTTTGATGGTTTATAACACCTTCTAAGAGATGACAGCTGCCTCTCACATCAGTGTTGGTGAGCCAAATAAGCCCCATCAAAAGGAATGAATACCTTCAGGCCTAGGGAGGACATGATAAAAAGCACTATCCCACTTGGCAAGATCTGCTTCTTATTGGCCTCTTCTTTCACCTGGCTCAAGCCCCAGCTTTTTATTAAACAAGTGTTGATTTGTCATGGTCATCCTCTGGTGCTCACCCCCACTGCACCTGGGCTGTTACCTTGCACATCATCAGCAAAGCACCCCTGCTCTTGCAAATGGCTGATTGTTTGAGTCTTTAACCATTTCAGCCTCTCACAGCCTAAAAAAAAGAAGCTGAGAAAGCAGAGTACACCTTCTAGGAGGCTTCCATTTGCTTTAAGCATCTCCTGGAATAATTCACTGTCCTAGACATTGTTATAGCCTTGTTACATCCCACTGATGTAATTTCACTCTTTTTATTAGATTTGTACATTTTCATAGTTAGCTCTGCATTTATGTGTGTGCATGCTGGGTTGTACAGTATCTGAAGAGAAGGTGCAAAGATGATAGAATTAGGCTCTTTTCAATGGCAAGACAAGAGACCACAAGCACAAATTGAAACACAGGAGGTTCCCTCAGAATATCACGAAACAGTTTTTCACTGTGTAATAGGTTGCTCAGGAAGGCTGTAGAGTGTCTTTCCCCTGAGAAACTTAAAAGTCATTTGGATATAGTCCTGGGCAACAGGCTTTACGTGGTCCTGCTTGAGCAGGGGAGTTGGACCAGAAGACCTGCGGAGCTGTTTTCCAACCTAAACCACTTTGTGATTCTGCAATTCAGTGAAATTATCACACTTTTACAGGTGTTTTCAGTGTTTGTCTCACACTTTTCTTGTCTCTCAGTAAAGATACAGAAGTAACTCTAATGATGCCTTTACTATAGTTGCAAATAAAACAAAGCCCATATACCTGGTGGATACATACTGAGATATTAGTCAGGAACACCAAAGGCAAGCACCAAAGAATGTTTCAGTGATCTACTTGTGACTATAAGTTTCCTACCTGCTGCTAGAAAGGTGATTATAGACTTTCTGTGCTACAAATATTCACTTCACAGATACTGCTCCTGGGGAGCTACTCACACTCTCAAATATTGCTTTCTGTACAACATGACTGATCATTGCAAAGCCCGGTTTTGTCATATGATGTATGTGAAAAGGAGAATGGGACAAAAACTGAGCACATGGACACTGGCAAAGGAAGACTTCCTCCACACTGGAAAAATCCTGGCCTCACATCTCCTAGTCCAGTGCAGAGATGCTGTTCAGTCAGCCAGTGCCTCATTCTAGTGTTTCACCCTCTATGTGGAAACTCCTGGCTTTGGAGATGTAGACAGCCTGGCTGGTGCAAGCCATACTCATCATAGTCCAGCTCACGATTACACTCCTCAAGCCACCTCAGGAAACCTCTTCCCTACAGCTCCAACTTCATGACATAGTCCACCAGGGTACTCGTGAGACTCAGAACCAGTTGGCCATCTGTGCTGGAGCCAGCCAAATGCTCCTCAATCTCAGACAGCATTAGGTTAGTTACTCTCCCTGTCAACAGGAGGGAAGAGTGGAAGCTGGTGCTGCCTTGGGTCCTAAGGTTGGATTGCAAGGTCATCTTCTGCAACCCCACTCCGTGACTCTCTACCAGTGAGAACACACCCACAAATCCCCCCACAGCCTACAGTGCCCATGGATGTCACCGTGCTGGCTGTTGGCTCACAGTTCGCCTGCACACAGTTGTCTCACTCCATCTGGGCAGGCTGCTGCTGGCAGTGTTGATCTCACTCACCAATGCAGTATGATCGACAAGACTTTATTTTAATGTAGGCAGCTTTGGTGAACATAGCTAAAGGCAAGGGACTGAGACAAAGCTCAGCCCATTTGGTGTCCTGAGCTCCTCCTTGTCATATCAGAGTGATTCCAGCTAGCCAGAGATGCTGCAGATTGATCATAATGTTAATGGGAAAGACATATTCCTCCAAAAAACCCACCCCAAAACACTGTAAGAGTGATTTGAGATAGACCTCCACAGAATAAGTGTGCCATGCTTGGGCCCACAGAGATGTGGGAAAGGAAGAAAAAGGATGCAGCACAGGAGATCAAAAAGACTTCCTCAGCCAGGGGAGCAGGGATAAAGACAGCTTCAGCGAGGGCTGCAGTGAGGATCATGTCTGCAGCTGATGCCAGGTGACATCTGTGAGCAACTGATGAGTTGTGAGTTCAGAGAGAAAGCACTGGCACATGCTCTGCAGAACCCAAATCCAGAGGCAATGTTCTCAGCTGCAGGTTGAGGATGAAGGGACATGCTGAGAAAGGCTGAAAATTAACTGATCAAGATGGCCAACAGTTTAGGAAACAAGTCAAAGAAACACAATGAAGTTTAAGTATTTCTTCCTTCACACTAATTAGTCACTTATTACAAGGCTGTCAAGATTCTCCTTCACAGCCTTTGTACCTCATCCTCACTTACGGTGTTTTCAGGTGTTTCTTTTAAGAAAATAAAGAATTGAATTAACATACTGATTGCAAACTGTTGCTCGGTCTCAATTCTTGGCTGTTGCATCTCATTCTCAGAATCTCTTCTTGCCTTGCCTTGTTGAAAAATAAACTCTTTGGGAAAAGAACTGTTCAATGCCCTGGGCTATAGTGAGAAGAATCAGTTTCTCAACTGGGTACAGAACTACCAATAACAAAAATATCCTTTTTCTTATTTATGCTTGATAGTGTTCAGGAGTCATTATCTTGTGCACAAGTTGTGTGGTTATGGGTGAAAAAAATAGCTTATAGCTACTTGCATGAGTGATGATACATTGTCAAGTAAAAAAATTATAATTAGTGATAATATATGAATTGAATGCTAGACTCCCATGGTTTGGTGCTCAGACGCTGATTTATGATTTACAAAAATAGCTTATAGATGTGATCTCCATGCTGCCATACACCAAACCAATACTTCATCTCAATCTGTACATCCCCTGGGAATTTTAAGTGCAACCTGAGCATGCAATCATCCATAAAAGGAGGAAGCATTGCTTTTATGTCATGGTTTATTTTCTTTTCTTAACTCTGATTTCTGCCTTGAAGTTAGACCAGCTAAAAATGAGTTGTGCAAGTGTTGTTCCTTTGCACTTTGTGAGGTATTTGACAAAATGATCTTTAAATTTCATTTCCAGAAGAACAGCACAGTTTATGCTTAACAGAAGTAAGCTTCAAAAAGTACAGTAGGGAACATTATATTCTCTCTTTGCCTATGTTGAAGTATGGTGTCATTGATCTTGAGCTTTCAACTGATATCAGACAAAACAGAGCCTTTCTTCTGAATCAGCTGAACTTCAGAAGCTACAAATGGAAGGAAAATGGATCCATACCTCACTATATTTAATTCCTCAAACCTAAACCTGGCTCCCATAACTTTCTCTCAGTCATTTAAGAATCTTTATGCAGTCCCACTATGTTTCATAGTTTTGTGCAGCCATCAGAGAAGATCGTGGCATTGTTTGCTCCTGCTTTCATTCTCTGAGTATCACAGAAACATTGCTTTAGGTTTGAGTTTTCTGGTCTCAGTTCAAAGTTTTGGACCTAAAAACTCGATGAGAAATGAAGGGTAACGCTCTTGATCTTACAGAGTTGCACTGTAATAAAACACACAATGTAGGGTTGCGCTGACAAGGCCCCAGAGTGACCAGGCTCAGGCCAAGGGGGCTGTTGTCCCTCTGGGTCTGCACATGGGCTGGCTTCCCCAGACACCTCCAGGTCTGAGGGAACTGGATGTGGAAAAGCAGAGGTAAGACCCAGACTGAGGTTCTAGTTTCATCACAGGACTCAGACTGGTCGGTGTTTTAAGAGGATTAATATAAAAGTGTTGCACAGGTCTTGTTTGTATTCTGCTGCTTTCTGCCAATCTACAAAGGGTCTGCATTTGCACACAGATTCCCTTTGTGAGTTGAGCGGCCTCTGTAGCTCTCCTGAGGGTGACATGTGGAAAATGGAGTACCTGCATTTGAATTTTAAATTTCTTGTATTACATGGGAATTACCATTACTATTACTATACTGATAGTGCTTTAGATTCACTAAATGCCAGAACTGGCTTTCTTGAAACCAACTTTACAGCCGTCTCATATGCAGTGACATAACTATGAAGAAACTGTTGTGGAGGACTTTTCATACACTCATCTGCTGTTAATACAGAGGGAAAATAATTTCAGGGTTTTTATTTTGACAAGCAGTATCTCTGTGGAAAAAATAATGTGTAAATAAGGACTGTGAGTAGGACTGCCAACCAGAGCTGAATAGAGAATTCTTATTTGATATTCCCATACATTGCATAATTCACTTGGTAATCACAAGGTCTGATTATCTTTTAATACTCTTATTTGGATGTGATTATGATATATTGTGCATACAAGTAAAAAATCAATGCTTTCACTAATAATTTTTTAAATTTAGTCAACGCATTTCAAAATATAACTTTTTAAATCTCTCTTCTAATTTTGAAAATACTCTTTATGTGAATATTAGTATTCTCCCAACTGGTGGTATTAAAAATTACCCTTTAATGTGTACCATGACATCCACAGAGCAGAAAAACAAACCATTTCTACTGCCAGTTGGTTTTCCACCAACTTGTTTTGCAACAGATAAAAAGAGCTGTGCCATACAGCCATGCAGGGAAACTAAATTCATCAGCAGGCATGACAGTGTACTTGCCAGGTTTTTGTAAGCCAAAATCTCCTGACACCTTTTTTTGGAAGGATCAGCATAAGTCAGGCTGACCATAAATTCAGAACACTTCCTTTATTACATGGCTAATCTCAACATTTAGTGAGCACATGCAAAAGTAACCACCTTAAGAATTTATAGGTGTACTTGGTAAGTGAGGAGGTATAAGAAATACAGCCAAGCCGGCAAGACTTTAAAGTTCTACTGTGATAGATCTTACTGAGGGAAAGGACTGCAAAGCTGTCAATAGCTGCTTGTAAACAGTAGAGCTTGAAATAGGGAAAACATGTTTTTTCCCCTGTCAGAATGGCACAAAGGCTTGGCTGAAGCCCTTTCCTGGCCTGTTCATCTGGCTGACGTGAGAAATGAGATATCGATTTTTCTGATACCATATGATCAGAAACTTAGAGGAGCCACAAAGCTAGCAAACAACACACAGTTTATTACACTCTAAATGAGATGTTGGAGAACTTTTGCAACACATGTCTTTTTATTTACCGAATAAAACTTGATTCACATTATTAACCAAATATATGTAAAACACATACTGCTAAGATTTGCTTCTGGTGAGAATTGATGTCGTTAGGAACTGGCTTACATGCTCAGCTTCCCATGCTACAGAGGATTTGTTCCTGAAAGGAAAGAACTTCTTTGTTAAAAATAAGCTGTAAGTATGCAATTTTTCAGAATCACTCCATTAAATTAGAAACACAGTTGCTGCTCATTTCAAGGAAATATGTGCAGCCAAATCCATTCTGTATCCTTGAAATTATCAATCTAAGCACCCAGAATGATCTCTTGTCTAGAAAATAGTGTACAAGAGGAAATCAGAGTGGAAAATATAATTTATTATATATTGCATGACATTAAATTGTATTATATTATGAAATCACAGGGTAAAGTCAAGAGTACCTGTAGGTACTTACAAGAAATTAAGATCTCAATATACAACAACATAAGATATTTCATTCTTTCCACTCAAAGTCACTTAGCTACAAGAATCAAAATAGAATAGTCTGAAGATCCAGAAACAACAATGGGAATGAAAACAACATGCTCCTGGCATCAGTAACAAGTTTGCATTATTTTATCTCTGCTAGAGAGACATGGTAACTCAAAACTTTCTTAATAAGCCAAAAAGTCGCAGAGGGCTGCAGTTTCCCATAGGAAAAACATCTTTTAATCATAGACCATATCTCTTAATGATAGTCCAGCACTCACATCCCAAGCATCTGTTCTGCTGATTGCTATTACTTTAAATAGCCAAGGCGTTAGCCTGTCTGCATTTAAATGAGCAAGGGGATAAATAAGCCTTTTTCAGTTTCCAAAAGTGTTGCCAGTGAGAAGGACAAAGGCCCAGCAGGACGGCCCCAGTGAAAGGTGCAGATCCCCGTGGGCGGCAGGCAGCAAGCCGTTCTGCTCAGAGCACTGTGGAGAACGCGATGCTCTTCCTGACAAGCGGCTTTCTGGGAGCTATTTCAGAGCAAGCCAGTTCAAAAGAGGAAACATTCCTCAATATTCCCCCAAAAAAACAACCGTAAATGGAGGCTGATCCTGGCCCTGCAATCATATGGGAGGAGATAAAACATGAAAAGCCAAGCCCAGCAATTTGCATAAACAACTCTTAAAATGAAAGTTCAGGGAACAAGCCTCATCATCTGTGCATGTGAAGAAAACACGTGAGAGATGGAGTCCAACCCTGACCAGCATCAAGCTGAGAACCTGGAGTGGTTGAAACTCCCTTCTTTGTGCCCCTCATTTTTGTTCAGGGCTCTGTACCCCATCCTGGGCCATATGCTGGCTAACCAGGGTCTGTGGGTAAGTCCTGGGCACAGCATGCACATCCCCTGTAACAAAGTCAAAAAGCCCACCGTCCCCTCAATTCCTGTGCCTTCCCATGCAGATCTCCTGCAGGCTCAAATTGGGTCTGAGCTCCATGAAGGCAGGTGGGGATTTCCTGTGCCTATGGCACATGGGGAACGTCCACTCAACTCATCAGTGGTTTGCAGACAGGCGTTAGTGATGAGGCTCTTCTTAGCTGGACTGCACAGTTGGCTTTTTTTCTTTGTAAGTGGGTCCTTCCAAAGCCAAGGAGGAGTGAGGGCTTTCCCAGGAACAGGAGAGTAGATTTGCTGCATTTTTTACCTGAAATACTGTGTCCAAAACACTGTGTCACTACTCTGATGAATAGCCCTTCTACTCTGTTTTGCTGTTTAGGAGTGAACAACTGTTTAGCTACAACCTCTTCTGTCCTGGAAAGTTTCACAGGACTGGACACTTATTCCTTCCATGGAAGCATGTTCATTCTTCTTTAAAAATTCATTATATCAATGAGAGGTTCATAAGAATTTCTTCTCTGGTTCATTTTCAGTGACATTCTTTGGCATTACAGAGTTTATTACAACAGACTTCTGATGAGAGCATTTTGATCCAGAATCCCATATGGCTTACAGCCACAGTAGCCATGTGAGATCCGACTGGAAGTCCCTCTGAGCCAATAGTCATCTAGTGTGCCCTTGGACAGGGGAGGATAGGGAGTGTGGGGTTCCATGACAACAGCTGCACACGCACTCTCAAAGAACACCACAGCTTGGGGAACACCAGAACCTCCCTGGCCAACTCATCCTGATCTCACAGAGGGCACTGGCCCATGAAAGGCTCATGTCTGCAGACCCAAGAGCATGATGCCTGAGTGCCAGGGATGAACCAGGGCCTGTGTGCCCATGGTGCCAGCACAGGGCACCACGAGGGCGTGTTGTCAGTGCTTGACCCTGACCAGCTGTTAAGTGAGGCAACTGGCCTGGGGGCCAAGGGGAATGGCTCTGGGAGTGGGGCACATGGATTCATGGTCTGGAGGCAGGGAGCTGTGGAAGGTTCCCCACTCTGGGGCCACCAGACTCAGCACTCTCTAACAGGAATGGCTTACTCCAATCCTTGCTTTAGAGAAATTCTCAAAGGCATCTTCCAAGTATATAGATCAGGTCAGACATAACTGAGAAGATGCTTGTTTTGGCTCCCATCAAGGCTTCAGCAGGAGCTAGATGCTGAGCTGTCTAGCACATCTAGTCTGACAAATTAAACCCAGTCTATTTGCTTGGGAGATATGCATGTGTTTGCATGTGTCTCAGCTGTACTTCCAAGCAGAATATTAAGAAGTATATCCGGACAGTGTAGTTTCAAATGAACACTTCAAGCAATGTAAAGAAAACCAGATGCTTTATGTTCCCCATGACTTGCTGTCCAACAAAGGTGTGCTAGGAGAACTTCTCTCTATTTTCCAGTCTGATGTTGCCCAGTTCTAATAAGTTGTTATGCTATTTTTTTCCCTTTTATCTTCCAGATTCAGGCCTAGAAGTGTATTTGTTCAAACTAGGTTTGGCATATAAATAATTGAAATACACTAAGAAGTGGACGTTTTTATTGGCTGATTTGTACAGTGGGGAGAGTAAAGTGGTTGTGACCTTCTGGGTCTGTGTTTGACAAGCATATAATCGGGAGGCAAGAGGGAGGTTCAGAAGCATGCCACTACATGGAAAATGAGCCACTTTTGCTTATGAAGACATGAGGTTGTTCTTCTAAATGGCCTCTCATTTATGCAATGTACAGCCTCCTTTAACAGCTCTGTTGGGTTTTTGAGATATTCCTCAGTGACTTGTTTGGTTAGGTTTGGTTTGGTTTTAGTGGTCAGAGAACCTGAAAGCAATGCAAGACAAATGAGTGAAAACATTGTGCATACAGTGCCAGGAACCTCAGCAGATAAACCTCAGGAACACAGGAAAACCAGAGCAGGGAAAGGAAAAGGAAGGAGGAAAAATGCCCCACATGAGTTACTGGTTTGTTTTTCTGTCCCACTGATGGCCCGCAAAGAAACATGAGAACTCCTTCACATAAAAGTGAAGGGAATGTGTTCCTTTAATTGTGGTGCAGAATCAGCTCCCTTGTTGGTCACTTGTGCTGCCTGTGAGTTCATGTGCTCTGCAGTTCATTCACTGGCTTTAAATCTTTCATGTCAATGTAAATAACCTGTGATCAGAAAGGGAGGACCAGGTTACTTACCTATCTGTTACCACCTAAACATGGGACGGACTTTAGCAAAAAACACCATGATGCCACTGTTTCTGCTCATCTGCACTGATCTAGTGCTTTCAAATGGTTTATTATTTATAGAGACAATTTTAGGCCTAGTGTAAAATACATTGTTCTTTTTGAAAAATCAAACTACACTATATTAAGCATGAATTGTATAGAATTTTTTATATTGTTAGCTCTCGATGCATACTAGGAAATGCACTTTGCAACAGTCCTTGCAGTCTTCAGTGTCAATTTTTTATTAATGCTTTCCTGGTAATTCTGCATGTGTTTCTAATGTAGGTTGGGAATTAAATGGGAGCTCTTCAGTGACTAATATGACATTTTTGAAGTTTCACGGATGTTAACAAAAGACTGTGCAGCCCAGCGAATAAAAGCTACTCAGTAAGTTATAAATGACACTAAGATTATATCCCACGTAGATTACTTTTTTAATTAAAAATTATTTACTAAAAGATTGCAACTTTCTGCAAGACGGTATTCTAAAAAATATTTATTCCTCCTGTCCACCACATGCCTTGCAGTAACTGGACATCCAGGAATGCAAAAAGGAGACTGAGTAAAGACAGCACAGCTCAGCTCTAGGCTATGGCATTCAGCTAGGATGAGAGATAGCTTTTTTTTAATTAGACTTGAAAGAAGCATAGAGAAAAGAAAAAGGTGGGAATGGGACCAGAAATGTGCAGGAGGTAGTGGCTGGGCACTTACTTCCTGGTCAAGTGAAGAAGGAAATAGAGAAGGGTCTTACACTCTAGTCTTCTCCATCCCAGAAGAGCACTGAGACATACCACTGCAACACAGCTCAGCTGCCTACAGCTTCTGTTTAGGTGAGTAATTCTAGATCGTCCCAAGGAACCCTTGAAATAAAACATTCACCTGATTCATCACTGCCATTACTGCTCTTTGAAAATTTACAGTGTTGAAGCAAACATTTCAGAAAAAAAATTCTCTATTTCTATTCATTTCTTCAGGCTAAACATTTTCTGGTATATACCTTACAAATTCACGTCATGATAAATGGGGTTCTTTAAAGACAGGATTTGGTTTGACATATTATGTCATTGTCCCATATCAAAAACATTGCCGGTTCTAACAACACACATTATCCACTGAGTTTATATATCTACTTTCTTTAAATACATTGAAAAACTTTTTGCTGCTTTAATGGGGTACATATGTGAAATTGTAGCATAGGCCTAGTAGGAAAGCAATATAGATTTGAGGAACTATTACTGTACTGTAGAGATAAAGGTGCAAGTGATTAAGGAGAAGAAATTGTATTCAGAGTTCAAAAGAAGTGTTGCCCCAGAATAAATGTAAATGAGCTTTCTGCTGTTTCAGGGTTTTGATTTTTTTTCTGGTTTATACGCAGCCGTACAAATAGGATCAAAAATTTGTTTCATTTGAACTTCGGCCTATGCACTAAATAGGATGTGAATTAACTCAGGCTTCATAACTACGCGGAGTTAGGAAATGTCAGCTATGTTAATGAGCAAGCAGACATTTTTCAGGGAACCACAGTGAAAGTAATCTTCTTGCTAAGCCATTGTAGATAAGACAACAGGTTGCATCTGTAATTAGGGGCACCAAGGCCCACAACTGGACCCCCGTTTTTCACAGCCGTGGTGTTTCAGTCACGTCCCCAAGCCTTTCTTGTTCTTTGTGTCTGTAATTTTTTGCATCACTGCCCCTAACTGTGCACTCTTTTAAAAGCTGCCCCACATCAAATGGATCCTTTCCTTTGGGACACTTCAAGAGACACAGACAGGGCACTTCTGACATTACCAAACCAAGTTTCCTCTTGGAAACCAGAATACATTTAAGACACATTTGACTTATTTTCTTTTTGCCTCAGTCAAAAAAAATAGGCCAAATTTATTTCTCATTGTCATAATTTTCAGGTTTATATATATTTATAGCCTCTTTGAATTTCATCCCGGTAGAGAAGGTGATGGAAGACCACATCTGCACTGTGCCAGATATGATGTGCAAGTGCTCCAACCATACTGAAAATCATGGGTTGATAGCACTCTTTCATTTAGCATATGAATAAATATTTCAGGGCTTGGGTCTGTGAGAGACTGAATGTCTTCCACCAGAGGACTGCACATGATCCGCAGTGTTGCAAAAGACAGTGTAAATCTAACCCACTCTGGGGCAGGTACCTGGATGTTCTCACATACACCTGAACACATATTAACGCATTGAACTCCATGTTTCATGGGACCCCCACCACAAGAAGACTAGAAGACCAGAGAAAACCAACAGGATACCTACTGGATCCATGGGTCATGATACCTTTCTACTTAATCTGTCTCTCTGTCTCTCTCTTTCTCTCCTTCCCCTGCTTTTTTCCTATTTCTTTCTATTACTATTATTTTATAAATAAAATCCTTACTACGGACTTCAGCATATGGTCTGTTTGCACCTTAATTCAGGGGGCACATTGATGGCAGGTCCTTCCTCTCTTATTAGAGAGGCATCTCTCTAATAAACAAAATAATCAGATCTTAACACAGGTCCTAATATGAGGGAAAATCTCTGCAGATTTCTCTGAGTCTTGGATCTACTCCCTGATGTCTGTTGGTGTCTCCTTGGCTGGAGGTCATTGCCCCTCAAGACAGCAAGCTACCAGTTGCCAGCATCTGTTGCCAACTCTCCTTCTGCTTCCAGGTCTCCATGGCAGGAGATTCCTGTCAGAACTAGGTGCTTTTGACCCAAGCCAGTACAAAGGATGTGGCTACACAGCCAGGAGCAGTGACTACCTCCTGAAGACCTCGAGCCATAGCGCAGTAGCTGTCATGTGCCTGCCCCAAACCCACAGAAAGGAGGCCTACAGAGGAGTCAGCTGTACCTGAGCAAAGGAGGGACAGCAGCATCCCCCAACTGCTCCTACACCATCACCTGACCTTGTACCTTTAGTCAGTTGTGCAACTTGTCGAAAGCTGAGCACCGGGAGTTTTTCAGTCAAAGACAGTTTTTTACTCTGAGGAACCTTTTTAACCACTGAGACCAATATCTGCACTATTCAGTCAGTGCCATCTCAGGATTTTCTGGTGTAGACCAGTACAGTACTCAGTAAATACACTATAAATTCACCTTTATGTTTTTCCCTGATTTTGCTCTCAAAATCTGGCAAAAAATTTATTACCTAATTCACTTGAAACCATTCCATATATTTATTTCTGAACATGAAAAGCATTTCGGTGACAGCAAAATCTCTGCTTCCCTATTTTCTTACAAATGTTCACGTATCTTAAGTTTTGATTCACATCAGGCAGGCAATGGCTGCAGTTGACCTTGTACTGATTGATTGTTCAGAATCCAAGTTTATACTTATAAAGCAGATTAATGCAAACCTGCTGGAACACAGCTGAAGAACACAATAAAACACAGAAACTATTTCAAATACTAGATCAAACACAGTTTTGCCTTCACTATTATGTGTATTGGGCCAAATTTGTCTCTCTGTAGGATTTTCTTTTGCTGACCAGGTGTATATATTTCAGGAATATATTTCGTATATGAACCTTAAATTCTAATAGCTAAAAAAATTCAAATTCAACAGCTGAGAAGCTTTATGTGCAAAAGGATATTACCCACAGGAAGCAACTCAAATACATGAAGCATGCAAAAATCACTTGAAAGCTACACAAATGACAAAACCTTGCTATATAAGAAACAAAAAGATCACTTAATTGGGCCATATAAATGTCTGAATATCTATAGCTTTTCTGGGAATTGATGAAGCATTTTAAATTTTGGTATAAGAGGATTCAAGAAATTAGACCTGTGATTGTGAGAGTGCAAACTGGCCTTCTGGGCTGCAGATTTTGGAAGCCACTTCTGTTAAAAAAACCCAGAAGTGGATTCTTCGTTTGCTTTAATCCTCATTCAAAAAGAAAACAAGGTTAATTAGAATTTCAGCAACCACTTACTCAGTTTGGTTCAATTTCCAAAGCAACAGAAAACACAGATAAACCTGAAATGTGAAAACTGGAACTAAAGAATTTGATTCCATTATTTATCCAAATCCAATTACTTTAATTGTACGGTATATTAGGAACATATAAGATGCACAGTGGGAATACATATATTTTACTTTTTGTAAAGGGATGGTTAACACTGGCCAAAACCTCTAAACCAACATGAGTCATCTCTAGCCCAAGGAGTGATAAATTCCATGTAAGAAAGTTTGAAAACATGGGAGAATAAAATCACCTGTTATGGGAGCCATGCTGAGAGAGGCCAACACAGAAAGTGATCTGCCAGGTACGGATACTGGCAGCCACAGAGGAGATGAGGGTGGGAACAGCACATCATTTCCATTACTGTGACAGGGAGGCTAAAAGGAAGTGCTCTTGCTGCTGAGGCTAGAGGCTGCCCAGAGCAGGCACAGTGTCACTCACACTGGTCAGTGTGCAGTGTGTGTTTCTGCTGAGTTCTGGTGGGGTCACAGGCTCCGTAGGTTGCATTTCTCTTTCCTTTGAAGGCAACAGCAGCTGAGCAACCTCTCAAGTTTACAAAGTGAGGAAAGAATAATTTCTTCCTCACCTGCTGTGTGTGCTCTTCAAAGGAGCATTAGGGCCCATCAAATATAATTATTACCCAATGGAAATTTAAAATTAAAAGAGACTAATTTTAAAAAGATCATTTAAGTAATATCAGAATTACCCCATCAGCTTGTCACCAGCAGTGTCTGCAAGGCCAAATTTTAACTTCACCTTCATTAACTGGATTTTGACATCCATTTGTCACCAGCCTGACCTATCTGGGCAGGAGAAGAGGAGCTGCCCAGTCCAGGCCATGCAAGTAGCAGCTGCAAAACTGCATCCAACAAATCCAGCATCTCCCCAAAGAGGTCCTGGGGGTGGCAGCTGGCCATGACACAGGCCTAGCCCCCAGCTGACTGGGGTAACTCCTGCAGAGCTGCATGATCATGAAACAGCAAAGTGGTGAGAGGACTGCACTTGGAGGCGTTTGTGAGCACTCAGTTTGTCCAGCGTGAATGAGGCGAACGCGAGCTTTTTGCCTTGGACAGCAACTAAAGGGCCTAGCTTCTTGCCAGACACTAAGGACATTTTCTTCCTGACTTGAAGGCAGTCCTTACTTTTCGTGTGCTGTGGGTTGCACATGTTGGGGTGATATGGGAACTCTTGGGACAGCACCAATCCCACCCCTGCATCTCTTTGCACTGACAAACCACATGACTTGCAAAATCTGCATACAGCAGCCAAAAGGGGAGGCTTTGCCTTGCAAGGTTGCAAGAGGAATCTGTTTCAGCTGGGTCATTCCGGTCACAGCTTATGGAGCACCCAACTCCACACAGCTGACAAAAAGAGCAGGATTACACCTTTAGGTAGGGTGGTGCTCCCCCCACCCTGGCTGGATGGTGCCTACAGCTGCCTTGGGCAGGATTCTCCAGCTCTGATACAGTGGCTGCTTCAAAGGGGGCCAGACCCATATGGCATTGGCCTTTTTAGGCATTTTTGACTTTTTTACCAAAAGCACTAAGAAAATAAACAGGAAAAGGCTGTGGTTCAGTCAGTCAGATGAAATATTTAAAAGCAGCATCAGCTAAGGAGCTTCTTGTAAAAACTAAGGTAGCTATGCAAAATGCTGCATCCCTCTTCTTGTTCAGATCAGCAGTCATTAAGAGGACAGGACCAAGTTAACATCAGTGGTATTGTTTTTTTTGTTTTGTTCTCCTCTCCCCTCCATGAAAATTTCCTTCTGCACCATGAAATTGCACTGGAGTCTACTTTGTTTCTTTTATTCTGTTTAGATGGATGCTCTCTACCTGTAGGGATGCAATTCTACTTATTCTGGTTTTCATATATGACTCAGTCCTAAAAATAAGCCCTTAAACAATTTTATTTTGTAATTCCAAGCAATACTGCTGATACATTAATGACATACTGAGAGTTACATTTGAAGTCTTAAATGGTAACACGAGATTTCTGAAAAAATAAATTTCGAGATGAAGCATAGTTATTGATTTGGCTATCTTATGGATGAAAATTTTTTGATCAATAGATTGTTATGGTTTGTAGGAGTTAAAGTGGGAAGTTACAGAAATAATCTATGAACAGATTAGTAGGATATAGGGTTGCAAATCTCCTGCTACAGTAAAGAATGCCTGTTTGGTATTTTACAGACTATATAAACTCTGACAATAAGAAAACACCAATTAGTGCAGACCTAGATGAGTAATTCATTTCAACAGTTGATTTTTTATTTTTATCCTTTTGCATGAGCACCTTACTGACAAAAAGAAAAAAAGTGAAATACACTGGCATACTAGTGGCTATTCACAAGGCTGATAAACAGCCACAGGGAGACGAAGAGCAGTTTTTAACACCACCTTTTTCTTTTCAGGCCCTCTCTAAAATGCTTCTCCTTCCTCAAAAATCCAGTGGTACACTTTGTCTTTTCTCCCAGGACAGAGGTTTGGCCACTATACTAATTCAACAAGAAGCTTTTAATTTTTAATTGGAAATTAAAATAGCAACAGGAGACACAGCCAGGATTGTGACTTAGTGAATATGACTGTGACTTCGGTAGAAGAAACCACTGCAGTGGGCTTTTTACTGGTGCACTGAAGAAGAGACACAGGCCACCCACTCAGGAGATGCCAGAGCTGCTCTAGACTTCATACTTGTGTTACTCTGAAACATTTTCTTTACAGAGTTGGCAAAAGCTAGCTAGTGATTTTTAGCTTAAATTATTAACTGCTTTGGGGATAAGTTAAACTGCATTTGCCTGTGAGTAAGTTACACTATTAAAAAATAACTAGCAGAGCCCTACTTTAAAGCTACTGCTATTTTTATCTGCGAAACCAAGGGAGTTGCCTCCTGTTGAGAGGGCATGTGAGCTCAGCACTGCCATTTGCTGCATTGGGAGCCTTCTTCACTTTGGAGAATCTGTGGAGAGGGAGATCCTGCTGCATACACATCTTGCATTTGAAGCCAGCTCAAATGTGGCTCATGAGACTGTGCCTCTCTGAGGTGACCCAGGACGAACCTGCTGTAGGCCAGTGGGATTAATGGCAAGATCCTATGCTGGAAATGAAGGAGGGCACTTTTACAGCCCTCCCTGCATAAACACACACTTTCAGGCATCCTATAAAAATGTAATGGCTAGTATTGCCCCTAGTAAATTCGTGGGTACCAGAAATTCGCAAGTGCAGTTAGGTCCCTTTTCAACAGTTTTACAATGCTGCTGCATTTTGTCAACCTGTTTCACCATAGCACTGAATTCAGCATTGTAACTGAAGACATCTCTGCCATTATATCTGTAGGTCTATTAACTTAGGGCAATTACTCTGCAGAGAGGTGACAATTCCTTTATAGAAGTTATTGAATTTTGGTACTGCAAACACTGCATCAATAATGAAAGGCCAGGAAGAGAGCACAATGTACCTGCATCATTCAGAAGTTGTTTTTTTTTAATGGACTATATTGCCTAACAGATAATTTAGGCTTGGAAATTAGACATCAATTTTTAACAATATTTAAATTTACTTTTCAAGGAAAATTAAAACCACGAGCTACTAATTACTGTCTGGGCTGAACAGGAGAGAGATGGGGCAGAGGGGGTGAAAAGGAATGAAAACGAGTGTCACCGATATGTCTTCTTGGAGTTTACTGACCTTTAGAAGAATTCCCAACTGATTAGCAATCTTAAACACAGATAAATTAGACAATATTCACTGAACCTATTCTCATTTTTTATTTAGTAGAGACTTCCAGCTTTGTTCAGTAGTATGACTTCTGCTCTTTACATACATGCAACACCGAGTGTCTCTCCAAGGATCAGATTCAAGTTTTAGCTATTACCTTATGCCTCAATTTTTGGCTTCTTAGCCTGTTAGTGTATTGCACTATGCGTCACAAACCTTCAATAGTAGACAGATCCTCCAACACTCAGATCAGGGTAGGCAACAAAACAAGATGGATGTTTGTTTTCATCTGTACATAATTTCAGATTTGATTAAAAGCTGGTATTAAACACCAGTATTACTCTATTAGAGAAAAGACTGAGAAAAAATTTTGGAGATCATTTTCCTTAGAGTTCTCATATTTGTCATAGCTCTGAAATGAAAGTCAGAGGATGCACAGAACCAGATTCAGGACAGAGACACTTGCCTCACCTGCAACTTTTCTATCCACTGCCAAAACAGGGATGCTTACAATGTTACTTACAATGTTCTGTAGATATTTACTCTACAAGCTCCAGTGGTTCTCTTCAGAGCCTTGTATAGCCTTTGCCAGAGCTCAAGGATTCTGCCCTTGAAAAATGTTCATTCTTTTCAAAAAAAGAATTCTGGTCTTCATGCATTTTCTATGTCTATCTTGTACGTATTCTTGAATGAAATTGAAGTGCAGTTCTTAGAGGGTACACAACTTCTGCTAAACCTTCTCTCAGAAACAGGCAAGCAGCTGCTCATGAAATCCATTGGAGATGTGCCTCAGAGTCTGAGGGGAAAACATGACCTCCTGACAATTACTAACAGGCAAGAAAACATTGCAGAGAAAGCAACTTGTTTTTTGGAGAGCTAACTCTCGTCTTTAAAAATTGTGATTACGGCTTGCCAGGAATAGGACAAAACACAAAAAACCCCCTTGAATACCTGTTATTAATGAACTAGATGAGGAAAAGATTTTATTTGGTCTGGAAATCTTCATAACTTTATTGGTTCAATGTAAAATATCCACTTGAGTCTTTTTTTTTCGCCCCGATTTTCAGTTTCTTGGACTTGTTTATACTATTAGCATTTGGTGGCCTAGCATCTCTTGTATCCCCTAAGCCAAAACCATCCAGTCCTCAGCAGACACTAGGGTTCAAGGGAATGCCTACTGGATACATGTGGTTGCATGAGTTTTCTTTGATCTCCTGCAGTACATGAAACTGAAATATCATCTGTTTGCAGGAAATAATTCTGTTTTGTAAAACCACATACATGGACTTCCCTCGTAACTTCATATCACACAGCAGCAATATTAATGGAAGTTTTGCCTGTTCAGGCTTCATGACAATCTACTGAACTCATAAGAGAGATGCTGAAGAGCAGCAAGGCACTTTCAAAAGTATACGAGGACTAAAGCAGTATCTAAAGAATGCTGTCATCTTGGGCATCTTCCTCCTCTTCTGTTTTGTCTCCACTGTTTGTGCTGCATTCTTCACAAATTCAGCCTTTTCAGTCTGCAATTTGCAAGCATTGCCTTATTCTTTATTTCTCTTTGAGAGTAACAAAACTTTGGTCACGTAGCCTCCTTTATTTACTGTCCCAATAGAACAGTGGTGACAACAGGGTTTGCATATTGAAGCAATCCCCATGCATGAAGATACTCACACAAACAGCAAAAACAGCTGCAGAGCTTACGGAAGACAAACCAACCCCTGGCAGCTGGAGAGAGAAGGAATTTGGAGAAGATCCTCTGTAAATCTGAACAGATCCAAGTCACACACAAATGGTCTCTACTGACTGCGTGACAACACCCTGCTGGTACATAGGATCTGATTTTTAGGCATGTGAATTAGCTGCTTAATCCACAGTAATGAAAAATTACTTATGTGTATCTTAACAAAGACAAGACATGACAGGCATAAGGCTATGCTGGACATAAGCTCCCACATGTAGAGGAGCTACATAGGCAACACTTCACCTGTATTGTCCAGATTCCCAGGAATACTGGCAAAGAAGTAACAGCATACATGCAAATGGAGTCCTTGGAAAGGAAAGATGGCACAAACAGAAACTTAAGGTAAGAGAAATATTTATTTAAATTTGCACAATAACGAGCTTATACTGAACAAAGTCAATCAAGAAATAATAGTAAGTGCAGTAAAACAAGGAAATATTGTTGACTTTTCCCATCAGAAAACATTAAGAAGCCATGCCTGTGAATCACGGGTTTTCTTTTTTTTTTTTTTTGGTTTTTTTTCTTGTTTTGTTTTTTGTTTTTTACAATAACTTCTATCTTTTTTTTTTCAGCGCACATACTGTACATATCACATCTTAGCTGCTAGGTTCATTATTCCTGAAGGCTTCATCCTTTTACTCAAACATCTGCTAAGTTCTGCAGTAAGCAATCAAACACATTTGTGCAGTTCCAAATATGATTAGGTAAATCTGCTGCAACTGGTCAAGCATTGGACTCTCAAAGCTTCTGAAGACCCTGTAAGAGCTCCTAGTTGATTTTAGATCTTGACATCATTATGTACAGCATTACAATGTGTCACTTTACACTAACCTAAACATTCTGCACAAGGATGCCAGACAGACAAATAGCCAGAAGATTTGGGCCTAACCTCATACAAAGGTTTACACATCTGAGCTTGTCTTGAGTCCCATAAATTTCACTCTGATTCAGGTAACTGAGTTCCTCACATATCTGCACTTCAGACAGACAAAACCAACCTAATTTTAGTTTTAATTTTGAACAATTTTTGGTCTAAAGGTCTATTTCTGTGAAGGAAAATTCTTTATCCAGAAACTGCTTGTGAGAGAGAGTTGTTGGTGTCACAGTTCCTGAAGGCACTGTGGATCCACTGAGCAACAGACATGGCCATTCTAAAGGATGGAAAAAACAGAAGGAAGAATTGAAACAATTTGCATTTTGTACAAAACAAGTAAATTTAACAAGCTCAGCTGTTTGCAAATACCCATCAGATTTCAACGTACAGACTTGTAAAATACAAAACATGTACAGACTTGGATCAGATTCATGACATTGTCCTCATGTCCTTATGTTGCCCGAGGGAATGGGCTATTATGATTCCTCTAATTGCTTGGCTTGTTGTGGTCTGTGTCCCAGAGCTACAACAGCCAAACTGAAAGAAGCTGGTATCAGTGGAAGGAATGCTCCCAACATAAAGGTATCAGGCATCTGCTGAAATACATAAAGCTGTTGAACAAGACAGGGCACTTGGGCGTTTTATTCAGATCAGGCAGAAGGGACTCTGGGTTTTATTTAGCCCTGAATGCATCAACTTCATGCATCCTGGCTGTCACACCAGCAAACATTAATCCATAAACTTTTTCCAGATAGTCCAGACATTCTTACGAGAATATTAAGGGCGATTAAGGAAATAGATTGCCTATGGACATCATTAAAATACTGGAGAAAATAATTTCTGCATCTCTACTACTTCTTAAGTCTGATTCTTACAATGCAAATAAAAACTGAGTATTATTTATAAATTAGTCCAAATACATTCAATTGATTAAACTGACAGGACTTATTAAAGACCAAGGTCTGAATAATTCAAGCATTTTCTTTTACTCCTTCTGTTACAGGAGGTTACAATCCTACTCTCCCCCTTCTTTACTTGTGATTAGAAATGTTTTTGTGGCTAAGTCTGCTTTAGCTGATGCCCAGGTTTCTAAATTCTTAAAGGATTTGTGTAAACCTATTTTGCTATAGCTTGTTTAGAGAGGCTTAGACTGGAGCTTTGACCTTCCATGAGATGCTTTACAAGAGAAGAGTGGGGTGACACAGGATTAATGAGAAGGAGCA
Source organism: Callaeas wilsoni (assembly GCA_013398955.1). Taxonomy (NCBI): domain Eukaryota; kingdom Metazoa; phylum Chordata; class Aves; order Passeriformes; family Callaeidae; genus Callaeas; species Callaeas wilsoni. The sequence goes on from VWPU01015234.1 coordinate 219,101, forward strand.
CTAAACAAACTGGGCACACCATTACCCTGATCTGGAGGGAGCGGGCTGCTTGTATGTAGAACTGCAATATTAAAATGCTGGCAATATGAGCAGACTGTATTTCAAAATGAACACTGCTCTGTAAAGAGAATTGAATAAGATTTGACTGGTTTAGGGACAAAGTGGCACCTCTTTTTGTTAGGCAGTCTACACCTGAGTCATTAAAATTATGGAGTTTGGCGGAATATCTGTTTTAATGCTGACTATGTTCACAAGGCAGCAATGGATTTGATTAGTCTGTGTCTGTGTTTACGCTGAATACCAATCAGTCAATGCTTAAGGTTCAGTCTTTGCTTAACACAAAAGGCCAGATGGGAGCAGCACTTAGGTGGCCATGATCACAACCGATACATGCCTTCTGCATCACCACTGATTAGCAGTACAACAAGAGCACATTTCCCATCACTGAGTCTCAAAAGTGCTTCAGGGAAGAACCACAGACAACAATTTCTTTTACCGATGGGGAATCAGATGCATAAGAACCTTAGCAACTTGCCTGAGCAAAAAGTAACTTCTAGCATTGAAGCTGGTGTATACCACCAGCTCCAGACCCCAAAAGCACAGTTTCTGCCTATAAGCCTGTTTCAACATCCTCTGGGCAGCAGCTGGCTTTCTAACCATTAGCCAGTCTGTCAGATCACAGCATTTTCTTCTAACCACTGACCCATTCTGACACCAAGACAAATGCTGACACTTACTTAGTGCATACCACTGCCCTTGAGAAAGGACTATGCCTCGACAGCAGCACCTATTGCACACAGTATTGCATCAGGCAAAGTGGAGGAAGGAAGTGATGCTTGACAGCTTCTGCTGCCTGATCACACAGAATTCTCACAGAAGGAGGTGTTGAAGATAGATTATTTTTTATGAGCACCTTTTCAAGGTAGTCAATTGTACCATGTATTAGAGTTTGGGAAGCCTCTTGCTTGGGAAGAACATAGAATAAAGCCCAAAATCAACTGTGAATTTCAGTTTATTAATAATTAAAGAACTATGCATGAATCCTGCTCTCTCTCCTTGGCTGCTGTGGAAACACATATTGTCACTCTTCAGTATCAGGTGGCAGAAAACACAACTCACTTTATAGTCTTATTTTGAATAGAAACACTTATGTTAACCCCTTTTTCTTTTTCATCCTCAAAAAGAGATGACAGAATTCACATATGCCCATAGCCATTAATTTTTCTCCTCAGACAATCAATTTCTTTGACTACAAAACCAGTAAATGTTCTAAACACGTTGATTAATTTTAAGTACAAAAGCTATGTAACCATATAACTAGTCCTTTTATTCTGAAAACAATTGCTATTCTCAAAAAGCAATTCAATCAGTTCCAGTAGCACTATAGTATCACACTGAACAGATTTCTTGTGCGAAGTCTAGGCTTACACAGCCATATTTGCATATTTCCAAGACAGCATGGAGCTTGGAGCTCCATGTTTAAACTTGAATTGAGCTATCCTGGTGGAAAAGTGAAACCCACAGAACTGTGCAGCATGGGCTGTTGTCCTGCTTCTGACCTGGTAGCACATCAATCCAAGCTTCTAGCACATGCAAGAGTACAGTTAATTAAGCTGCACACTTACTGTCATCTCTGCTGCTTTAAAACAAGTGTAGACAGCAACTGTTCACTGATTGGACTCAGAGCATTAATATTTATGTGCCACAGAACAAGCTGGGAAGAAGCATCTCAGCCTCATCTTTATAACCTTTATTACCTTGCACTGGCAGAGGGTGCACTCTGTGCCATGCTTTATCCAAGAAGATCCAGTGAAGCGAATGACATTGGTTTCATCCAGACATGTTTTGGTGATGTCGTTGCGAATGGTGTCGGCTTGGCAGGGGTCAGTGACACAGCGTGGGCAGCACTCGTTCTCAGGGAGGACACTGAATTCACAGTCCACCTCTGGGCATGGCAAGGGCCAGCAGTCAACTTCTCCTTGCTGTTTTCAGAAAGAACAAGATATTATTATGAGCTCTTATTTTGTTCCTCACCCATTCCTCTGAATCAGCATTATGTTTCCTAGCTGGCTATTTTTTCCCATCTGGTCCTGTTCAGAATTCAGCATGGCAAACACTGATATTCACTGACTGTGGGATACACAGCACATCAGGTGTTTTTTTCTGCATGCCACTCAGGAAGCATATTAGATTTAACTTACTTCAGTACATTCTCCATCAAGCTGCAGCTGAAAATGCTCCATAAAAGTTAAGCAATACATGATTATGGCCTGTCCTTGTGAGGCCCTACTTCTGCAAGGGACAGAAGTCGTAACATGACTGCACTGCAAAAGTGCACCAAAATCTCCAGTTTCACCTAGTTTCACTCACAATTTGGACTGTTGCCTAGCCATAGAAAGCCCTTAAATTTATCTTTGCCACGGTTACAAATGCATTGGCTGAATTAAGGGCGTCAAGCTACCAGCAGCCCACTGTAATGGGGAACGCCACCACATTTTCAATGAGAGGACCTCCACCCACTGATCATCCACTTAGGATATTAGGATCAGAATGCCTGAAGTTCCAAACTTTATCTCACCTTCTGCATGGTGGGTTTAGTACAGTCAGGGTAAGAAAAGGTCTGAGCAGAGACTTGAGTTGGGCCAACATTTCCTTAGGGGAAGTTACTGTATGCCTGAACACAAATCTAAAGATGTTTAATGAATCATATCAGTTACTAGAAGCTGGAATCAGCTTCCCTTCACTCTGGACAAGGGCCAAAGTTGCAGATCTATTGATTAACGAAAAGATTTCACAGAAGTCATTAATGCACTTTTTCTTTTTTTGAGCAGGTCCATCTCTGACCTCCAGTTTATTCAGCTCATTTGAGCACATATTTAATAGTCTGGACTTAAGGGAGGGCAAAAAGAACAGCATTTGGCCCTAGGAAATCAGTTTATTCTCAAAAAATGTAATTAAGACTTTGCGAATGAGGAGTTAACTATCTCCAGAGCAGCAGCTGAAAAAAAAATCACAGACACTTTTCACAACTACCAATTTCCTCCACTTGTTGCAGAAAGTACTGTGAAGTTAGTCTTTTAAAAAATTCTTATCTGTATCAATTTTCTTCTTTTTGAATTGTGTGATGGTAAGAATGAAATCAATCTTTTAATCCAGTCACTAATCTTGATACTTCAATCTATTTTTTGCAGTCATGGACAATACAAGGAGTAGATATTACTTTGTCACCCAAAAAAATCCATGACCACTGAAAGAAAGCAGGCTTTTGCTACAGAATTAGCATCTTGAAAAAAAAAGAAACATCCATTGAGATCCTAAATTGTAGGTTGGATTTTTTTTTCATTTTTAAGACATTTAATGAAGCACATGGTAATCTATTTCATTGGATTTTAGCAGTGGTAACACTGAAAGCACAGTCTACAGAAATAGACTTCTGGCTGTTATTCATGATACCCTGACAAGTCAAAGCTGCTACATGGACTAGCTTTTATATTTGGAGATAATCTGTGATAAAAGCTAGTTGTTTTTATCTTGGGATTTCCTCTGTCATGGAAACTTCCTGAGCAGCATTATGCAGAATAGTTTTTGCTTAGACTCCGAAATACAAGCCTAGGAAAAAGATGACAAGCTTTAAGAGATGAAAGATTTTTTCAAGCATCATTTCGCTGTTTTGAAAACTGCAAAAAGTCTTATTATTTTTCTGTTACTCAAAATGTCTGAGTGAATAAATAAGTTTTAGTTTACCAGCACCCTTGAAATTATCAGCTGTGGTAATAAATACATATTTAGAATTTCCTTATAGACCTCCATCAGTCTCTGAGTAAGTGAACATGAGTGTTGCTGTGTAGGTGCTATATCCAAATGACCTCCACTCTGCTGAAACCACCTTCATGATTAAGTAATTTATATTATGTCTATTGTGTTAAAACAAATTTTTGACAGGAACTTGACAATACTGACAAAAACCCAGGAAAAACAGACTTCAATTATACATGTACTTCAGGGGAAATTAAGTGGATGCTAATGCATGAAAATGAACTATTCATAGATCAGAATATCTCATATCCTTTTCCCTCCTGTCTCTGCTGCTGTAATCAGGAACCTTACCAGACAGCGGCACTGCTGACAGTTCTGTATCCAGGAATCGCCACTGTTATAGGAAAGCTCTCCACTCTGATGTAAACATTGACTGCTGAGCCTCGGGTCACACTCAGGACAGCAAAAGAGGTCAACGGTGGGATTTTGGCAGTCACAGACCATTCGCCGGCACATCACATATCCATTCTGTTTTTAGAAGAACGACATACAGAGATGGCAAAAATCTGTACAACTCCAGCCAAAATTTTATTTTTTACCATGATTCTAAGCCACTAGCAGCTCACAAGTCTTCCATTACACAGTATCTTTGTCAAAATACAACTAAAACCAAGCCAGGAACCCTGATACACACTTAGTAACTACCATGAAGTTCCCCTGTTGTCTTATATACATCCTTCATTCAACCAATCTTCAGGCAGCTCTTTCCTGAGGTGGTGAAACCCAGTGGTATTTTTCCCAAGGGTTAGATTTTAATGGATTGCTCTAAGTTTGTAATTCTCATATAGATACTTAACAAATCTTGCTTTAAACTTCCAGATCACAGAATATCACGGTTTCATAGAATACCAGATTGGAGGGTGTCAAGGAAGATCAACCCCTCTGTTCTGTGATTATTCACATAGGAAGTAGATAGGTGATCTGAAACTAAACCACGTACGCTAAAGTCAAGCGGCTGAAATGCTCAGGATACTGTCAGCAGTGTTTCGGGCCTTCATTCTCCATCAGCATTTAGCTTGGGACCAAACTTCCCACAGCACACATTTGAGAAAGTTAAGCTGAATTATTCTGCAGACGCAGAACCTGCTTCTATTTATAGCCATCTGCTAGAGATACTGGCGTCAGTCTCCAGCCCCAATAGATGTCTAGACAGTTTATTTGCATGAAAATGCTGTTACTCCCACCCAGAGAACACAGGTGGCATCTCTGCTAACAAAACAGTACTATCATCCTTCTCCCAGTATCAGATAATAAACTTCCAATGAATGTTTTGCTCATGTAGGTTGGAGAGAGAGGCTATCTCTAAAACCCTATGTAATATATGATTTTATTTCTGCAGCTCCACACATGCACCTGAGAAGGCAGCAAAACAGGAATTTCACTTGAATCCTGACACTCTGCCCTTCATCCCTACCATGACTTGCAGAAGCAGCTACTTCCACTTGTACTGACCTGGCATGAGCAGACAGAGCATCTGTCATTCTCCAGCACCCAAATCTGACCATTGTGCTTGATTTTGCCTTCATGGATACAGTCTCCCGTGCAGTTCTTGCCATGGGGACATCGACAGTCATACCCGCCGTCCAGGTTAAAGCAAACAGTGTCATTGGCACAGCTATGCCTTCCAGTTCCACATTCATCAATGTCTGCAAAAACATGCCATGTAATGCTCTTACACCACATTCAATTAAAAAGAATGTTCTTGTGGCAGCCAATATAAATGACTCTTAGCCATTAAGGCCTTCAGCTGAAAATTAATTTGTACTTCACCAGAATGGGGAGAACTTAAAAATTCACAAAAAATATTTTACAAGTCACATCAGCTTTTTTTGATCATGTTTTAACCTGATATTTTGAGTTTTGCTATACATATTTCTAAGTGAATGCTATTGAGTACAGTAGATAGAATGAAGAAACCACAAGAAACATGAGACCAAGAATAATTCTCAGCTCCCTAAAGAGCCTTAGTTTGTGGCAATCATTCATGAGACATGTTCCATGAAACAAGAACAGCTTCAGAATCTTGTTCTTAAAACCTTTTGCTGGCTCTCTCTAGCACATTTGAGTTCACTTGATGAGAATTTAATGCGAAAGGTGATGTCTGACCTGTAAGCTCATTTAAGCAAGCACACTTTAAATTTCATCATTTATTAGAATGTGAAAACTAGAGTATTTAAAATATTCAAGTTGCAGTGACAGCTATAGCCCTTGTGTCTGGAATAGAAAATAAAGAAAAAAACATCATGTCTTCAGTGAATAAAAATAAATTACTTCAAAACAAATGTATCTCAAAGAATTAAAAAGTACTTTAAAGGCCTACTTCATCAAGGCACACACAATTAATTTGCAAAGGCAAGCTAGCAACACCTACTACATTCTACTCGAATAGTCTTTATTTAGCTTTTTCAGCTGTTCAAATGGAGTAAAATGATCAGGAAAAAAAGCTTCAAAGGGGCATGAAGTAAATGCATATATGCAACAAAAAGTGGAAAACAGAGTAAAGGCTAGAACTATGGTGATTGTAAATATTGATAAACTTAATTCAACTCCAAATACGATTTCTCAACAGTATGGCCCAAGTTCTTAATTAAAGTTCATTAAAAATTAGTGTTGTTATAATTGGAAGTCCACCAGAGGAGTGAGATAAAATAAGCAATATGGTCATGCATGTATCTTTCACCACCAGCATAAAAATCTAATAAATAAAACACTCAGCTTTGGGTTCAATAGTGGAAATGAAACCTTCAATCCACCTCAAGCATATGTGGTTTAAAGCAAAATAATTCAATTAGCATTTCAATTCCAAGTGTGGCTATGGTCAAAAACCAAAAAAAGTACACAAGCTGCTAACATGAATATGAAGTAGGATAAAAAATAGCAGAGAAATTATTAGAATTGCATTGTACAAATCAGCAGCTTTGTGGGTTTCCTTCAAATACTGTGTGCAATAACAGTGGCATCATCTTAAAAATAATTGCAAAATTACTAGGGCTTATGGGAAGATTGAGGGAAATATCATTTGAGAAGACATGGAAAGAAATGGATTGCTCATCTCTAAAAAAACATCAGCAAGAAGGGATATAACAAAAAAAAAAAAGAATACTCCAAAGAAGACATGTTGAGAGCTTTTTTTTCCATATTGCCTAACACATAAGACAAGGGACAGTGAATGGAATTGAAAGACAACAAGTTTAAGCCTGATAAAAAGGAAATAACTTTTCATACAATGCATAAACAAACTATGACGCTCCCTGCTACAGAATCCTAAGAGGCAAAAAACCAGTCACATTGCCGAAAGTGTATAAAGCTAGCAAGAATACTCAATTTTCAGTGCTAATAGATTTTGGGAGAGATACTACATTTCATGCATTAGGGCCCATGGTACACTTATTTACATATCAGATAATCCAGAACAGAAGAATCATCTCAGATCTCTACATCTTCTACCTCACTGCCTGCTGAAGCATCTGGAGGCAGTCACTGTCGTCACAGGGCAGGAGATGACTGGGACCATGAACCTAATTCAGTGCGGCTGAACAGCTGAAACATCACAGGCTCATCAGACAGGGAAACCCACCCCAACAGCCAGGATAGATAACCAGGGGAACAGACAGCTCCGCTGTCCAGACTCTAAATTTGAAGGTTTTTAGAAAAGTAGCTAACAGGAATGGTTTGAGTGATGCCGGTTTGGGCAGAGCAGAGGGGTGGAAGAGCTGCTCTCTCCTTCCTGTATTTTCTCTTAAATCCAACCTGAAAGTAATATAATCTGGCAATTTAAAATTAAGGTATAGCTGCTTTTTTAAGTTATGCAATAACAAGAACAGACACAAATTCTGTTTAAATATAATGATTCGGTTTAACAGAAGGATTATCTTTATTATCAAAGCAATTTTTAATAAATTACTTTCCAAAATGCATATTTGTTTAGTACATTCTTTTGTAGAAAACTTTCACACAGCTGTCATAAATTTATAATGTCACTTCTCAGCAACCTGGATACTTAACAGAAGGCAGACATACTTAATGAGATAACTGGACAAAGTTCAGCTGTCATGTAAATAAGAAAGGTTTCCTTTAAACAACAAGTGTTGATCCTATAAACACTGACTCTACATTTGGCACTTATATATAAGTCTATTTCACAATTTTCCCATGAGAAAAGGGCTTCTGAGGTTTATTTTTCAGCACAGACACAGTAACTGAAAATAATGGAGGTCTCATCATTGACTCTGGTATTGAGCTGAGCTTATCTGGCATTGAGAACTTCTGAAAATTCCCAACCTTGTTTTTTTCAGTTGTTTGATTCATGAAAATAAATTTTCTGGATAGGGCAAATTAAATATCCCCAGTCACAGCAGGAGCCATTTACATTTTGATTCTAACCTAATCAGAAACAGCAGTGTGTTTATGATGCAGCAAAAGAAACACCAACTTTTCATGCATGAAACTCTCATCTGCATTATTCATCCATATCAAACTTCAGGCATTATCAGCAAAGAACTTGCACAAAAATCATCCATACCAAGCAAAACTTTGTTCAGTTTTTTTTTTTACTTTAGACTTTTAATGGATGGTGAATCATGTTACTGAAATTGTGTTTACAGCCATAACCAGCTATGGACAAGGGACACTGGGTGCTGCATCTTTTGTGTTTGAAAAGGGAAGATGGTAGGATTACAGGTTGCATATTCCACTATATCCCGCCACAGAGCCATTCTATTACTGCTCCCACGCTGTTAACAAAACATACAAACAAACAACCCCTGTACCCTCCCAAATAAAACAAAACCAAAAAAATCCCAAAGAGCCCCCCACAAACCACACAAAAACAAATAGTTCACTTCAGGCTATTTACAACACACTCCTTAAGAACCAAGCAGCTTGAATGTTATGACATTAGAACATTATGTCTCAAAAGACCTGGAGGTTTGCCTCAATAAAAAACCAGAAATTAAATGTAACTAGTTATCTAGCACTAAACTGAGAATCAGTTCTTATTTATCTAACCTACATGAAAAATTACAGCAGCTTGGATCTGTCACATTTTTGAAGATTTTCCTTTTCTTACCATCATCTGTAGGTACAACTTAATGTTACAACTTAGTAACAAAGGAATACCATGGGAGAAGCAGTGATACATGTTACAGAAAACTAGGAGTTAATTCTATCACAAATAACTTCCTGCCTACCCAGGAAGAACACCAGACTAAAGCCATACAATATGGTGACAGTCCTTAGAATGACTAAACTCCGTTTGCAGCATTCGTGAGACTGCAGAGAGAGAAAACTCCATAAAAATGGGAATTTCAATTGCTCCAGGTTGTGACCCAAGGCTGCATTTAAGAGATTTACTGACTGTTTATTGGAAGAGGTAGTCAAAGAAAGCCAGAGGGACAAAGTACCATTTCACTTGGCCCTGAGCAGCAAGCAGCTTCTGATTCAGAATGTCTCTACCGAGCAACTACTCTACATTGGTGACCAACAGTGACCACGAGTTCAATATCCTTCAAGGAATTTAAGAACTTGCAAAAAAAGAATCTCTGTGGGAGTGCTCTGATTCAAAGAAGCTATTACATTAAAATTGTGATGTTTTAAATATGAATTAAAACTAGCAACCAAAAGGATAACATTTTCAGATAGAAAGATGATTGTTTAGAGATACCATGTCACAGATTCAAAGTATGCTATACTAATTAAAAATATTTTAAAGAGAGATAGATTTCATATACTGTAATACCTTTATTCATGACCGTCCTTGCACAATACATGCTCTTAAAGGAACTATGTGCTATGGAAGAAAAGTGGTCATTGACTCAGAGATTAATAATAATTACATTCACTAGTAGTTAATATTAATAATAAATAAATATTTATAACAAAAGGGATAAAAAGGGACAATTATTGTGTAATAAAAGGCAGCGAAAAATGGCCAGGTTGTCACAATGGACAGCTGTCCCAAGGAAGTTCCCCAAGAATCTATGCCAGAATGTGGGCTGCCCAATATACTTAGTCACCTCGAGAAATGGATGAACAGTGCGATGAGTAAGACTGTTGATAATAAAGTATTAAACCCAGATATTAAAAGTGAACTATACAAGCATCGTGTGATATTGACTGAGCAAACAAAAATATGTCAGATGAAATTCAATTGAAAAGTGCATGGGGAAATAGCTGTTCAAAAATCAAATCAGTCTTTTGGATGTATTCTGGAAAAAGATCTTGGAAGTACTACGGATAGCTCTACAAAAAGTAGCTGAATTATAGACAAAAACCTCATAGATGGCAGAGGCAAAAATTCACAATAAAATCACAAGGAACATAAACAAGGCACAATTAGAAAACAAAAGAACTGTGCACACCTTGCTAGGATGTGACAAAAGGCTCAGAGACTCACTCTGATACAGCTGATGGAAAGTTGCAGCTACCTGTCCTCTGATGAACTATCCACACCTACATGCAGAAGATTCTCACAAAGCCCTAAAGGGTCTGCCTGAGACCAGAATCTTCTGATATTGGTTGGACTCTCATTTTTGTAAAGAAAAGATGAACATTTGTATCACTGAGAAATACTGGAAGAGATGGTTTGGGAGGGTGGACAGCTCTTTTGCTCTGAAGCAACTGAAGTTTCTCAGTTACTTTTGCTCCGAGGAACAGCATTAGCTCAGCAAGGTGAAAGTACCAGGATACCTGAGTACTTTTTGCTTCAGGCAAAAAAAGAAAGGAGTGCATTTGCTAGGGAGCCCAAGCTCGTTTGAGCAGAAAGTCAAGAAAGTTTATTTCTGTTCTTTTCTGTCCTGAGTAAATCTATTGACTGGTGTAATCATTCTTCAAAGAGCAAGTGAATTGTGAATAATTTATTTGTGAGTTCATGTAAGCCACCTGTGAGAGTGCTTACCAGATGTGGAAGATGAAGAGCTGAGACTTCAGATGTTGGTAACATCAGCTTGACAGAAATTTTGTTTCCCTATACAATAAATGTGTTCAAATTGCTGTCTTATAGTGGTCAAGTTTCTGTTTTATCAGTCCTGTTAAAAAGGATGAGAAACTGAAAATTTTTTATTCTCCCCACACTCCAGAATATTGAAATACTAACGTGTTCTCCATATCTGCCTTCTCTTTGGTGATGCTTAGGTTGGGTTCTCAAATCCAGTATTGCAGTCTTAATGCCTATAGCTCTACTTGGGATAGATGGAAAAAAGAAAGAAGTCACTTTATTTGCTGACCTTTAAAAGCAAAAGGATTTTAATGGAGCTTTGTGAGTTCTAGTAAGGTTTCCTGCTGAATAGTAGTGATTTTTTATTTCCTGTTTCCCTTAAGTGCTATCAAAAACAAAGCTTCTGATAAACTATGTGTAGGACTCCAAACTGACAGCAGTTTTTCAACTACAAGAAATTTTATGTACTAGTTAACATACTGGATGAGCTGTGACATAAATTGAGACATCCTGACAGCCAGCAATTCCTCTGCCTTCCAGACCCAGAGACATGGATGCTGGAGTGACCATTTTGGACTCTGCTCAGTCAGTAAGGCTGGGAGCATACTGAGGCTTGTAAGATGCCTCCATTCCTCATTATCCTGGATTGCTGAAAACAATGTTCAAGTAGAACCTCAGCCTCTGTGCTGTCAGGCAGGTTGCTCTGTCACATGGAGAAGGAAGTGATTCTAATTCTGGAAGTAGGATGGCAGAAGAAAAAATACAAGATACTTCAGAACAGAAAACCCAAATGGGAGTTCAGATATGGATACACCCTTAAAACCAAAAAAAGATTCTTTCATGAATTGGGCATTCTGGATTGATCTATCCAAATCTTTCATTTGCATCTGTCTCATTTAAAGCATGTAGTACCTGCTGAGAGTGAAGGTACATTGATCTCATACTCTATACTAACAACAGCTGGTACCTGACAGGTACTCTTGGTAAGTCCTAAGGGGCTGCCTTAATTAGGTGAGCTGTTCTTTGGATGTGGATATGTGCCAAATGTCCAACAACTGATGAGGTATAACCTGCACTATTCTGGTACCAACCAATACAGCCTCCCTCTTCAACTGACTATGGAAGCTTTTAGACATTGCAAAGGACAAATTCAAAGGAATCAGGATGTTACACAGAACTGCAGGGCAAACATTAATGGGGCCTGAACTTTCTTATTTTAGGACTTTGCCCTCAGTTGTTCCAGTTTTTTTACTGCAATGAAGCCTGAGGATGCAATATCTACTCCCTTAGCCCGGCTCTCTTTATGAAATGGTACATAAGAGACAACCTTCAGCACCAATAAGACTGTTTAAAGAAACTATAAAGAAAAGCTGTTGGGGGCAAAGAGGAAGATACCAGTTAATATACCATGCTGAATCCTATATTTACGTATATAAAATTTAAGACTTCCCAAAGCTATACAATTCTCAAGGACTACATGGCTGACATTTCACTTTTCTGGAAATACAATGAGGCATAACATAATTCTATTTCCAAGTGAAAAAGACCAAGTGCTGCTAAGAGGTTGAAGCCCTACAGCTGCATTTCCCATAATTTCTCTCGGTAATTTTTATAGACATCATAGGTCTACCTAGGGGTATAATGTGAATCAAAACTATTAGCAAAGGGATCTCTAGGTCTTCCATTGCCTGTAGGTACAATAAAATGGGATTATGAATTTTTGCATTCGAGTACATTATTCGGAATACTCAATACTCTCAGTTGTGCCAAAGAAGCAGCAGTAGCCAAGGTCAATAGATGTGAAAAATAAGCAATGCAGTAATTATTATTTCATTATCAAGCACTGAAAAAGTCCAGTGCTACCAAGGAGCCCAGCTCTAGATAGGAATATTTAGTATGATGTCCTAAAGTGACCTTTCCTGCAAAAGGGCTGGGTGCAGTTTTGGAATTCTGTTATAATAAGGTTTTTAAGGAAATGCTCCTGTGCCTCTGTGATTTTAATAGAGGTGTTTCCATGTGGATTTTTAAAATTGGAGGCTTTTGCTGAAGGAAACAAAGAACTGATTAAACTGATCACTGAAATGCTCTGTGTAGTACTATCAGCATATGTCCAGGGGACACAAACAGACCCAGATTCGAGAAAGACCATGTAGAACAATCAAGAAAATTTAAATCCACACTTCCTTTGCCTTTACAGGTTTTTTCCACTAAAAGAAGGAACTTACCTCAAAGCAACTAAAACTTACAAAAGATGAGTCAAGTCAAGCCTATTATGCACTCTGTACAAAACAGTACGTTGAAGTAGTTTGCACTATTTCTTCTACAGCTCTGCAAGCTGAAGCACTTGCACAAGCCAGAAAGTTTCAGAGCACGCTGGTCCTGGATAGAGTTGAAACTGAGAATTGAAGAACTGTGATTTGAAATTTGAGATTAGTATAGCCTGAAAGCTGTTGTCCCATTAAAGTGACTGTCTCAAAGATCATCCACCAACAGCTCAATCTTATCACATCTAACCAGGGGTTACTGAAGAACTATCAAAAGCAATCTGTTTTCTTTTGTCATTAAACCCAATAGGGAAATCTCTTACAGTGGAAAGATCTGACCACAGAGAAGACAATTGCTTCTGCACTACTGTATTGTGCTACTGCAAGTTCAGCTTTCCATACTGCAATGGATTTTAGGTTGGCTCTTCACACCCTTTCCGGTTTTATTTTTATCTGAGACAACATGTCACAAGCTTCAATCCAATAAAAATTGATGTGATAAAACCAATCAAATATCTAACCTTCCTCCCCATCAAAGCCAGGCCGGATGGGGTCCTGAGCAACCTGATCTAGGGGGATGTGTTCCTGCCCAGGGGGGTTGGAACTACGTGATCTTTAAGTTACCTTCCGATCCAAGCCATTCTATGATTCTATGATCTCAAATTGCTAAGGATTCCAATGTTTGGAGCTGCAATCAATCAAAATGTTCCACTGTTAGTGACTAGGGTCATCAGCAATGAAGATAGTTTCCTGGCATCTGTGATTTAATTGTAATTACTTGTTATCCTCTGTGCATGTTTAATAAAGAGCTGCTGGCTCTTTGTAGAAAAGGTCAAAGCAGTCTAATAATTGCTGCTTCTGTATACATGTAGCAATACCCATATTTCTTTTCCCTTGGCTTTTCATTTGTTTAGAAATTGCTGCTTAATTGATACTTGTTTGCACACATCTTAACACAGTCACTTTGTATCATGTATCTCTCCTGAGACAGCATGTGCCAAATCGCTATCTTCAACCCACAAGATAAGTGTTATTTTGACACTGAAGATAAAACTTGGGATACTGAGAATATTTCCATAAATGCCTGGCTGTAGTATTTATTACCTGTGCCATGCGTGACAGAAGTGCAATGTTATAATCAGAGGGATCACAACTTATTCTTTGCACCTTCCTGTCCTAACTCCTGGCCAGCTAACACTGACATTTAGTTAGTTCTTGACAAAGAAAGCTGGACTTATGAAAGCAGTGGTTGCTTCAAATTGCTGATTCCTCCTGGGAATATAGGCTTTCAGCTGTGATGAAAATGTGTTGAAATAAAGTATTGATGATGGGTATACCAGAAAGGTCATTCTCACTCCTGGAGAACTGTCTGTGTGTCTGCCTTAGAGAAATTAATTCAATTGCTTCCCTTTGGGACCGATGCAGCCCACCAACGTGAATTTAAACAGCAATAAGAAAGCTTACACTGTGAGCACTGAATATTTCCGCACTCAGAGAAAGAAGGGAGAAAGGGTCATAATTTTGCCTTGAGAAGTCCATGGCAAAAAAAGACTGGTGTGTTCTGTTATTCAAGAGCAGCAGCATGAAATATCTTAAAAGCCGAATAACATTCCATACTAACAGATCTGCATCTGAAAATAACTGTATTCTTATTAATCTGCAGTTCTCTCTAACATCATTCATAAACACAGAAAACCTTTCCATCTCCTTGTACCTTGTCACTCTCTTCTCCCCTACACCTTGCCCCAGCCCTACGTTTACTGAGCTTCCTCATTTGTATTGTAGGTCTGCAAATTGCAGCCTTCTAGAAGTAGTTACCCATCACACAGGAGAAACACCACCCTTAACCACGGTACAGGTAAGGGTCTCAGAGATGCATAATCACTTTTTGCAGGGGGAAATATTTTTATCACGAACTATTTCAGTGTACGAGGAAAATGAAGTGGAGGAAATGAGGTCCGGATTGAGGCCCATTTCTATATACAAAGAATCTGACATATAAACAGATTACTGTGGAGTGACAGATTACAGTGCATGCTATCAGCCCATGGGAAATCACTTATGCAAGGGACAAGCACAGAAGCAGATGTCGGGCCAGAGAAACTGCATTTTAATCACCATGCCTGACTTTACATATTATGTTAGTAAAACACAGAACTGCTCCACATTACAGGAATATTCATACTTTATATTCTTTTGCATTTGATGATGATGCTTATTTAGACTATAATTCTTTTGGGTCAAGGTCTAAATTTCACTGCAGTTTTCAAGACAATGCTTCACCAGTACAATCTGAAACACTAGACATCTTCTAGACATTTTCATGTGAGCCATAACAGTACCCCACCTTTTTTAGACACTGACCTTCACAGGATTCTCCACTTGGTGAAAACATCCCATTGTCATGGTAGCCATCTCTGCATTCGCAGTGGTACCAACCAGGCAGGTTAATGCAGGTAGCACGGCTGTCGCACTGAACAAAGCCATCTGAGCACTCATCAATGTCTGTTTATTAAGAACAACAAAACAGAAGAAAATTCAAACAGAGGAAATTGCTATATTCATCCAATGAAAGAACAATGTCTCTGGTGTTTCTAGGTTTCACAAAATTATTTTCATTACTGACACTTGAATTTGCAGAATTAATTGCAGTGATGTTTTGAGTTGTTTCCATAAAAGTACTTCCTAATGATTTTGGGCCTAGCAGCAGTAGAGATACTGCTAATCCCAATTCAGAGCCTTCATAGCAACAACTCATTTTGTCACAATATATGACAGGTAATCTGATATCTGTGTAAGCTGCCCATAATATGAAGAAAAGAGTTAGGTCCCAGTTCATATAATAAGATGTTAACCCTTTGAGTAGTTGTGCTGGCACAACATGTGCAAACTGCCTTCAGAAACAAAAAGTTCTAATCACCCTCCACCATGAGTTTGAACAATGAATAAACTCCCAGTGTACTGGCCACTCTGGCCAAAGCAAGGATTCAACCTTTCTTTAAAGGCGGAATCTTTAAAACTAAGAACTGAAGTAACAAATTAAGACTCAAACTCTTAACGTACGTCAGCAGTTGATCTACTGTCCTCTAGGACGCAGATATGAAGGAGAGGTGTGACGTGACCACTGAGATACATGTGAAATATGTCAAAATTCTGCCCACAGCCCCTGCTACCACCCATTTATGTCATTTGCTATTTTCATATGAGAAAGTGTAAACTGGCTAAGAAAAACTCTGAGCTACAATAAAGTAATGAATCTCTTTTCTGAGAATAATAATGTGCGGCTACATAGACATACTCTTATCAAGTATTTTGTGACACCTATTCAAACACAAACTTTATAAAACTCCTAGACTTCCTTACCCATTGAGAACACTTTGTTCCACATTTGAAGGTAATAAAAATATTAGTGTGTGGGGAACACTTGCATAAACTACAAGGTATAGCACAGTCACCCTCATTTGGTTTTGAGTTGTGTTTTTCTTATACATCACAGGGGTATGTGGCATGTGCTCTGGGTATTTTATTTAGATGCTGAATAATTTTTTTTTAAAAGTTCTTTGGAAAAACTGTACAACTGTATCATGAGTGTATTGGTTTTTAAAAGCTTTACAGATGCTTGACAAAACTTCATTAGAAATTTTCACTATGTTGCATCAGTCTGATTTTCTACCTACAGTCTCTCTAAACAAGCACCCCGATGTACATTATCAGTATTTATGATGATAAAAATTACCAATACTCCTGCTGGAATATTGCAGCAAGTGTATATTTTGCTGCTTTGTGCACCACAGATGAAGTCATAAGTCTCTATTGGTTTAAAACAGAATTTTCAACTCCACTATGAATTCCAAGATAATCATCTGAGTAGTCATGCTGCAGGACTGAGAAATGCCAAACCTTTACAATCTTCCACTGCTCAGTGTGTTTCTTTCTAAATCAGTATAAACTCTGGCCTTTTTCTTGTGAGCAGCCAGGAGCCAGTGGGACCTCAGAGGTGTTTGAGAGATCAGAGGAAGATCAATGAAAATTATGTTACAGTAGTGAGAAAAGGTTGGCTTGCAGTCTGTGACTTATCTACTGCTACTCGCTCAGAAAGCCACAGATTACTCACGAAAAAGGAAAAGAAAAGAAGAAAGGACTGCAATCTGGAAGTTCCCTTAGCACTGGGGAATATGCTGCCTGGCAGACAGCTCGCCGGGCTGAACAGAAGTGACCGTGCTAAACACTTGGGATCACCTGGTCACTACAACATAATTTGTTGTTAAACTTGTTGCTAACTTGTTGGCTAAAGCTACTAACCCCAGAGAACCAATAGTGCATGTACACTCAGAGCCTGAAAGAGAATAGCTGTTGTTAAGACTTGATATTAATCTTCATACTGGCTACTTAATAACATTGCATTAACACACTGGATGGCATATACTTCTTTGGGAAAGTGGAATGTATTTATTGGTGATGAGCTGGAGAAATGAGTGTTATTTAGGTCAAAATAACAGATATGAATTAAAGAAAGCCTCTGTTCCTCTCTTCAGAAGAATTTATTTGTGAATCTATAAGCCTTATAAGTATCAGCACAGTATCACACGCACAAGTGGAATGCATTCAGTTGAACTCACTGCTTATTCAGGAAAAACAAGCCATGAATGTCACATCAGTGCTGGTAAAGTGATAACAAAAGCAGCTTCTCTGTATTTATTTGCAAACTAGCTGATGAATCTGTAACACAAGAAGTATTACTTGGGATGAAATGCTTTCTCTGATGTCAATAAACAAAGAAATACATACATCTGGTTTTGTTATGACCACATGCAAAGTTGGAGAGGAGTTATATAAGAAAGTCTCCCATCATAAGCATGTATGGAAGCATGCTGCAGGTCTGGAAGAATGTCTTACTCCCTACAGATTGTTTGCCATTGTATTGGACCCATTGCTGCATCCATGCTGAATAAGCCATTACTCCTTTGAGGATTTTGCAGCAAAGAAAAGAAATCCAAAACACTTCTCACCACTAACTTTTTAGGCAAATGATATCTTAAGCACATGCCAGTGGGTTTCAGAATATAGATGTTCCTTATTCACAGAATTTTGTTTCAATGCTCACAGCTAATGCTGATTATTAATTCTAGTAGAAACGTGCTCTGTAATGGGACAAAATATTACTGTCGCAACTCTGTTAAACAAGAAAATGCAGCAGAAATGTGTCTTTCAGAGCAAAAGCACTGATTTCACGGAAAAATTTCTTGACATTTGGATGAAAAGATTTCTGTTTTCAAATAGGCATAGCATAGCTCAGGAAGTGCTGCAAAAGTATCTACAACCAAAATTATCTTATTAGTATGGGGAAAGCAGACAGAAATAATTTTCCCTGTCCTGTGGTGAAACCTTCTCGGATGAATCATCTTGCAGCTGCTCAGTCAGAGATGTGAGATGACAAGAGAAGAAAAACTGATTGAAGTTTTGCTTGGCCAGTGGCTATGGTATATCAGTGGGCTATATGGAATATTAACAGCCATAATGAAGTCCTGTTTGATGCTGTACTAGAAAAGCATGGAAAATGAAATATTACTCTATAGAAGAAAGTTAGCAAAAGGCTTTATATTTCCACTTATACCAGTCAGCAGTCTTATTTCCATATTTTGTTACCCATTTGTCAACTCAAAATTTTTAATTTTTTTGGCTGAGGCCTCACTCTAATAATTTAGACATACAATCAGAGGCATTTTGAAAGTAAGAGCTGTATACGCCTAGCTCCCCTTGACATGAAAAAACCTCGCTCTCCCAAATACCTTCCTTATACCTCACGATCACTCATTTCCTTAGCTGTGGCAACAGTTTTAGCTATTATACCATTTTCTCTTGGGAGCATTGAGAAAATTCTGCTCCCTGAAGAGTAAAATAAGATCATTAGCAAATTATCCACTGGTACAAAAAGAAAAAAAGGAGAACTAGCTGTCTGATTCATATTATTAGAGAATTTCTGTATAATAAGACTTTTTGAAGACTGAAAGTGGTATAAAATTGCCAATTAGAAAGATAGCAGTTCTCTTTCATCCAGCATCAAGACGAAGCTCTAATGTAGTCAAGTTACAAAGAACCAGGGTGTGGGGGAGGGGTGTTGCTACCATTTTATATTACTCACTTCAAGACTTAAATATTAATCACCAAATCCTCCTCTTAGAAAAGCCTGCATTCACAAACTTACAAAGACACAGAGCACAACACAGTCTATAAATATTTTCTCTCATAAACTGCTTTATCCAGCTCAATACAAATTAAAGTCCTTGCTTTTCAAGAAGTCAACACCACAGACTGGAAGCTGTGAATACTTAGAACTTAGTTATTTCCACACTGGAAGTTTTTCTGTGACAGAAAAATACATGGCACCTAGCTAAGACTGCCAATTAATAAGACTCCCAATTGCAATAATCTGTCCCAGTGCTAATTGGGTTTCATCACTGGATATGGTTACAGAGATTAATGAGCAGCCAACATTTTCCAAAATGTTCAGTCACTTCTGACTCAGGCTAAATTTGAGATCTCATTTCAACAGCAACCGCCTTTCCGCCTAATGCTAGCCTCGAGAGCCACCCACATCCCAGCCCCATATACCATGTAAATAAAGTGCAAACAACTGAAAGAAAAATAATTTCAGCAACAGATCACTGAAGAAGTGGTTTAAGAGACTTTGAAGCTGCTGAAACAGATAAATCTTCAATGCTTGTTTTTTTTCTCATGGGTACATTTGGAACAGTCAGACTCCGATATGCCTTTGCATATGTCAATACAATTTCAAGGATATTAGTCTGGCTTGTATATAAAAGGTCATGTTTCAACTATTCAGATTTATGCTCAGATAACAGAATATACAGTAAGATTTAGATGATGTCTAGGTTATCTAATTTTATTAAATAAGTATGGAAGGAGGAAAAGGCCTTATTCAGTAGGACTAAATGAAAGGTCACTGTACTACATGACCTATTTGCTATCAATGACTCAGTTTTCTGGATTAGCCTTGAAAAGGGTTCATTATCTCTACTGCAAATTCTAGAGTCCCATCTCTTGCATTTAAGAACGAAAAAGTGTTTGTGTTGTTTTTCATGTAACAACAGATTTCTAATATGATAATACTTGAGAAGACTCCTCCTGTTCAACCAGACCTTTGATTTGAGATCTTATGCAAAAAAAAGGTCCAGGTGGAGAAATGTAAGATCCTGAAAGTAGTTCAATATACTGGAGCTATCTTACTGTTAAAACAAAAGAGCAGCTTTTGGGATTTCCATCCCACTCCATTCTCAGATATCATATGCATATAAATATCATAAAGATGAATAAAACCTTCAAGAATACAGTGGCTAAGAATGCTGACATAATCCAGGAAGATATCAGTTATGCCAGAAAACCGAAGTTGTTTGGACTTTTAAATCTATTTTGTAAAGTTTGATCAGCTCCTTTTTCTGTTCCAAAAAGAACTTTCTTCCTTTGTCAATCACAGTCCTAGAGCCTGATTTTGTTTACAGTCTCACTCTGATTTGTCATCCGCAAGCAACTCTTTAAAGATATGATATCATATCTTGAGTACTAGGGCATTCTTTTCACTGTATGGGTTCTCACATCAAAGTTGTCATTAAACCATAGAATATTCTTGATTTTAATTACAATTTCATCCCAACATTTTGTTCAGTTACAAGTTTAAATCGTAAAGGGCAAGATTACAGATGGCCCATTGGACACAGCAAGGAGAGGAGTCACCCACAATTCTATTGTACCATAACACAGTTCCACGAGCAAAAGAACTTTCTCTACACAGCACTAGATACACCAGTTATCTCAAATACAGCCTTCAGAGAAGAGTGAAGACTGTGGCCCTTCCTCTCCCTGCTCCTCTGGATAATGAATTAGGCCCATCTTGGGGGAAAAAAAAGAAAAAGGCATTTGGAATGTCTTTGGAGTTGCTGCTTCTATCTCAACACCTCCCAGATCTAGAACTTCTGGTTAAGTTATCTTAAAATTGCTTTAAAATTGCTTCGACAGGTGGAGTCAGTGCTGCAGATGATATGTTCTTCACTAAAAATTTCAAGTTGTCATGTTGCATGAAAAAATAGCTACTATTATAACAGGTCTTTTTTTTTTTTTTTTTAAATAATCCCAGCAAGACCATGATTGCAGTTTATAAAGTACCCTGTCCACGGAAAACTAATTTAGTTACATTAATGAAAAGGAAGCAAAATGTGATTGAGAATGTAATACAGAATTATAGTTCATTAATTCTTCAAGTACGCAATTTTCCAGACTCCTGATCCCCCATTGATTTCTGCACCCCCCCAAAGGTCTTGCTAAATGCCAGCAAAAAGAAATTCAATTGTGTTGGTATTTCATGTGTGGCAGTGGTGGTGCTCCAAAATTAGATAGAAATGTTATCAAGGGAATTTTCCACTGAGTGCTTCACCATGTGGCCCTGCTAACAATTCTTTGTTGTTGAAAACTGATCAATCACAGATCACACCAATAATTGAAACTATGCCTCCCATGGCATACCCAGTATCATCAAAGGAAGTGCTATTTGTAGCAATTGAAATTCAGAGCACCTAATTGGCCATGAACTAGGTGCATCCATGAATATTGTAAAATAAAAATAATATTTTTCAGCTCTATTGTGTGACATGAGCATGCCAATCCTCATTAGAAAGACCAATTAAGAGGAATTGGGCCTCTATTTGTAGTTGTTGACAAAGACGTGGTTTTGCTTTCACTGTGTTCATCACTCTCAGCACAGCATCCCATGCTAACTGTAACACGTTCTGTTTCCTCATTAGCCTTATCTTGAAACAGAAAAGTATTTCTTTTCTCCAAGATAGCAAAAACACTTTTATACCTTGAAATACATTGACATACCTGTTTTAGATACCTACTAGCATCTGAAAGTTACATCACTCCATCTGCACATGAGAAACAGGACTAACATACTAGTGGCTAGCCACTAAAGATGGATAAGGGTAGCTGAGTTGTAAACAAAAGGGAATTGATTTGAAAAGGGCTAGGTTTGCCAGATGTTACCTCTTTTTCAATGGGTGTGAAGGAAGCCTTCACTTGCACAGTGTACTGACGAAAGGTCTTGGGTTTCCTCAAGTGAGGAGCCAAGTCAGTCATAACCATGAGTTAGGATGGTTACACATATGAAATACTGACGCAACCAGCATGTTCTCAGCCTTGTAAAAGGTTGTTTCAGATCAGCTCTGTTAAGAATTACAGTAAATTTCCAAGCATTTAGTTCAGAGGCAACTTATGAAGAACAAACAAAAGAGCCCCCAAAGCAACTCAAACACTGTTTGAGGAACTAGGAATTGTTTTTGACATCCTGATTGGAGCTTGATCTCCTGCTGTAGTCCTCTACTCTTTGGTCAGGGTATTGCACATAATATATGTGTGCTAAAGTTTAAAACATTCTTACCTACATTTTGTCACCAGTGGCTTCTTACCACTACTCTCAGTCCATAGACAACTAATTTGCATTGCTACTCCTGACCTGTCAAATCATGTAGAGATCGTACAAAATTGCTGAAGCACAAAAAAAGAAAAAACCACACATATCATTCTTTCATGCTACAGTTGACAACAACTCATCAAGAAAACTATAAATACTCTCAATATAAACATGAAAAAGCTTTAGAAGCAGCTTAAAACTAAATCACTACTCCTTTGCTTGGGCTATAAACATATCATTGGCATGATATGTGCAGAGACTGCAGACGTCCTCATGTTGACAGCAAAAGGAAGAGCTCCATAGGGATACAGGACAATGATTGGCAGTGTTATAGATTTTAATTCCACTAATAGTTGAATGACTCATAATTCATGAGAGAGCTTACAGTGAGTGATGAAGGTCATCCCTATCTCCCTTATATAACAGAAGGAAATTCTATTATAATGCTGCCCAGCTGCACTAGTCACATTCTATTTATAGCCCACTGTATTTTAAGAATGTAGCTGAAACTTTAGTTTTCATGTTTAATAAAGGGCTTTTTTCCCCATAGCAAATAATAGCTAAGTAGTGGACGCATTTTGATGTTTTTCACGAATAACAAGAAAATCCTGTCTCCTTAGAGCTCTTTTGTAGTATTCTCTCTTCCCTGTTTTTTTAGTCTCCTCTTTTTTTTTTTCTCTTAAGCTGCTACATATAGGATTGTAGTGTTGCAACAAGCTAAAGAAAGATATAAAGAGAAAAAGATAAGTACCAGTACGTGACTCTTCAGCAAAGAAAAAATCTTTTGTGATTTAAAACTGATGATTCTGAGGGAGGAAAGAAATTATATGCACCCAAGAAACTGTGTCAGGCAAGGAAAATTGAGAAAAAGACACAGAAGGATGAAGCGGCAAGGCATCTTAAGCTATAAAACTGAAAGGATGAAGTAAGTAGGATTCATGCCTAAATCCAGAATGTGCATTAAATTCAATATGGGCATTTTTTGTTTAAATTCTGTCAGAGATTTTCGTTGTGAATAATTATACATAAAAATGTAACGCCAAGCAAAGTAAACATTCCAAGCTTCACCAGTCCCTGTCTCACTGCTATTTTTGAGCTTATTTTTCATATCTGAGAAAAATTCACGTGCGAACAGGGAGAGTGACCTCCCCTTCAAACATTGCAGCCAAGTAAAAAGCATTTGATCTGCAGAACCCTGGCTTTCCTCTTTGCTTGCTGAAGATCTCATTTATTTACTCTCACAGACATGTTTTAAACCTTTTTTTCCTATATAATGAGATAGCCATTTTTGAATATGTCCTCCTTGAAGGTCAAAGGGTTTTTTTAGGTTTTACAAATTCACTGTACTTTCCACTGACAGACAAAATTCTATAAACCCCACCATGTTTTCTCTCAGCTATTGACATATTGAACAGAGGGGTAAGGGGAGAAGAAATGAGATGACCCACATCTTACCTGGACTTCTGCTACTGTCTTCTTATGCAAAATTTGTCACCTACTCAATTTTCCTCATGTGGCTTGATTTCAAATCTGTAAAATGTGGAGAAAGTGCTTCTACCATCTACCACTTGCCCCTTCTCTCCCCTCTGCTTTATTTGTAGCACAGTTAGATCGTACAAGTCACAAGGACACTCACTGATAGTAACTGTCTGTATTGGGGCCGATGTTATTTAATACCTTCATTAATGACAAGAGATTAAGAGGTCAAGTGCACCCTCAGTAAGTTTGCAGATGCCATGAAGCTGAGTGTTGCAGTTGACACACCTGAAGCACAGGATGCCGTCCAGAGAGACCTGGACAGGCTTGAGCAGTGGGCCCATGAGAATCTCATGTGGTTTGACAAGACCAAGTGCAAGGTGCTGCACCTGGGCTGGGGCAACCCCTGGTATCAACGCAGGCTGGGGATGAACAGGCTGGGCCGTACTGAGAAGGACTTGGGAGTGCTGGTGGAGAAGAGGCTGGGGATGACCCTGAAAGCCAAAGCTGGACATAGCCCAGAAAGCCAAACATACCCTGGGCTGCACCAAAAGAGACATGATTAGACACTCAAGGGAGGTGATTCCACCTCTACTCTGCCTCTCTGCTCCACTCTGGAGAGACCTCACCCGCACTGCTGTATCCAGCTCTGGGGTCCTCAGCACAGGGAAGTCATTGGCCTGCTGGGATGAGTCCAGAAGAGATCCAACAAGATGTTTAGCAGGATGAAGTACCTCTCCTATGAGGAAAGTCTGAGAGAAGTGGAATTGTTCATCCAAGAAAAGAGAAGACTTCAGGGTAACCTAACTGTGGCCTTCCAATACCTGAAGAGAACTTACAGGAAAGACTGGACAAGATTATTTACAAAGGGCATGTAGTGACAGGACAAAGGGGAATGGCTTGAAAACCGAGAGCAGGTCTAAATTAGATGTTAGGAAGAAGTTATTTACTATGAGGGTGTCAAGGCTCTGGAATAGGTTGTCCACAGAAATTGTGGATGTACATTCCTGGAGGTGTTCAAAGCCAGGTTGGACAGAGCTCTGAGAAACCTGGTCGAGGGAAAAGTGTCCCTGCAAATTGCAGGGGGGCTGGAACTAAATGGTCTTAAAAGTCCCTTCTAATCTAAACCATTCTGTGTTTTTGTGATACTGTGATTGAAGTCTTGCATTGTTAGTTTCAGACAGATCTCACAATGTATACCACAAGTGTTTTTTGTAGAAGTATAATAGTCCCTGTACCGTTCTGCTGCCCTCTAAGGATGTTTAATTTTTACAGATACTTGAAAGACTAGTTTGATATAGCACCAGCACCAGTCATTAACTTCGTATTATTATACATTTTCAAGGAAAATATTTGGAGAGAGGGAAGAGCAGGAAGGTGTTTTGTACACAAACACTATGAGTTTCAGAATCTCAGAAACATCTTATCTATACCATTTATGTCAAGTTTGCAACCCATCCATTGGCTGCACATGTCTGTTTTTCTGTAGCCTTAATTAACAGTTGGAACATTGTTAACATAGAGCATTCCTTGCAGGAAAGGCACATTCTCCAGGGGTTAGCTGAACACAGTTTCTGAGATTGCCAATCATGTTTTCTTGTTCTGTTTTGAACTTCCTCTTAGTAGTAAATATAAAGACTTGGCTTTTACTGGAACATAGTTAGCTGAAGTTTGCTGAAATTATTAATTATAATAACAAATGAAATGACAATAATTAATTATCTGCTAGATTTTTACCAGTATTGAGGAATATGCAGTATTATTTCTCTTTTCAGCAACAGTCCTTTCTGAATCTAAACTTGGACTGTAAACATCACAGACTCAGGTTTCTATGCTTATTTCTGACTAAAAACCTTCAAATCTACTAATTTTTTCCATGAGGAAAAAACCTTATGCAGAGGTTCTTGGAGAAGGTTTTCAGCAGAAACTCTGTGCTGTAGTTTCTGGTACTCTCTGTAAAGGATCTTCCAAATTCTTTTGAGCTGGAGAATAAACTTTAGCCACTTTATGCCCTTCATACTAATGAATGGAGAATGTTCAGGCAAGACAAAGGGAACACACATGCTATGTTGGGTTTGCATGGCTAGGTTTTGCAAGGCAGGGAGGCTACAGCAGTGGCTGCTGTGAGAAGCTGCAAGAAGCTTCCCCCATGTCTGACAGAGCCAACGCCAGCCGGCTCCAAGACAGACCTGCCACTGGCCAAGCCCAAGCTGGGACAGTGTATTTAAGAAGGGGAAAAAGTTACAGCCCAGTAATTACTGTACAGCTTATCAACAGAACAGAAGCTGGAAAGATGATGGCTCCTAACCTCATGATTTATGTAAGGCTTATCAAGAGGAACGCAGGAACAAAAATACAGGAACCAAAAGCACTCTCTGCTCTAGAGCAGCCAAACGAGACTTTTCAGAAACTTTCCAAGAACATCGGATTTGACAGTACAAATTAGGCCTATCTGCCTCTAACAGTCACCCTGTGTGAGTGAGGCTATTTTTCCCTATTTATCTCTGGTCAGGAACAGAACCTGATATTGTTCCCTATGCAGTACATCAGAAAACTACATTAACCAGAAGCAAGTAAGCAGCGCACAAGTCCAAATTCCTAGAATTACTGTTCTGAGAAACTATTTCTTTGAAACTGAGGCAAGTAAAACAAAAAATATAAATCATTTCCAAGTTCTGAAAGGACTCGGTGACACCACCAAGATATTGGATTAGATAGCTCATGAGAGCACAGTTCAGTATTTGAGTCATTGCTCCTATGCACATACAGTGCCTAAGTAGCTACTACAATCCAGTAGCTTAGAAGGTAAAGTTTTCACCCTGGGCAACATGAAAATTATAGTAAATTGACTGTGCAAATGACTATGTTGATTTTAGCCTACTCCTTACTAGTTCTTGTTTAAATTTCAAAAGTCACCTTATATTTTGAAAGCATTAAAAAGTTTTGCAACCACAAGGAAATCAGTAATGTTATCAATAAGATGACTGATACATTGGTATGGTTTTGTACGGAAATACCTCATACAGTCATATCGTGCTAACCTGTCCTCAAGTCACCAAAAAAAATTCTACCTGAGGATGCTTGTTTCACATTGTATAACTGCAGTTCAGTGATAGGACTGCAGAACACAAATTATAAATTCAAAATTCATTATTAGGGTTCTGTATCAACTTACTGGAAATTTATCATAGTGACATATTAGCCTAAATTAGAATTAGTCGCTATGCTTAAAGAAGACATAGAATTTGATGTTATAGGATTCTTCCCACAAGTTTGCTCATGATTCTATCAGCTTTTCCTACAGGCAACACTAAACACACTAGTTATATGCATTACCTCAATAAACCAAGGCTAGCTCAAACACTGTTCTTGCTTCTGAAATAAGTAGCTGACATGCAACAAAGCCATTTTTGAAAAGGGCAAGACTGTAACGCAGACCACTCATTACTCAGCCTGTGCAAGCTGAGTAGTGACTTTATACAGCAGAGATGCAAGTTATAAAGCACATTTCAACATCCTCAGCAAAATCATTACATTATTTTTAGCAGCTGGGTCCTGTCTCTTTCTGCTGAAATGGAAACCACAGAAGATATTAATTAAATGCAGGTGTAATTCAGAAGTGTTTTCATTTCACAGATACAGCTCCCAAGAATAACAAGCACAGTTAGATATTTACTCTTAAAGTTTCAGTTAAGCCTGTTTAAACAGGATACTAAGAACTCTGTGTTTCCATTTACATTTAAGCTACGGCTGGAAAGGCGAACCTCTGAACCCAACACGCCACATATGCAAATTTCAACAGGGCAGGAAGCCAGGAGACTTGCCAAGGAAATTCAGGATTCAAGGAAGAAAACTTGGAAGGATTCAAGGAAGAAAAATGGCGGTGATTCCCCAAGGCTAAGGCAACAAAGTCCAGTAATGAGCTGGCCATGTAGTTCTAGCACCTCTCCTTACTCACCTCCTCCCCAGCCAGGGCTCTGGGTTACATGGACCTGACATCAAAGCCTCAGTGCTGCTGCAGCACAACAGCAGCATGCAGTTCAGCATACAAGCTGGAGCTCAACTGCTTGCAAGGCACAATTTAGTTTCTTTGGGCTCTGTCCTGGGCATTTTTGGGTTTTTTTGCCACCAGCACCAAGGGAAAAGTTTATAATAGCCGACAAACTTTGAAAATTACTGTAGTTGAAATGCCAGACTTCAGTGACCCCAAAGGCCTGACTTACAGAATATAATGAATTCCTACTGCACACTTTATGCTGCAAATCATGCTTAAGAACTATTTGTTTGCAGAAGTTTTTTCCACACTCTATAAACTAATTCAACTTTCTCTTATTTCTGTGAATTTACATCCTTAACACAAATAAAACATTTCCTGAAAAAAGTATTCTCTAAGTTTCAAACTTGGGAGCCCAAAATCAGGAGCTTGAATACTCAGGACACCAAATTCCAAACAAGTCAAGTGGACTATGAAAGCTAATGAAATAGGGGAGGTGTCCCTTCTTCCTATAACTCTCGCTTTGGACAGTCTATGCCTGTGCTATTCCACTTCTCTTGCTCCTTTCTTTTGTTTGTTCCTTCACTAAACCCCTCAGCAATCCCTTAAGGATTTCAGAGAAAGAAGATATTAACCCTAATATGCTTTCTGCTCAAAGAGTTTGTTATTATACTCATTTATCCCAGGACACAACTGGCTTTCCCTGCTAGACTATGAAGGGCACACCTCTTTAGCTTTGTGCAGGACCTTGCATACTTATACCACAGATTTGAGCCTTTTGGTATTATTGTTATAAATCCCAATCTGCTATCAGTAATTTAAAACTGAGCAAATGGCAGATCCCTGAGTTGCTCAGAAAGTTTTGACTGTGATACTCTCACAGCTTACAGATACTGTAGCCAAAAATTCTTAAGAATTCTGCCAAAAGTAATTTTGGTTCTTAAAGCCTTGGTTCAATACTATATAGGCTTCAAATACCATTTGTGTCACAGCTTTATCTTCAGAGCCTACCTGGCCACAAGATGATTGTGGTTGTTCTAACTGAACACAAGCGATCAAGACCTGAAATGGAAGCAGTTCTCCTGTCATGCTAAAAGTATTAAAACATTTCATTTTTGCAAACTCAGCCAAGTTAACAAGCTCTCTGGTTACTTTGACAAAGTCTTCTTTTCCAATACCAATAAAATATTTTTCCTAGTAACTGGGAAATCATAATTAGAAGATTTTCACAAGTTTTCTTTGAAATAGGAATAATAATAGCCTTTAATAACCTGAAGTCTGTTATTATTATGGTCAGTGTACATGAACAAATTAATTTGGATTTGCTGAGAAAAGCAACAGTCATGCATTGTAATTATTTAGCTCATACAGAAAGTAGCACAAAACTGACAAGATCTGATCTATAACAATTATTTATCAAAATCACTTGTCTGAGTTGTATTTCAGTATTTTGAACTTCAAATGTTGCAAGAATTTGTTTTAGCAACATCCCTTGAGGTGGAAGTTTTCCATACGTGGAAAAGAAGAAGGAAAAAAATACAGAGAAGATCCAAATAATATATTTTTCTTGACTTTGGCTATTTCTAGTAAGAGCTCAGGTAAGAGCTCAGTTTAGAGAGGGTCATCTCACCCTCATCCACCACTCACAATTTTTTTCTGTAAATTCAGTTACACCTTTAATTAAGCCAAATGTTAGTAATAATGTATGGCTGAATTAATGTAGAATCTGTAAGCTAAAATTTTCTTAGTTGTTGCTTTCAAAGGTAACAGCTTTGTCTGCCAGTTTATTTTCAGCAGTTTGAATATGGATTGTTTAGTAACAGGTGAACATGATTCCTGCAATAACCAAGGAAAATTCATTAGCAGGAAATTTGAATAGCAGAAAATAATCCAAAAACTTTCAGCCAATCTGTTAACAAAAACTACATCAAAACACTACTAGTAGCAAAACTCTGCTTTTTGATCTCATGCATAATTAAAAGCTGTCCAGAGAAATACTCAAAGCACAAAACAAGTGTGGAAACTCAAAAAAAGAATCTGACAAGCAGCAAAAATGCAGTAATCTTGTATGCATACACTAGCAGATATGCATATATAGTAGGAGAACAAATCCACTCTTAAAGCTTTGTCACCAAATTAAAGGAGAGTTGCAGTAACATCAAGCCAATCTAACATAGTCATCCTGTTCTGAGTTCTAAAATAAGACACTTTTCAAATACAATTTAAGACAGCATTTAAAATGAAGAATTCATAATTTTGCAATCAAACAAAACAGTATTAAGTCAGGTATTTTGAAAAAGTTTACCAGGCACAAATACTTTTTAGATTTGATTGGTAATCTCATCTCTACACTGCAGAAAGCTGCTCTACTTGATAAACTGCTGGTGTGACTTCTAAGAATTTAAAAATTTTTAATATATAAAACCTGCCTCCCTAAGCCAATGAATGCATCTCCAACATTAATAATGTCTCAATTTGTATCCTTTGGGAGGAGACACAGAAATTCTCGCACTCATTTTTTTGACTTGATGACTTTTAGCCAAACTTTTTTGGCTTAATACCAATTTTTTAAAAAGATGGTATAGGCTGATATATCTGCATATGATTCTTCCATCTGCTGCCTCATTCCACTGGTCCATTTCCACATGGCACAGGTCATGATTAATCTAAAAGGCTCCCAACAGATAATTCAAAGGTGCTGTAACAGCTCTGTGCTCTGTTAACTGCAAGACACTCCACAGCGAATACAGCACACTGAAGCAGTAACAGCTGATTCTCCTTCTCATGTTTCCAACAGAAATGTGACTCCTACTGACACACCAGAAGCACCATTTTGGAAGCAAAAAATTTTATGAAACCATCCTTACTTACACAGGACTTCACTTCTCTTTACGAAAGCTGCACTGACTTTAGGCTGCAGAGGCAGGACCTAAGCATGGACAGCA
Organism: Callaeas wilsoni; assembly: GCA_013398955.1. NCBI lineage: Eukaryota > Metazoa > Chordata > Aves > Passeriformes > Callaeidae > Callaeas > Callaeas wilsoni. Next base: position 250,014 of record VWPU01015234.1, read on the forward strand.
TCATCCCTCTCAGGCTTTGGGAGAAATACAGACACTGATTGAGTATGCAACGATGGGTTCTGGAAAGGAAATTCTAAGCAGTGAGGTGCTCAATGCCTTCTTCACTTTGGTCTTTATAGGTAAGATTTGCCTTCAAGTGTTCCAGGTCGCCAAGACCAGTGGAAAATTCTGTCTGAAGCAAGAAAAATTTATCTATAGTGGAGACGGATCAATAGCTAAATAAACTGGAAAAAACCACACGTCAATCAAACCTGATTGGATGCACCCAGGAGTGCTGAGGAAGCTGGATCATGTCACACCTGAGGCCAACCTCAATTGTCCTTGGAAGGTCATGGTGACTGAAAGAAGCTCCTCATAAGACGGAAGAAAGCAAATGCCTTTGCTGTCTTAGAAAAAGGCAAGGAGCCAGGGAACTACAGATTAGTCAGCCTCACCTCCACGCCTGGGAAGATGATGGTATCCTCCAAACAGATTAAGGACAAGAAAGTAATTTGGAACAGCACAGTTTTATGAAGAGGAAATCATGCCTGACCAACCTGATGGCCTCCTAAAGTAAGATGACTAGGTTTGGTGAACGGGAGAAGAGCAGTACATGTTGGTTATCTTAGTAAGGTTTTTGATACTCACATAACATCCTGAGACAAGCTAAAAAGTGCAGGCTAAATAAATGGACAGCGAGATAGACTGAAGACCTGCTGAGTGCCTGGCGTCAGAGAGCTCTGATCAGCTGTACAACATCCATCTGGAGATTAGTCACTTACCAACATACACCCTGGTAAACACCAGGCACTGGGCCTGGACTGCTTAACATCTGGACAATAAGGCAGAGTGCACCCTCAGCACGTTTTCAGATGACACAAAATTTGGAGGAGAAGTTGCTACACCAGATAGTTTTGCTGACATTCAGAGAAACCTTAACAGGCTGGAGAAACTGGCCACTGGGAATATCTTCAAGTTCAGAGGGAAATGCAAAGTCCTACAACTATTAAGAAACAACCTCAGGCACGAGGAGGGCAGTGCAAAAGCTACTTGACAGAAAACAATCTGGAGGTGCTGGCAGACATGACCTGAACATGAGGCAGCATTGTGCTCTTGGAGCAAAGGAGGCCAACAGCCTCCTGAGTTGCATTAGGAAGAGTATTGCCAGCAGGTCATGGGACATGATCCTGCCCCCCTATTTCATGCTGCTAGGATCCTCTCTGGAGTGCTGGATATTGTGCTGTATTCCCTAGTACAGGAGAGACATGGAGAGACATGTGAAGATGATTAATGGAGCAGAGCATCTGTCATACCAGGAGAGGCTAACAGAGCTGAGATGTTCAGCCTGGAAACAAAAAGGCTGAGGGGAAACTTATCAACGTGTATAAATACCTAACAGTGTTGAAGGAAGCTAGTTACTCTCAGTCCTGTCCAGAAAAGGGACTAGGGGCATGGGAAGTTTCATGTGAACATAATGAAAAGAATTTTTTTTGTACTCTGAGGGTGCTGAGGGTGACTGAACACTGGAATTGGTTGCCCAGAGAACTTGTGGAGTCTCCAACCCTCAAAACACTCCAAATCCAACAGGGCACAATCCTGAGAAGACAGCTGTATTTGACCCTGCTCTGAGCAGGGGGATTAGACAAGATGATCTCCAGAGGTCACTTCCAACCTTGTCCTTTCTTTTCTATGATTCTGAGAAATGATTTAAACAGAACTCTTAAACCACCTTTTACAGAAGGAAGCTGTAAGAACTGATGATTGCATTTTCTAGGTTATTGCTGGGGTGTGGATTCAATCTCCTGCTAATTAATTCATAGGTTCAGCAGCTGCTGACAATGTCTACATAACTGTATATTTTACGTTAAAAATCCCAAGATTCTTCAATGAGCAGATTTTAAATATGTGTAGCATGAACAGAAATAAGTAATGTGCCATTTTAAAATAGATTTGTCACCTTTACATCAATCCCCCTCCATCTCTGTACACGATCGCGATGGAAGATATCTGCCTAGAGAAGATTGTATATCCTTTGTAGCTATAGACACCGTTCAAAGGGAAGCTTCCAGCATAAATTATTTGTAGTACAAACATCTTGAAACATTTTAAGCCTAACGAGAAGTACCTTCAGCAAAGTCTGCTGCATTCACTACGAGTGACTGTGTACTGTCTGAAGCTCCAGTTTTCTTTCATGGCTGTTTACAGCACCATTTTTCTGACAGTGCAGTCTCAGAAAAAAACAGCTCTTACTCTTTACCGACCAGATAGTTCTTCCATTTGCCACCTGACCATATTTCAGACTGTATGTTTCAAAGCCATACAAAGTGCAAGTAGATGACAATCCTATTCCGCATATTAGTACCCACATGAGGTGACCAGACCTGTACTCCTGTGGCTAACCTCTAGCATTATTTATTTCTACAGTAGGTAAAAAATATTATGTTCAACAGAAATTAAAGAGGACAGAGGGTCTTCTCCTCAGAAAATTGACCTATGAAATTGGTTTAGGGCTGGCAAATTGGCTCCGAATCATAGCAACATTATCACCAGCTATGTGACATCAGGTCACTGCCATGCTAACTTTACGTTAAACATTGTGATCAGGTATTCAGACGGGCATAAGATGTGCTCCAAGCTTCTGCCAGCCTCCCTATATGTTTCCTGAAGGGCAGGAAGGATGGGAAGTTACGCCAGAAGTTCAGATTCTTTTGAAGGACATTTGGGGCTGAATGCAGTTAATCTAACTTAAGTTAGCTTAAGGTATTTGAATTTACTGGATTGGGGACTGAGTGTCCCTGGATTGTCCTATAAAGAAGGGAGAACAGATAGGACTTCCAGGGTCAATACTGAAAAGCCAGTAAGATCTGTCTTTGACAGTGGCTAATAATATTGACTACAGAAGGAGACTAAAGCAAATATGCTTCTACTCTATGCATAGAGTAGATAGAGCATAAAGCCACAAAACATGATTATGCACTTTGAAACTATACATGTTATATTTAGCTGAGAACAGGAGGGTGGTACAAGGAGCACATAAGACAACTATAACAAAAACAAATTAACTGTTTTAATACTTGAGCATTATCTTAGTATACAATTTGTTCCAAGCAGTGTTACAATGGAGAGACCTTAGTACCCTGTACTATGGTGTTTGCAGTCTGTGAAATAGTGAGCAGTACTTGAAAACTTGCTCCTTTAACATTTTTTTAGAAATAGATGAGCAATTAGGATGCTGCTTTTCACACAGCATCCCTCGTGTGCTCTGTGGTAATATCTGCTCAAATACAGAAGAATGAAAACAACCACATTTCTCACCTCTCAAATAGACCAGATAACACAGAATTCAGACTGTTCTATGTTTTTCATTAAACTGGATATGTTTACAAGTCAGATGAAAGCAATACTTGCTCAAATGACCTCCTTTCCACTGTTTGGAAGATTTATTGAAGGCAATATAGAACAGCAACAATAGTCAATCATAGGTGGCAGACTGCCCTTTTATTAGGCATACTGAAGCCAATTAATCTAAGCGAGCTTTCTCCCTTTACCTCCTGGAGGCAAGTATGCTTAGAATGCATTTAAAAATTCTGCAGCAATAAATAAAGGTGCTGAAGCTATTCATTTGAACTTTGAAAAATTATTTACAGGCACTTGAGATGCTAAGAATTAACATTCTACATACTCTGCTGGGCAATATAATTTGATTAGATCCAAGACTTAAAAAATAAAGTTCTGAAACAAAGCCTTGTGGTACTGCCATCCTCAGGGCTTGCAGGGGAAGATAAAGGAATGCTTGTGAAAGGAGGTAAAAGCAGTAGGAACACTGAAACCTGCCCTAACACTGAGTAAAGTAAGCTGGGTTAATCACAAGTCTTCAAACCATGTTGCAAAAGAAGGTGGGTTACTGAACCAGGAACACATATACGGCACAGAAGTAATCAGTTACTCACATTTATTTCCAGATGTCAGATTATCTGTTATTTATATGAGACACCAAAGGCCATTTGAGGTGAAAAGCAAGTCCATAATAATCTTATTAATTATGAAACATCAAAACCCAAGATGTCTTAATTCATGCTCTAATTTTTGCAGTCCATGTGCTTCTAATTAGAATTGCTGTAATATATTCTCTCGGGAAGCATATAGGAAAAGTGAGTAACGTTTTAGTGGCAGCTTCCTCTTTCAGGGCACAAAGTTAAATTCTCCTTTATTCTTGGATTACTTCAAACATCCTCCTTGGATTATCTTCATCGTAAATTAAGTTATAATCTTACCAGTTTCACAGCTGGGCCCAGTGAAGCCTTGTGGGCAGGCACACACATTGGAAGCAATACAGGCTCCTCCGTTCCTACACCCGTCTTTGCAAAATGCTGCAAAATGTAAAATCATAATATATGGGTAAGAGAATTAAGCTCAGCAATCCCGCAGGTGGACACAGTCTGCTAGCAGGCTGGCACGGAATGCCGTCCATGCGGCACGGAGTGCAGAGACTGTCTTCTCCTGAGGATAGAGGTCACAAAGAGATGGTTTATGGCCCCCCTGCCTCACTCGCCAGATGGGCTGACAAGCTACAGAAGGAGATTAGAGTAAATCATCTGAAGACAACAGCTCCCATATGTGCTCCTTCGCATGCACTGGGAAGCAGTGAAAGGCAACATCTTCCCCTGGAACAGACTCTTCCTAGGACAGTGCTGGTCTGTTCTGCTGTCCAAATAAAGGCCTGAGCATAACAGGCACAACTGAATATTGAACTATCTGGCTACCTCAGTCCTTTATTAAGTAATTTAATAGAAACAATAAAAATACTAATTTTGTCTCAAGGAATTCTGAAGAACTTCAAAACTTTTAGCATTTACAGCTTAAAGTCAACCCTAGGGTTGGTTCTTTGGCATGCTGCACTTACATATTTTAGTGTAGCATTCTCCAGGAGTGTATGCTTTAAAGAGCCACTTCTGTGGACTCAGAAATGCAAGCAGCTCTGATTGGAAACACAGTAGCTGTTAGTTGCTCTGCCTGCATCTGCAATATGGAATTGGAAATGCTCTGGCCAGAAGAAACTGTCGGTGAAACTAGGCAGATGGAAGTTATAACCAACACAAAGAGTTGCTTCGGGGCACTGGTCTAGCCCTGCACTTCTAATCAGCCAGAGATGCCAGGCTTTGGTTTGCAGCTGCTCTGTGTAACAGCACCACTGATGAGGTCTTACGGCTCATCTGAGAGAAAACTGTTAGAGGTTTGAGCTATCCAGGTCTCAGTTTTGAGACACCAGCCCTGTGGTGTGAGACCATTGCTGCTGAGACATGTAAGCTTCCCGATCCACGAGTGCATAGTGCACAGGAGTGCAGCTCGCAGTGCAGTGCTGCCAAAAACTGCCAAAGGCACAGGGGCAAGAGGCATACCCAGGTCTCTTTGAAGGACACTGGCATCAAAGCCAGGGCTGCAGAGAAGTGCATTTCTCAAATTTCACTACACAGGCTTAGAGCCTTCTCCTGCATACTGTCTTCTCAATATTGAAGAGGGAGGGAGGGAGGGGATATACTTTTCTTTCACAGTGGGGCCAGGTGCCCTCTGAAATGTCAGTCTGCAGTCAGAGCTCTTATTCAGAAGAGCTGAACACCGTGCTGTAGGGTTATGCACCTTCTCTTTTACACAAAGAAATCTCAATCACCTTTTTGTAGCTGACTCACCTCCAGTAGAAGAACTTGGGACTATTCCCAAGCATAGCACAGGAGTGAGCTGTGCTCTTCTGAAACGAGATGCTCTGGGTTTGAACCTCATCAGGGTAAGACTTTCTTCTTGTTCTCCAGAGAAGAGAGCCCAGCACAAAAGGACATATTGCTGACATGTCTCCCTCTACCCCTGTTTGACTGGAAGTGAAACAGGCTGCCATGTTTTACAAAGAGGTTGTCTTCGGAATATACAGAAAAATTGTGCTGTTAATCAGGTGATGGAATAACTCATTCTAAGACCTTAATCAGACTTCGCAATTAAAGAAATTCTGGGTTCCTTAGATTTGGCAATACACAGCAGCAGAAGGCATCTTTGTGACATTACCAACGTTAACTCTGGACCCTTAGATTCTGACATCAAAGAGATCAAGAGCACCGAGGCACAACTTCAAGGAACACTGGGTGTGATATTGCTGCATCTGTCCCACTTCTCATGTCTGAGCTCATTCTCCTACAGCTACGCAACTTTTATTTTCAAGCACTCTCTAAAATCCTGTGCTCAGAGGTTGACAACTTCCAAGGATTTGGGCCCAACTACCGAGTATCATTTCTTCTGATATGAAATGCAACAGAAATAAAAACAGCATTGTACCTCAGGGAAGACATCTTTTTAATACTCAAAATTTAAGTGAATCAGAATGTTAGAACACATGACACCACCTCACTTGCAGTGAAGCTTTTGTGCACCCATATCTACTGCTTTTCTCACTTACGATAACAAGACATACCAAACAATTTTTAGTTCATCCAAGTAAAATAGCAAGTCAGTGACCACTGATAATGTAAATCTGACAATGTTTTCACAGACATAACTTTGTTGGTAACTGTAGGCTTCCTTGAATGGTGTAGCATATATAGAAACTGCTGACACAAAAAAGGAAACATAACTACTTCAAGTTTTAGAGTCTACTATCTATGCATGCATCATCTTCAAATTACTGCAAATTGCCAAATGCAAAGTCAGTGTATATATGCCTGTGAAGACCATATAGATGCAGGACCCAAGTGTCCAGCCTGGCATTTTCTCTGTCTTGTTCAAGGCAAACGACCAGAATTGCATCAACTGTAACAGAGCATCTCATTCAGGTTTCCAGCAGCTTACCTTTGCAGATGGTACCATTTCCCGTGTAACCCGGCTTGCAGACGCAGTTGTGCCCACCCACAGTGTTGAAACAGAGCGCATTTTCATCACAGTTGTGCTGGTTTGTTACACATTCGTCATGCTCTGAAAAGGGAAGCAAGAATGGGATGGTCCTGAATTTTGAAAACCACAACAAAATATGAGCTTTGTATAAGCTTCCACATTAAAAAGAGAGAAGCACAGTAGTATTTACTGGCAACAGGGCTATGTGAAGATGTAACCATGGGATAGCCAGGGTATCTATTTCTAGAACGTAAAATAGTATGTGATAACTGCACTGCAGCGTAATTCCACTTTCATTAACAGGGAGCCACCACCATTACACTTTCTATCTGGGCTACAGTGTTCTCGTAAACATTTGCCAAAGAGCTGGCTAGCATACTGAAAATCCATATGCTACTTCTACTGTGTAATTTATTCATGCAGGTTTATCTTATGCAGGATTCTTAGGGTTTCCTTCAGAAAGCTGACTAATGGTGCGAGACGCACGCTCCAAACTGCAAAAGACACAGTTAGCAGAAGGCAGGTCTTCAAAGTGCAGCCCGTGTTTTCCCTCCCTTCAGCCCATACAAAGAACTTTATTTAGATGAAATAAACAACCTGAAAACAGAGGTCTGCCTGCTTTTCAAGGGACTTTTAGCATGGCATGTCCTAGCACCGGAGTGTGATGGATGAGACTGCTCAGTCTGGTGACTAGGATGTACTAGAAAATATCCCTGTTGGGAATAAATTAACAGTCTGGAGAATGTGATTTTGTGTTGACTTGCAATGCACTACTTAATCTGAAAAAAAAAGAGCATTGCTTAAGTATTTAGGTTACAGAACATTTTAATGTTTTAGTTTGTGATTTTTAAGATATGGTAAATGGAATCTTAAAATAAGACGCCCTAAAGTGTCATTTCAAAATGATGCATGAAAAGCTCTATTATTTTCAAAATGCAATATCTTAGTTTGTAGGTGACAAAATAAAATGCTTCTGTCTTCTGGAAATATTCTTTGCATTTTGGTTAAATCAACAGTATTCATCTATCCACATATAATTTCAGAGACCTGAAATTTAAATTTCAGGAAAATCAGCTGTTTGGGGAACATAAAGACATCTAATTTTAATCAACACACATGGACTAACCTGCATGTGAAATTTTCATTGCTATCATTCTGTCCAGGTTTTAGTGAATTTTATTAGTGCAGCTTAGACCAGTTCTAGCTATTTAGCACAAGTCTTAAATCTGGAATCAGATGCTCTTTCTTCCCCCATTTTGAGGGGGAAGACTGCTCTGAATCTTCCTCTTTATAATTAATGATTGCACATATCCTACAGAGTTGTCAAGAAAATTAATTTCTTAACATTTGCAAATCACTATGGAAATGTTCAACTTGCTATTTCAATAGTGGTCATAAACTGTAGGAGTATAAAACTGGCAGAATGGCACATATCCAATCCATCAGTAGAGGTAAATTTTCCTCTAGTAATGGCAAGGACCTGTTGTTTAAAAGGGGGAAATATTCACCTCCATGTAACTAATAAATTTTAAATGCTACAGAATTTTATTTTGGTGGGTTTGCTGTTGTTGAATGTTTATTTGTTTGGTTTTTAATAACATTAACCTAATATCCCTCTTCTAAACAAGGACTTATGTGTCTCTTTTATCACCAATCATGCTCTCCTCAACCCTCACTGGATGCAGCAGAGCACAGGCTGCAGGCCTCTGCCCTCCAGCATGAGATTTAATTACTTTGCTCTCAGCATGAATAACTAAAATTGTTATTGTTCACTAAATGATCCAGCCCCTCCTCTAAAATCCACTTAATAGTATTTGACTCTGACCTCATCACATACTGAAATCTCTTATGCTGGCTGAAACAGTATTTATGTGAAACCACTTCATAAAAGAAAAATAAATTAATGGCCATGAAAATTAGATTTTAAAAGTATAATCTGTATTGTAACAGTATCCTGGCTTTCTTATTTTGTGTTTAAACTATGATATTATTTAATTTTTTAATTTAAATATTAATTATATATTATTTTGTAATTTTTAAATAACACACAAGAGGAAAATAACTATGGAAATGTGTGAAACATATTCATCAGGCCAAAATATCTTGCAAAGCCATTATCTTGGTATCTCAGGAGGAAGGGTCCCTACAACAATACATCACACCGGTAAACTCAGCTTAAATAACTAAATTTGACAAATTAAGTATCATGCTCAAAGAGGAAGCATAGTCATCCATCCCATGTCTTAGGAATGCAGAAGCATCCCTGGTGAGTACAGCAGCTTTTAATGAGGGAGAAGGGTATATTAGAGTGCAGCAGGCGATTGCAGACTGCCACAGCAAGAGGAAGGGCTCCACGTGTGTGGCTGCAGCAGCTCTGAGAGCCCACTGAGGTCTGCAGTACTGGAGCCTTGAAGACCACTGGCACAGATGTGTGTCCTTCACAGGAAGAGATGACTGCCACACCTGAGTGTGCCTTCCTAACATTTATTTTTCAGGGGGTAAGAAAAACTACTGAGTCTTTCAAGATGGATTTTTTCTTAAAGTATACAATACCAATAAAATTAGCTTTCCATCAGCTAAATAACAGGACTTGGATGCAAAGGTAGTATACTTGGTATCCTACTCTATGTAAGCTCTGGGGTTTCTTACCCTCCTATAAGAAAGTTCACGGAGTGAACTTCTGTACAAACTGTATTGAAACAGCCATCACTTCTTCTTCTTCTGTGGTTATCTTTTACAACTTTAGGTCTATTTTTATGAAAATCACATATTACTGACTCATGAAAAATTCAAGGTCTGATAAATGATTCCTGGACTGAAGTTTACATGTCATTTTTAGGATGAAAATGCTTCAGAGTTAGGAGAAAATTTGTAATTTAATTAAAGGAGAAGAGATTTTTATATGATAGGAATATAAAAAAATAATTTAAAAATCGATCAGTGTGTTTTACAATTCACCTAGATTTGTTTCTCCGTATCATCTGATCTTAGCTTCAACAACACACTTAAAACCATTTAAACACAGTGTTTCTTCATATTGCTTCCTACAGTGACACCTAACAGAGCAGACAGCTTACACTTCAGGAGTGGTTCTTTCATGGACTGATTACATGGTTAAACTACACCTGAAAAAATCCTGTGCATGAACCATGTCACTACACCTACTCTTTCAGCACTTGGCACACTCTCCACACCAATTTAAGGAGACCATCAGAAACAGGTTTTTCACTAGTGATAACAAGACAGACTGCTCAGCTTTATTAAAACAGAAATACTAATTATTAATAAAAAGAGTGGTGTTATGTTCATGATTCTTCATTAATTCATGCTTATTACTTTGGTTTCTTTTTTAAATCAAACACTTGGAAAGTCACCTTAGAAGAAAAAGGAGAAAATTGCAGAGCCTGAGTTGAGCAATCTTAAACACCAAATCAGAAACTGCAGAAGCAGACAGGACCATGCATTACAAAGAAGCAAAAAAGCAATTTATAAAAGAATCATTAAAAAGATATGGTTTTTAAGTTCAAAAACCAGTTTAGAAACATCGTTTCCCTGATTTGGAAATGTTAAAATTTTATTTTTCAAGGCCATTTATTTAAAAAATCTTTAGAAATCATGTGACACATTTAATGAACGTTGCATACCCATTTCATCACACACCATAATGAAGATGGGAACAGGCCAGGTACAATAGTATTACAGAGGCAAAGAAATAAAAATTATTTTTGCAGAGAAATTTTAATGATTTACCAACCTGAACTTGCATTAACATCTTGTACAAAGACCAAGTGCACTGGTTTCAATGATGAATTCTAAAGCTTTATTATCTAATATATCTGAAATCCATTTTGCACTATTCAGGACTCACACTCAACAGTGTTAAAACTCGTAAAATCTCTGTTCTGTAAATCAAATGAAATTTTAAATACTCTATTTATATTGACTAAACTATCTCTGGAATGAGATCTTTCTAGATAGAGAAAAAATTTTAGCTCCAAAATTTGCTATTGCCTCATGGCAATAAAAACAGTAATAGTAAGTGCATATGAATGTCTCATTAAATAGTTCTTATGACACAGACAACTTAAAAAGGTAAAAATTACGTGATGATGCAATTGATTTACTTTTGCATATTTGTATGTGGAAATACATTATATACACACACAAAAATATAAATACACATACATATCTATATATACAGGCACATACAGTAAAGATGAATTTTATTTTATTTTGATTTATATTGAAATACTATTTCAAAATATTCCATATTGCTTGCTTGAGAAAAACTTTACTTCAGAAGGGCATCTAGGGTGAAGTATTGCACCCTACAAGGTGAGACTGGTGGCATAAACTGATCAGGACCCACTAGATGCCGTGATGTTTCTCAATGCAATGACAGCTGGGCACCTGTCTTACCTAATTTGTTATCTGTGCAGAGATTCTTGCTGAACTTAGTAAAATTTAACATGCTGTCCACAAGGTGTGGCACCTGCCTCCACATTAGATGTAACATCAGCCCCTATCTGCATATAAAATACTGCGTATTTTATGATTAAAAATAAATGTCTGTATAGCATTTCCTACATGCATACTGCAAGCCCTCCCAATATTTGCCTTGTGAATCCAAATTCTGCAAAGGTCTAAGGAAAAAAAAAAAATCATAATCCAATCCCACAGCAAATAGGAATGATGACTGAGTTGCATTACTTACTTAGGGATAAAAAATATGCTGACCATTCTCCTGCACCATCCATTACCAACACTGGAAAATAAGAGCTGAGATCATGTTTAAGGTGCAGAAATGCATAAAAGTTCCCAAAAATATAAATAAAATATATCCCTGCAATTGTAACCTTGTAACATGATGCAACAGATACTCATTGCTGAGTGAAGAACTTGTAAAACCAGACTAAATTAAAATTATTTATACAAAGACAATATATTAGGTATTTTTCCCATTTGATCTCTCTGCATTTAAGAACTGAAATTACTTTGGCTTTCTGTCTCCTTCCCATTGATTTGACATAGAACTACAGAACCATGGCGACCAGCTGGCCATCTGATGTGGCAGTGACAACAGGTAAGATTTACTTGAAGTATGAATAGCCAACACACTTAAATGCCCACTTAGAGTTTATCTTAATTACAAGGGTATTTTTCCCCACCTATAGTTCATGTACAAGACAAAAATTAGTAGCAATTATATGTGTAATATGGAAGACTTATTCCATTAAGATCATTTGAGAAATGACAGATGGTTAATCTCTTTAAGAATTCATATTAACTCATTTAAACTCTAATTGGCAGAGTTAATTTAAATCTCAGTATATGCACACTATTTTTAAAGAGCAAATGCTGTAAATTTATTGACCTATTCGCTGGAAAGTGTCCAAAGAAGGGCACTGAAACTGGTAAAGGGACCAGAGAACACGTCTTATGAGGAGTGTCTGAGGGAACTGGGACTGTTTAGCCTGGAGAAAAGAAGGCCCAGGAGGGACCTTCTCTACAACTACCTGACAGCAGGTTGTAGACAGGTGAGGGGTCAGTCTCATCTCCAAAGAAACAGGCAATAGGACAAGAGAAATTGGTCTCAAGTTGTGCCATGGGAGGTTTAGATTAGATGTTAAGAAAATATTCTTCACTGTAAGGGCTGTCAAGCACTGGAACAGGCTGCCCACTGAAGTGTTTGAGTAACCATTCCTGAAGCCATTTAAAAGACATGTACATGTGGCACTTAGGGACATAGTTCACTGGTGGACTTGGCAGTGCTGAGTTGGACTTGATGATTTTTTCCAACCTGAAGCAGACTATGATTTCATATTTTCCATATATTTATGTTAAATTTTTTGATTTATATTCTCTAATTAATTTTTCTATAGATATTTCTTAATTTAAATGCAAAAGAGAATCTGTGTTTTAATTACTCTTGGAGTTATCATTACATAGTTTATCCTTAGTTAATGCTTGAGTCATTAATCATTAATGACCACCAGCAGCTATCTTCAGTTCAAAGCTGGGGACACCAAAAGCCAGGTCTACAAGGTTTGTTCCCTGCTAATTCTGTTACTTGATTGATTTTTATCTTCATCCCCTCCCATATATTGATGCTGGTTTTGGTCCTCATATTCCAATTCTTTCTTCAGTGCAGCCATAAATGACAATTTCCGTAGAGCAGCTGCTTGCTCCCGCCCCCAGCAGGATCAGGGAGAGAATCAGAAGGGCAAAAGGCAGAAACTCATGGCTTGAGATACAGACACTTTAATAGGGAAGGCAAAGGCTGCAGGCACAAGCAGAGCAAAACAAGGAATGAATTCACCACTTTGCAATGGCAGGCAGATGTTCAGCCATCTCCAAGAGACCAGGGCTGCATCACATGTAATGGCTACTGGGGAAAACAAATGGCATCACTCCAAAAGTCCCCCTTCCTCCTCCTTCCCTGCACTGCATACACTGAGCATGATGTCACATGGTCTGGAACCTCCCTTTGGTCAGTTTGGGTCACCTGCCCAGGCTGTGTCTCCTCCCAGCCTCCCAGGCACCCCCAGTCTCCTCCCCAGCGTGGCAGTGAGAAAAGCAGGAAAGGCCTTGGTTCTGTGTAAGCCCTGCTCAGCAATAACAAAAACATCTTTACGTTATTAACCCAGTGTTCAGCACAAATCCAAAACACAGCCCCACACCAGCCATTGTGAAGAAAATTATTTCAGCCCCAGCCAAACTCAGCACATGTATGTTCAGAACTTTCCTACTTTTTTCTTTTAATTATGTAGAAAATAAAAAGAGCTCTGGCACGTGCATGTTCTATTCTCAAAGTCTATTTCAGAGATCATCTTGCTTTCTGAGATGCTGCTTCTGTCAGCAATTGCTTAGTCCATTGCTGTTCTTCAGGGAGAACAGCTGTCATTAACTCATCCAGATCTCTTTTCTCTCTTCCAGCTATTAGCTTATTTGCTTATTCTATAGTTGGTGTTAGTATAGTAAAAAAGTAAAAATAAGGTAACTGTAAGGAAACCTTAGGAAGAAAATCCACTTGAGGATACATCTGAAATCCAGTGTTCCTTTTCACATCCATATGATAATAAAAAAAAGCTCTAGAACTGCATCCCTGTTATACTGCTAGGAAAATATAAAAGAGAATCTATATTACTGGAAATTACTGATGTAGGATTAAAAGTAACCAAAAAAACAAGCACTCATTTTCTTTGCATCTGCCTGTGAGGCTAGGAGGGTTCTGGAGAAAGCTCCAAGGTGGCTGTAGCTCTGACAAGACTTGAGACAGCTACAGACTGAGCTGAACTTTTGAAACTGGCATGATTTGTTTCACAAAAGAAGCAAATCATGACACTGTATGTGATGATGAAATCCATTCCTAAAACACCTCAATTTTCCAATCATGACTTTTTTTCTCTTTCTAGGACAGCCATTGCCCGTAATGTGTGCAATGCTCTTTACCAACACTAGAAAGATACTAGGATGAAAAATACGCAGAGAAATACTGCATATTTATATGCAAATACAAATTTTTAAAAAAATGGGACATTCTAATTCTGGCTAACACTAGTTTTTATAAAAAACTTACTCTAAGAAGATTTTCAATTTTATGTTTTATTTCACAACAGACTTTCATCTAAAGAAAACTATTTTTCACAACAAAGCCTAAAAGAAGCATATATTTTTTCCCCTACCCTTTGACTTTGAGACCCTTTTATTTGCAAAAATCTCTTTTCTTTACTTTTTGGTTATTCCTGTTCTGGATTTTTCTCCTAGACTTATGGAATACATGACTCCTAGTTTTAAGTCCCTTTGAATTCTCCACTAGTAATTCCAAATTCTGTAGCTCTAATAATGGATTTTATGGCTGTAAACAGGTTTTACTCTCATCTAGGACTCAACTTGAAAAGACTAACACGTAACTTGAATGCTGACCAGTCCACATTTTGTGTGCGATGTGCACACCAAGAAGACTGTGCCAAGATCCCTTGGAACACTGGGAAGAGATATACTAAGTAATTTCTGACAAAAAAGACAAGTTGATGGATAAAATACATACTTCAAGGTAGGTCTGCCCTTATTCCCTCCATCCTCCTCTACAGCTCTTCATCAAATCATTTAAATTTTGTTAAACCCACCTAAGATTCATCATCCTCAAAATGTGTTTTGTACTTTCTGATTTAATGGAACAATATGTATTTTTACAAAGTACACTCCTCTCATGGAAGCTTCTATTGCAATATTAATCAGTGTTACTTCATGTAACATCCTGTGAATTTTTATACTTTTCAACCAGTTAGGCAGAGTAAATATATTGAAGAATATTTTGCCTGACAGTTGAAGTTAAAAAAGCTTTAATTTATCTCCACTTTCCTTCACGTCTGCCATTTTCTATGTTCCCTCTTGAACAGAAAAGTTTAAGGGAAGGATTTTCTAAAGCACTTAGCAGAGACCAAACTGTTTCCCCTAAAGGAACGTCTGTAACTCCCACTGATTACAATGCCAGGACTGTAGCATAAATGCAAAATGACTTTGAAAATCCCACCTTAAGAGATTTCAGTCTAGACTGAAGACAAGGATCTTGTCACCCACTTCTTTTTTGCCTTAATTCAAATTGATCTCTTAATATCTTTTACCAGGGACATTTTAAAATGAGGTTTCTATCTTTTAAAAGGTATTTCGTTGTGTAGAGTTTCCAGACTTTCTCCATAGATTCATCCTTTTTTTCACTTTGTTTTTTATTTTAATCTAGCTAGGTGTGCTATTTATTCCCAGGTAAATCTTACTTAATTCCAACTTTTACTGTATACAAAATGTCCCAGACACTTATGATAAACTGATGCTTTCAAAATCTTCTATTATGTTGTCAAAAGTGATAATGATAGCAAATTCCGCATCTCTAGTGGTGGTCCGTACTTTATTACTAGTAGAATAGAGCTGCAAATACAGTTTCCTCAGCCAACTGAAAAATGTTTATTTTAGTTCTTCTCCTAATTCCAACCCTTTTTATTTACTGTTTCCTTACTACAAGGCTTCATGTTATAACAAGTCTGCCACCAGCAACAGATACCCATTGGATATTTGGCCTCCCTCCCACACATATTTCTGTTACACAAATAAAAGCTGTAAAGTAACCTGACTGCTATTGAGGCTGGTAACTTGCTGCCTGTTCTCATATTTCATTAGTAACAGCTTAGAGACTACCCACATGACCAGAAGGCTCCATAAAAACACCTCTGAACACTTTCTCAGCACAAAGTTAACAGAAGGTGGATATGCACAACGTGATAGAACAAAGATGTCTCAGCAATCAAAACTTCCAGAGAACAGTAATGTTCTCAAAACCCTCTAGAAACAGCTGGTGCTGCTTCTATGCGTTTTGGAATAGCATTGGGACCAGGGTTTGTCAACACATTTCAGGGGCTCATGGAAAAACAGTTACAGCATTACAGCACCATTACCAAAGTCAGCACTTGTCTGCAAAGAAAATGAGAGGCACCACAGTGGTGGGTGAAATGCTGCTGGTGCTTTGATCCTGCTCTTGTCTGCAGGAATCTGGAGCAACTCACCTAACCATAAATGTTAGGAAACAAATGGAGTTTTTTTCTGTCTTCTCATGCAGCAGAGAGATTCTTAATGCATTAAGTAGTTCCCCTCATTTCCCTGGCAGTGCAGTGACTCAGACACTCAGATCACTCACTGTGCATCAAGGACAGCACTATTTTTGATAAGACAAGATGGTTGAGTCTTCTAGGGTGTGGAGGCCTTCTTTAAGTGTTGCTCACCTGATTTTGAAGAGAGTTCTCTACTCGAACACGGGGGAAAAGTTATAACTCCAGTGATGGTAGGGTAGAGCAATATTGCTGCTTTTCCCTGTGGTCAGCCTTGATGCCATCTCCAGTGATATACCCAGTTTTCCCTAGCATACATCCTCCCTGACAGTTTACAAAGGCACACCAAAACAGCACAGCAAATATATCCTCCATGAGCAGAGCATGTCAGCTGCCTTCCCTGGACACAAAAGCACTTGGGGAGAATGCTACAGCCAGTCCTCATCACTGTGCAGCATCAGGGAAGAGCTAACACACACACCCGGCCTTGAAAGCCAAGAAGCGCTCCTGGCTGCTGCAGTTCAGATGGAGCCCTTGATGCCAGAAGATAACCTGCAGAGCTATCTGAACTGATTCCAACAAAAACTGCACAGCACAGTAAAGGAGATGCAATGAAATGTGCTTTCACCTTCCTTCCCCCACCGCTGTAATGGTATGAAACTTGACACTGGCTAGCTTGTTTCATGGGTAGATTTCCCAGACCACACCATGTTTCTATTGCCACAGTTCAAGTGCCTATCAAGCTTACAAATAATTATTTCTGTACGTACATGTATCATAGAATCATTAAGATTGGAATACCTTTAAGATACTTACGTGTATTTTATACTGATAAATAAATATTTGCATAAGCACATCTTAGCAAACTTTACATATCTGAAAAATTCTGCCATCAAATTTGCTGTCATGTTTAAGAACATCATGAATTGTTCTAACAAGCAGAACCACAGATATGAAGTCTACAGAATTGTTCAGGTCTCAAAAAGTCAAAATATGAATTCAGAATGAATTAAGTTAGGAAGAAAGTAAACTTTGACCAGATATTCCATTTTGCTACTATTACTGTCATCCCAGAATGACTTCACCTCTGTAACCCTACTTCCTTCACAAGTCTGCTCTTTGGAGAAGTTAGGATGTTCACAGAGATGCTGTGAACACCTCTGGAGAGCTTCAAACTAAGATGAAACCCACCCTATAGAAGGTGTTCTGAGGTACACCCAGGGTATTCAAAGCAGACTGTAGTATCTCTTCAGACTACCACCACCACCAAACTTTATTTACTTCTCAGGCATTAAAATGATGCAGACAGAATTTAAGTTCATCCAATTTCACCTTCTGAAGGGTTAGGAACAAAGTTAGAAACTTTTCTTTCCAATCATTTGCACACTCCAAAATTTTAAAAACACTTAAACAAATTAAAACAGATACTCTTGATGAATCCTCATCTTTCTAGAAATCTATATTATCTTGAATAAGACTGGCCGTTTATCCCTGCTTTGAGCAGCGTGAAACCTTTAGCTTTATTTCTTTAAATGCACTGTCATTAAAAGACTCTACTACAGGTTTCCAAATCCTAAACATCAAAGTTAACACTGTGTGACAGCTGGTGTGTTCCAAACTCATCACATTTACTCGTCTGTAACAGGGCAAATGACACAATTACCTGCTGTAATTACTGTTGCTGACAATATATTTTTCCTGGTGATTGGTCTGTGTGACTCAGAGCTGCTTATCTTTGTCAGTCCAGTCCAAATCTCCATTTCCATGTGACTTGGACATTAACTTACAAAGTATTTACAAATTTGTTCCAATATCTGCCAAGACAGATATTTGGGATAGTATAAATTCATCTTTTATTGCATGATTAAGCAATCTACCACTCTAATATTATTTCACATTAGAAAATAACTATTCATGATTAAATTCTGTGCCCCCTTCAAATTAAATGCACCTTTATTAGTATACTGGGAGACACTCAAACAGGTGAATATAATAAAGGAATATAATGTAAATAAATAAGGACAATTATTTTTTTTAAATGCTCATTCCTAAAGCAAAACATGAAATTTAAAAAAATTTTTAAAAGGATAAAACATTTAGATACTTAATTCTAATTGCTTTCTTGTGACAATTTTAAAGAACAGCTACAGAGGATAATAGTGACTTCTGATTTTGAGCACTGTGAGTTACAGGCTAATTAAGCTAGCTCACTGCATGTGTTTTCCCTGGAATATCTTTTACTTTTAAAATATGAAAAAGATACAATTCCCTGCACCATTTCTCCAAAGAATTTATTTTAGAGGATGTGAAAAGACTGCAGCATATAACGACAGAAAGAAGCAGATACAGTCTTTTTGAGATGATTTGGAAGCTTGTCAGAATGAAAAAATTCTCCTACGAAAACTCCTACAAACCATTTAGGTAGAGCAGCTTCCTATTTTATTGCTAAGCTTGTTGACAGAACTCTTGGTTCTTGATAGAAACATCAATATATTCAAAGGGTTTTTTTGTTATTTGATGAGGTGGGGGGTATGTTAATTTTTGCACAACTGAGTACATGAACTGTAAGGGGCATGGTTTCAAGAAGGTAAATTGATTACCATTCCTGAAATAATTTCGGTTTTCAGTTTTCCAGTTCAGTCTTGAAGATGCCACAAACCCACTAGCGTTTTCTTTAAAAATAACCAAGACAGAACAGTTCTGTGTGTTCTGTGTGTTGATAATGTCCTCAGGAAAAATATCAAGTATCTTTTACAGACACAGTACTTTCAGAAACATTACCTCGCAAAATGCAACTTCACTAAAAAAAGTGAAATTTCACCCAAACCCTTTAGGATTATATTGTACAGCAGCACAACATAAACAGCAATGCTTCCCTTTGTATCAATGTGACTTTTCAAGTTAGTGATGATGATTTCACCGGTCTTCCTTGGGGCATTAGCAGATCACAACCCTATGGATGGCCAACATATTATCTCAGTGGGTAGTATTTGTTCCTTCTTGTTGATCCACTCTCTTTGACTGCTGTACAGAGGCCTTGCCAAGGACTCTGTCACCTTTATTCATTTACATGAGCTGGCAAACACTGACAGAGCAAATTCAGGAACTGAAACTAGTTTTAGACAAAATTAGAAGGGCAGCAGAAGTGAGAGTTTACCTTGCACACTATGCATTCATGCATGACCAACCACAGACTGGCTGCAGAATCATCAGCACATTTCAGCGTGAATCAGAAGTTACATGCAAGACTAAAAATATAAGCCTTTCTTTGGGACTACACATAGGAACACAGACGCTGCGTGAGTCAGTGAAGTGGATAAATCCAATACGTTTGCTCTGTGCATTTCAAGGTAGACTTCAGCATAATTCTGTGTTCAAAGAAGGGCTAGGAAGGATGCAAGTCCTGCTGTGGTCAAGGGGTCTGTACCACAAAAAAGCAGTTTGATGTGGTGAAGTGTAAGGTTTTGTAAGTCAATAATCATCAGTCCAAAAGACTGAGAAAAGGTAGCATTATCGATACAGAACTATTGCAGAGACAAACTGTCAGAGAAGATGACATACTAAATTGTAGTGTATATTCTGACAGTATAAAGCAGGAGTTAAGGAAATAGTCTTCCATTATCAGAAAGCAGATTAATCTCTTATGTTTATAAGAGTTTTCATAAAAAACAAAGGACACTCCTAAGTTGTTTCAGGAGTCACTGATTATAAGATATGCCATGTGGCATGCAGTAGGAATCAAATTGTAAAGAATTAAAGGTATCCATGCCCACCGATTGCCTGAACAGACATAATTCATAAATTTGTATCTATCTTCCATATTCATTCAAGGAATAAACTTGCAACTACAATATTAAAAGAAAAGGCTTCTGAAGCCCTGGACAATATTGAAATTATGTCTCCCCTTACCAGTCTTGGAAGTTAGCTTTCTTACCCTCTGTCTTTTCTAAAAGCTGTGTTGTCTTAGATTAGAAATGTTTTTCAGCAGTAGAATGCCAAAAGACAGACATGATAACCATATCATGTCTGCCAGCCAGCAGTATCCACAACCCTTAAACCCCAGCTAATTGGTGTCATGGCTATAGACACCTTATTTTACTGCGAATATGTAGAACACCACTGACTTCAATATAGCATGATCACATAACCTTACATAACTCCACTGCTCCTTTTTTTAAAACTGTCTTGCTTCATGCAGTAGCTCCAGTCTCTCACTGACCTTGGCTGGAGTCCCTCTGAGAACAGGCAACACTGTGCCGGCACAAGGCAATCACCAGCTGCCTCTGACATGATAGATGTGAGCCATCCAACTTCCCTCACTTCTGGCTCGCTCAATGAGACAGCAGCAGATTCCCATCTCCTGAGCCAGAAAGATCCTTATAACTTCAAACAAACTGTCCCCAAGGCTGCCTACTGTGTTTCCTGATCTTTGCAGTCTATCTGTCACAGCCTGTGATCATCCAACGAAAGACAGGCCAGGGGAGGTCCAGCTGTGAAGGGATGTCATGGTGCAATGAATCAATACCAGCCATCCCCTTGTTACCATCATCTTAATCCTTACAGACCACCACTAACACCCCATATCAGGATGAACAGATGAAGTTTCAACCAGAGCACAGCCTACGTATTCTTCAGTCTCTTGGACTTAAACTCTTCTAAAGAAAAACGACAGATCTTTGTTTGCCAGTAACCCTGGGTGCAGTTCAGCCCCAGATTAAAGTACCTAATATTTATGTGTGTGTTTCTGGGCACGATTCCACAGCATAAACACATGACTAGCTAGCAGGTCACATCCAGCATGACACGTCATGGATATCCAAGACACCAGTAAAGGCTGTAATGCAAGGTTCTACAGGAAAACTGTAACAGCAGTTAGAGTGCAAGTAAGACATACCACAACATAGAAAATGTTGCTAGACCTGTAACTGGGCAACCAGATCTTGCTATAGACATCTAAATTTCCCTTTTCAGTCAGTGTTATCTACAGAACTGAGGAAGTGCAAAACAGATACCCAACGTGGGATTGATCTGGCCACAGATAAGGGGCTTAAACACTTGAAAGAGGTAACTTACTCTGTATCCAGCAGAACTCAAAAAGCACAAGACCTGTAAGGTCTTGGGCTGGATCTGCTAATCCTGTCATGATGATTGCCTCGAACCTGTAAATAGACAACTAATTTGGGTCCAGCTGAATCCTTGACCTCTGCTGACTACCATGTTAGCTTAGATGAAGAGATGTACATTGGGGTGTCTTAATTGCAAACTGAACTCCATCTCCTGTGTCAACATCAGTAAAATTCTAACATAAAGAGTCAATGTAATTACCTTAGGAATTAATAATTCATTTAGTGCTGTATCATTTGTCAGATTTTTCTATTTTTACAATATACTGTGCTAATTTTGCTATACCCCTACAATTCTACTTTCCAATCGTATTGTATAACTGCACTGTAGAAGGTGGCGAGGGATGCTGGGTGATTGAAAAGCTGCAGAGGGCTTCAGAGCATCGAGAAACAGGAGGTACACTGGATTACTGTCATAATGCTGTGATATAAATATCAAGCAATGTTAATGCTTGGAAATACTGTAATTTCAAATTTTTTACATTAAAAAAAGGGTTTCACTTTTCTGAGTTAGTTGTAAGCTGAGTATATTCTCAAGTTGATATCTGGAACTCCTTTAATATATTGAAAAATTCCTCATTGCATGAAGAATGCAAAATATATTCCTCATAGAACAAAATAATCAATTCTGATGTCTGCTTCTGCAGAAAGATACATTTTAAAGAGAATACAGAAATTGTAGAAATGCAAAATAGAGTCTGCTTTTGATATAATACCTTTTACCGACCTTTGCTCCTATGGCCAATAGGGAATCCAGCTCTATAATGCATTGATAGATACATAGATAAGCACATACACACACACACAAACATATATCAAATATATATGTATTTGGTAAAAGAATAATTTCTGTAAAAGAATTAAGCATTTAGTACTGAAAATCATACATTTGCATCTTTGTCAAGGGAATACATTTTGTGTTTAACAACTCAAATCATGTTCTACCAAGGACTCTTTAGAAAAATGTGTTGGATTTTGATCAGCTGAGAAATCCATCCTGCTATAATTGCATAGCCAGATGAACAGTTGCCATGAACTGGGTCAGTAACCAAGGAGAAAATGAGACCTAAAAAGTATCCGCTACGAAAAAAAAAAAGTTCTCATTCCAAGTTGAAACAGACTCCAAACTAAGTTGCCAAGGATAACCTGATTCAATCCAAATAAAGCATAATTGAGTTCAGTTGTGTAAGATACAGCAGATATATAAAAATTACTTGTGTTGTTATCTTAGTAATGTGGTCGCATAGCAACAAGCTCAGTCTGAGCGATCATTCCTTTATTAGCTTTGTGAATTATCGTACAGCTAGAAAGTGGATATTGGAGAGAATTTATCCTGAAAGAAGATTGAGAGCTTCATGTAGGCTGACATACTATAAAGCAGAATGGAAACTGGGCCAAGTAATAGAAACCAGAATCAAATAGGCTTTGAGTTAACAATGCTCCATGCACACAAGCTGACTTCTACAGTGGTTATTACCAATAGCAACCCTGGCAGTATAGCTGGACACCATTGCCCCTGTGGAGTTTGCACTGCTCTGTGTGACAGTGCACGTACACGTTACTGCTAACGTAACTGGGGCGGGGGTGAGGGTGTAACCCAAATCAGAGATGGAGAGACAGATGGTTCATCCTGCCCACATCATTATATTCTCCGGTAGTTTGCTGACTAAAACATTTCCTTACTCAAGCCGTGGTATGTCACTAGTGATGTTACAACCAGTCCCCTTCAGTATGCTTCTTTATTGCTCTGTCCCTTGCACTATTCAGAGCAATTACTCTGCTTTTATTTAAGCACAGTCAATGAATGCAGCTCCTCTATAAGATGCAGAACTTGAGAAAAACTTGAATTTTGCTGAATTCATCAAAAATAAGTCAAGGGAAATAAATAGGAAGAAATTAGCTTTTTTATTGCTATCATGTCTCACATTACAGCATTTTCATGTAGCCAAGCTGGGACACTATAAGCCTCCTCTGAGGTCACATTCTATTTTTTTAACTCCTTTGCAGCAGTGAAGGGTAAAGGGCATACAGCAATGCTGACTAAAGTTGCATCTTGAGGCCATATTTAGTCACTTATTAAAATGTGGCCTCGTTTATCAATGTACAAAGCACTATCAGTTCTTATTATCTTCAGGATGACTTGTGGATACACTTATGTGTCTGAAAAAGCAGGCAAATTTATACTTTAATTAACTGAGGACAAGCATGCAGCTTTAAACAGAAGATGGATGACTTCATTCAACTCTGGATTACACCAGTCTTATAGTAGCTTTTGTCCATGGAAACTCAGACAACTACACTACTCTTAGAAGAGGTTAGTTTTGGTGCTAAAACACAGCACACATGCCTCACATGTAAGCGAGATTTTATTTATCATTTTAAATACAGAAAGGTATTCCTGTTCAGTTCTCAGAACTCATTTGTGGGATCTGAAATGTTCAGTTGGGAAAAAAACCAAACTAGCAATACCTGATATTGAAAAATACCTACATTTCATAGCTAGCTGAAATCCTACAAAGTACACTGGTACAAAACCATTTTCCACCACAGAACAGAACCCAGAAATGAACTTTTCCTGAAGATGTGAATTGGTCTGTGCTCTAGGGAAAAAAGATGGATTTTACCTTCAACATTCTCACAAGATATTCAACGAAACTTTTTCTCAAATATCCCTGCCATTAAACATCACTTCTACTGCACAGTATAGAAAAAAGCACGAGATTTCTCAGACTGTTTATGTCCCAAACAATTGATGGATTTATAAGTCAAAAATAAACCAATGAAAACTGAACAGAAGCCCACAGGCAGATGCACTTTTATGAACTTGAGTTTCTAGATGCCAAGAGGAATCATTTTTCCAAAGTGTGTCAGAGTACTATGTTAATAAAAAACCCCATGTGACAGGGACTGTATTTCCCCTCAAAAATAAATGTAGCTTGCATGAAACAGAGGATAACAATCAGGCAAAAAGCAAAAGTTCTGATAATCTGGGCATCTGAATTACAAATGGTATGAGCTGTAATTCCAACAAAATTGCAGGTCCCTATAACTGGCATTTTAAAGTCCTTCCAGATACCGGACTCCTGGTTCCCAAAGTGGAGGCATCTGTGCTTGGGGAATAAGGATGGGCTGCACTTACACCACAAACACAGCACCTCTGTTTTCTCATATGCACCCTCAGACAACTCATACTGTAAACAAAGCATTAATGAAGGAAAAGGAGAGAAGACCCAAACTTTGGCTACATACTATATGGAAAAAAAAGGAGCAAAATACCAAACCAAAAGGTATCTTTCTTAAGCAGGGACAGCACTAGTGGCATTAGCTGAAATCTCAGCAGATGTATAGGTTGTTTATAAGTCACAGATAGCTAGAAGAGCTTAGGAAAGGCACAATTTTGATTGCTATGGGCAAAGGAAATGTAAAATAAATCCCAATGATGTAGCCAGTTGGAAAATATTAATGCCTGCATGGGAAAAAAGGCACAAAAGGGGACAAAAGAGTATCAGATGTGTGAGAGCTGAATGGGCTGAGTGTGGCAATCAGTTCTCTATGCATTATGTAGAGCTGAATTTTTCCAGTCATCCCACAAGATCATTAGAGAGTAAAGAATATAGGTCAGACTTGAAAAACTAATGTCAAAAGGTATTGGCCATGCATCTGCAGGCCGGTACTTTCCCCTACATTTTTGTCTTACTATTGAAAACTCCCAAGTAATTCTTAATTAGTATTACTGTTATCATAATCCCTACGTTTTGCACATTCATCATTGTTATGCAGCTAAATGTGTAGTTTTCTCCTTAAATCTTTTCCATATGTCAAATCAATCTCCCCAGACTCTTAATTATTTTAATGTTGATCTTGGAATTCCTTCCAATTTGCAACAGATTTGTGATTTAATTTGATTTGCAAAATACGCAGAGCTGCCAGTATTCCCAAGAATTAACATTTCAGGTGTCACTCAACTTACTACAACCATGTTTCTTGGTAATTTATGTGAAAACTACTATTAGACTTCAGTTTACTGTGAGAGGTTATCGCAGAAAAAAAATTAACTGCTGCTGAATGCATTGACACCATTTTCAGAAAAATGTTGTTAGGAAAATCTCTGAGACTCACAAAGACACATAGGCTGGGGCAGACGAGGAGGGAGGTCTAGCAAGGTCCAGCTGGATACAGATAGTTAATGCCTGGTGAATTCAACATATTCCTCATTGCTTTGAGTAGCTTTTTCCATATGACCAAGTCAAAAAGGCCAAAGACCCAAGCTGTGGACTTTGAGCAACCTGATCTAGTGGGAAGTGTCCCTTGCCATGGCAGAAGGGTGGAACTAGATGGTCTTCAAAGTCCCTCCCAACCCAAACTATTCTATGACTCCATGATTCTAAAGAACTAGTTCATCCCTTCTATTTTGACTCTGAAGAAAAAAAAACCCAAATGTTCCCAACATAGTGAAGATATATTATAATAATCCTTCACCATTCACTTTAGAAGTCAGAAAACAAACCCAGGAGCACAAATGTGATGGTACAAGGCTGTAATGCACAATAATGGCCTCACAGACTCAGAATCTCCACTTGGTCTGTCAACTCCTTTGGCTTCTAAGCTCTAAAAGCAGTGGCAAAAAGTCAGCATGACTTGGCTAAAGTGAAAAGGAAAGACAAAAATTATTATTAAAAAACATTATATGGTCTGCAGACGCTTGAAACACGTATGTGAGCACCCAGCTCCACAGTGGCAGTGGTCTCACGCAGCTCAGATGGACATTGTTGCTGATGTGGCCAGAGCATGCTTGGAAGAAGTAGCCTACAATTTGCAACATGCCTGGTGTGCTTTTAATAATTAATCAGTTAAGAATTCACATGTATTTTCTGCTGAAGTACAGCACAATTAAAAGTCTCACTGGTGTCTGGGTACAAAGTTGTAGATTACTCACTTCTCTCAAAAAAATGCCAAAACTAAACCCTAACAAATCACAAAACACAAAAAACCCAACAGAAATATGTAATACATAATTTCATAAACCCCAGATGACAGCATGTACAAACATTAATTCAAAGATTCTGCTTTATATACTAATACTTCATATGTCCTTCTTACATTCAGTCATTTATCATCTTGCCCAGACCACATGCACAGGGAGAGTCAACTGAATATACTGTCCTAGGGTACTCCTGGAGAGCACCAACACCTGCCCCTCCAGTACCAGCAAATGTGAAACATGAGACAGCCCCTGGAGAGGAAGTTTCTGGGAGCATAATATCAGCTGCATTACCTCCCCCACATCATCTCAGTGACTCCAAACCACAGGAGAGGCAGAGCACACCATCAGAGCCACTGCCCCCTTTTATGCCAAATGGAAAGCAAAAAAATAAAGAAAAGGTGGCCCATGATTTTGCACAGAGACAGAGCCTTAAAAGTCATCTGGGGCTCAGCAAATCCATGTCTTCTCCAGGCCAGGGAACGCAACTTCCTCTGCCTTAATACGATCTAGGGAACATGCACCAAGTCTCACAGGGTCTTGTATCTTTTGCTCAATTCTTGTGAGGTTACTCAGTTAAGTGAGTGGTCCCTATGCAGAAAACTAAAGACAACTGTTGAGACTAAACATGATTAACCATCCACTGTGGCTGGTATGAATTCTTCATTGTTAGAGCCAAGCGTGAAGAAGAGACCTCTCATCTCTCATTTCCTAACTCCTACCATAATAAATTGTGGAGGAAAAGACATCCACTATGCTGTTCAGAGCAATGCTGTCAGCTGTGAATTACAAAGCAGCCTGAAAGACTGGAGGTGACACTGGGCTCTTCTTTGTTTCCAGAAGGAAAACTTTCTTTTGTCCAGCCAAGCAAACAGCCTGTGCATTCCTGTAATCCCATGCAAAGTAAAGATGTGAATGTTATTATTTCAGAAAATAACTAAAGCATTTTGATTTGATCCCAGCTAACAGTGATGATGCAGCAGCATACTAGTGCACATATAAAACTACCCCAGCAGAGACTCATGCCATTATCTACCTTCCTTCCCCCAGCACAACATCATTATATTCCAGGTTCTGGAAAGCAAAGTGGAAGGGGAATGAGATATCATTGTAGGATATCAAAGAATGGTAGCCCAGGGCATATTTTTATGCCTTTAATTTGCAGTTTGTGCACCCATTTGGCATATGGGTGCAACTGAGAAGTCATCTCTCTTTCTCATAGCTATGATTGATTTCTGAACATAAAAATCAGTTGTGAACAACAGATTTCTGTGTAAATATGGTTGTGACTAACTCAATCTAACCCTGAGAATCTTGGTTCCGATATGAATACAAATAACAATATCTGAAACTGATGTCTTCATTACATCCTTTGTTGTGAAAATAAAAATGTAATTCAGATCTATTGTAAAACTTGCAATAAACATGCCAGAACAAAAGAAACTGGAGCTGTTTTGGAAGCAGCTATAGACTATCTAAATCAGTCTTTTGTGTGCACTACTCTGACAGAGATAGATAGCACAGATTTCTTTTCAAATCTCTCGTACAGGAGAAAAACTCTTCAATGTCATTGATTTTATGTCTCTTTTCTATTTTGATCAATGACTGCTAAATTATATGTATGTTCACAGGATGGAACAATAAGGAATGTTAGCCTGCCAGTAAGTTGTGGACATCACTTACATCATAACCTGCCTAATCAAGGTTCATACATAATTTTTCAACATATTCCTGGACTTCAGCTATCCTGTGCAAACAATGACATATTAATGCCAAGATACAGAACACTTTTTTCTCACTTAGTAACATTCCCAAGGATGTGCTACCAAAGCTTCTCCAGTTTACAGTGTCAACTATTTCGTGCACAACTACAATTCCATAACTGGATTCAATTACACAGCATTACAAGAAACTGTGACCTGAAATATATTTTAAAAATTTAACACTTAGTAACACAAAGGGTCAATTGTTGCTTGTTTGCCCTATTCTTATTATTCCTGAACTGGATTAAAAAGCAGCCTCCTCCTCAGTTTCCTTGGTATTTCAGCTGGCAAGTTAAATTCAGAATTGCCACTAAGGCAAATAGAGACTTGCTTTAAACTCTGCAGAGGGAAAAAGAGGGTTGAATGACTACATTTATTGCAGACATTGACAAAATTCAAAGTGCACTGAACTCTGTACATGAGTACTGAGAGATTTGAACAGAAGTGCATACTATACAACCCCACCGACATAGTCCTGGATACATATTAACTTAATTAACAAACCAGTGCCTCCACTGGAGGTGCTCACACAATAGTTGTGGAACTAGAAAAAATAATGCAGTTATTTTGTGACATATACAATTTATGATGTTAGGTTGCCATTCATTGAAATTCTATCATCCAGCTGTATCCTCATGGTTGCCTGTCAGTATCCAAAATTCACTAAAATGTAACTCCAGAAAAAGTCCAGGTCCCAAATAATAGTAAGTGGCATTGCTCATACATACAGAGTCTTTGACATGCATACACAGCATGACTTACAGTTCAGATGGCCTAGCAGGTCTTAAGATTTGAAATCTTACAAAACTTTTTCATCTACTTCCCTTTTTTTAGCATTGAGCTTTCCCAGCTTGATCAAGACAAAAGGTGGAAAAGAAATAATTCATTTTGTCACCCATCAGGCTGATTTCACAGGAAACTACAATTTTCAAATGTGGAACCACATTCAGTTTGGAGTGTGAGATTTAAAATGTATTTCCAACACCTCTTACATAAGTTCAACTGTACAGAGCTCTTAACTACTCTGTATTTCATAACAGTATGTTTCAGCAAGTATGAAGAATGCAATGTGTGGAGTCTCAAGAACTACCTTTATTACATTTATAGGCACCCAATGCCCCTGCGAAGCTGGTGATGGCTTACCATTTTCAAAGTTCAATCAGAACAGCAAGTTAAGGGAAGCCAAGCTGAAAAAGTATCACACAGATTTAGATACAGTCGGTCCTAAAATAATCCCAATATTCACACTCAGGAGGTAGTGAAACAATTTCTTTACTCAGTTGAGAGTGTGGGAAATGTAAGAGAATGATCAGAAACATACTGGTTGCTTCAGAAAGGACCTGCTGTGGGCATTCTTTATAACTTGGGCTTTCAAGAAGTGGGCTTACTGCAGTGCTTGCCAGTGTCTGGGAGGAATGACAAGTACAGGTTAAGACAGCATTCACAAAAATCACATGTATGTGATTTGAAATCCATATCCCTTAGTGTTGTGCATGTTTGGGCAAGGAAATCATGCCACTTTATGAAGAAGCTGTTTCTGTACCAAGACATTTCACTGATGCTAAAAATGCCAAGACACAACGGACAGAACAAAATTAGAAATGAACTTCACAGTGCTGCCTTCGCATTCCAAATACTCTCATCCATTTATAGCCAATTTCTGTTAGACAATAAGAACTTCAAGAAAGCTTTACTGAAAAAATGTAGCCTTTTATAAAAAGAGCTGATTTGTTACCCTGTGCGCACAAAACAGAGATACTGTTTTGTTTACTGAGAAAACACGCCACATCACTGATTCGTATTTTCTTTATCTATGCTGTAGAAAAAAAAACATAGGAACACTTAGAGTCAGCCTGGCTCTGACTCTGATACCGAAGGCTGTTTTAAATGTCCAGTGTTCATTCCATAACCCTAAATTACCTTGCAATAAAAGAAGAGCAGAAGACAGAAAGTCACTATGAACCAAACATGTTCACTGGCAGTAGAGCAAATAGGGAAGGTACAGATGTAAGACTGACCATGTTGTCCAGTGGTTCACAGCAAGCAGAACTCCTGCCCTCTGAACTCAGGATTCACCTGGGACACCTGACTGAGCCCACAGAGTTCAGAATGAGGACACAGCCACTTTTAATATGTAGCAAATTTAACCCCATCCAAAGTTTGCAGAAGAGTCACTATATTCCAAGGGAAGCTGTAGTGGTATGGAACATGGAAACCAAGTAAAACAGCACTATTTTTGCTCACTTATTTTCCTCTTCAGTCTCCTCCCTTTTTAAATCAGCACCCAAAACCGCACAGACCCATGAGACAATCCAGCCTACCTTACAATTTCAGGCAAACAATATGACCTACCATAACCTGTAAAATGCATTAGCTTTTCTGCACCGGATTTTGTTGTTTATTCTGTTTAACATTTCATTTAGATGCTCTGGGACTTGAACAAAGATTAACTTTAGAAGAATCATATCAGTACTCCTAAATACCACCATCCTGTTATTTCCTTCCAGAAATACACAGCTCTTACCTGTACATGAATAATCATCAATGCGTATATATCCCGTTTTGCAGACACACATAAAGGATCCTGGTGTATTTACACACATGGTGTTCTCACGACAGTAGTGCCGTCCTTCAGCACACTCATCAATATCTGTGAACAAGGCAAAGAGGAATACAAGTCAAATTCAGCAGTATTTTCTGCAATCTCTCGATACATTGCTGTTCAGTTCCATCAGTAGTAGGCTAGACTAAAGAGTTACTTAAATACCAGTGCATTTTGGAAAGCGTTTTGTCTTCTTCCTTTTAAAAAAACTGCTTGAAATATTCAAACGAGAAGCACCACAAGTTTCTGTGAACAGCTGTTAGTGAAGTTACAAAGAAGATTACAACTGGCTTACATCTTTCCTTTGAAAGTGCCTTTGATGTTATTCTTATCATTTAAATAGAACAGGAAAAAAACCTCCAGGGTCCCAAACAACTGACCAATGGCCTCAGCACTGCAATGGCATCGATCACTGCACCCTGTGCAGTCACCTCAGTCATCAGTACACAAACACACAACTATATGCACACTACCTGCCTTTGATCTAACAGGAACTATTGTTTAGGAAGAAACTGTAAGGAACATGGTAAGATCTGAAAAGACCCTGGAACTTAGTACAAATTTATCTTAGAATGATATAGCAGTCAGTATTTTTAATATATATAAACACATATATCTATATCTGCAAATATCTACATACATATGTATATAGATACCTATGCACACTGTACCTGAAAGAACCTGTAAGAATCTCATTCATATAAAGATCTGCTCTGACAGAACAAAATGCAACTTGATAAAATACTTGGTGAGGCAGAACACCTGCTGAAGTATAAAGTACTGGAGTAAACTCCTAACATAAACGACTGTAGGCATGAAATTCAAAATCTAACTGGGTTTGGTACTCTCTTGGGCTTCAAAATTAGACATATTTCTTGTAGCAGGTTATACTTCAATGGTAAGACAGAGAAAGCACTACAAATAACAAAAAAATCTTCGGCATAGTATTATTATACTGCAAAGAAGAAAAGCTATATTAATTTGAAAGTGCTCGGTATCACACTGTTCCTGTAATACTAATGATAAAGACATCATTACTGAGATGCTCAGTACACCTATTTATGTTGTCATGCAATGTGTCACCGAACCTTGCTAGCAAAGTATGCTAAAAATCAAAAGGGCAGATTGTTGGCTTGTTTTTTTTCCCACTCATCAGTTTTGATTTCTTCCTTGTTTTCAGTGATGTTTATAGCTTTCAGTGTTGAAAATACAATCTTTGTATGGAAAAGCATCTTGTTGCAGAGTCTAATGATAGTTCAAGACAACAGACTGTATATATAAACTCAAATCAGGGTTGATTTCTTAATGCTGCGATGCTAAATGTCAACATTATTAACTCCTGTACTTTGCCCCTGCTTGGGTTGTATGCTTATCTCTCTTTCTTCTTATTTTCCCTGTGTCTTTCAATCAACAGGAATTTACCAACTGCACTCATTGACTGCTCTTTTTTTCCCCCTTTGCATTCTTAGAAGATAATTTGCCTTCCTGTACAAAAGTGTGACACACTGAATACCAGTGATTCTGTAGTAAGTTCCTAATTTCATTTAGTTTTGAAAAAAGCATTTTCCTCTGCCCACTGGATTCTGCTGGAGGAGCTGGGGGCAGTTGGCTACAAAACATGAAGGTGTCCACTGCAAAAGAATCTCATGGCTGATGTGTTTTGGCTGGTTTCCTTCCCTTTTCTTTGTAAATTCTGGAGGCACAGAAGAATCATAGCTCTATTAAGGTGCTAGTTTGAAAAAGCTAATCTTGCAATTTTTATGTACCTGCATACTTGCAACAAATAAGCGTGTACTTGCAGTGAACACAGCGAGCACACAAAGGCTCCAAACACATTTTGTGTTCTTCATCTAAGACCACAAAAAAAGTGAAGCTATCATAAGACTACCACAGCTGGTTTTGCACAGAGTGGAATAGGGCACAGATCTCCTGACTTCCAGATGTTCTACAGAAACACAAGTATGAAGTTCACAAAAACAGCCAGCAGTTACGACATATGGCTCAGCCTCTACAACAAATGATGCAACTTGTGTCTTTCATAATTGCAGTTCACAACTCCATATTAAATTAATTGTGTTGATTTGTATTTAAGTAACAACATCAGTCTTCGAGTAATTAGAGGTCTTATGTTCTCAGCATCAACAGACTGCCTAGAAGCCAGCGCTGGCACCCTCAGAAAATTCTACTTAAAAATCCAAAGCCTCAGAACCATTAAATAGAACTTTCTGAAAACTATAATAACGATTACTTTGGCAGGTAAATACCCACAGGAGACCCAAAATGCCAACGGTTTTTATTTTCCGGGAAAAAACTTAAAGCTCCTTTGATTCAAACCTCCTAATTTAAAGTGCTCTAAATCAAAGCTTTGACTTTGCCAACATACCACATATTGAGATTTTGAAAAATGTTTTATTTATAATCGTCTTTTTTTCCCAAACCTTGCTTGTTCAACTGATCAAAAAAAAAAAAAAAGAAAATCCAACCCACAACTGTTCAGGCTAACTTTGAAGTGTTCATTTGGACAAATCTGATGGTTTTTTCAAACAGATATGCAAAGATATTGCTCACATGACAACTAGTCACACGGAGATTAACCACACTGAAAGCCTGCAATTCCATTCCCTCTTTGGCACTCCACACGTGAGCTTCATATACATTAGGTTAAGGTATTACAGATCAAGGAGGACTGAACTAGGGCAAGGAATCAGCCCAACATCTTGTGTTTCATGTTGTCTTTCAAAGCTACCAATATAAAAGCCTTTTCATCCTGTTTACTGGTTGAAAACACTGGTGTAGCCTTTTATTCACCTGTCATGGTGTAAGCCCAGTCAGCAGCCAAGCCTCAGGCAGCCACTTGCTCACTCTCCAACCAGTGGGATCAGGGAGAGAATTAGAAGGATAAAGGGTAGAAAACTTGTGGATTGAGATATAGACAGCTTAATAGGGAAAGCAAAGGCAGTACACACGAGTAAGCAAAACAAGGGATTGAGTCACTGCTTTGCAATGGCAGGCAGGTGTTCAGCCATGTCCAGGAGAGCAGGGCCCCATCACATGTAACAGTGCCTTAGGAAGATAAACTCCATCGCGCCAAACGTCCTCCCTTCCTCCTCCTTCCCCCCACTGCATACTCTGAGCATGATGTCACATGGTCTGGAATCTCCCTTTGGTCAGTTTGGGTCACCTGCCCAGGCTGTGTCTCCTCCCAGCCTCCCAGGCACCCCCAGTCTCCTCCCCAGCGTGGCAGTGAGAAAAGCAGGAAATGCCTTAGTTCTGTGTAAGCCCTGCTCAGCAATAACAAAAACATCTCTACTATCACCATATTCAGCACAAATCTAAAACACAGGCCTGTACTAGCCACTGTGAAGAAAATTAACGCTACCCCAGCCAGAACAAGCATGTTACCTTTAGATATAAATGCACAACAGAAAACCTTATGCATTTCCATATCTAAGAAATCCTACAACATTTATCTTAATTTCTTCCTGCCAAAAAGCCTAGTTAGCATATTAATGCATATTCAGGTCCTACTGTTCAGCCCGTAAGATACTGAAGTCAGTTCAATAGGATGAATGCACCACTCCAATGGCTCTACACATTCAACAATAAAGACTTGTGTGCTTGAAGCCTGTGATGTGATACTGAGCCACCAGCTGTGATGTACTGACAACAGTGTAGTCATGGAGATCATCAACCTGCTCTATTCCCAGGGGAACAGATAAAAGGGCACCTCTGGGAAAACTGGTTAGTGCAAAAGTGTTTGGAATCTCCACTTCAATGACTTATTTATACTTGCAAAAACATCAAAAACAGAGAAAAAAAACCAAAAACCTGCCTTTCTTTATTCCCCCAAGCACTCAAACAAAATTTATGCAAAATACATAGCTGAAGAAAAGTTTCCCTGTATCCCTTCCTCCTGCACCCTAATGAGTTTGCTTCCTTAGAGTAAAATTCCCAGTTATGTTTTGCGATCCCATTAATAAGAAGAGAACTTGACCTGCAATCTATAAATCATTGTTGACCGAAGTGTCGCACTAACAAACAAAGCTTCTCCTTAGGCCTCCCTATACATCATTGCCTTTATCCACCACAAAAGCCTGCCAGAACAAATGAGTCTGGTACTAAGTCACTAATAATGGGCTGTTATGAGAAGAGGCTACTCCCAGAATTGAGGATCCTTATGGATAGTGTCCTGCCTCCAGCCATTTTCCCTTAAAACTCTATAGTGTCTAACACCAGTGATCTCCCCGGCCACACTTTGAGAGGTATATGGTAGCCATGGAGATACTCTTGAGGGAGTTCTGCAACAAGTAACATTAATTACTCAGGAAGAGAGGGAACAGGAACACAAAAAGCTTTATTTATTAAAAAAATTATTTCATAAACACATTAAAAATTACCTTGAACACAAGAGCAGAGTAGATTAGACCTACAATTTAAAACAAAACAAATGAAACCCCCATGGGTTTTATGTCAATAAAACAATATGTCTTCACAGCCTTTAAATATCAAGCACCACATTTACCTGCTCAAGAGGCTAATGTTTTTTCATGTCTCACACAGCTTCATCAGAGGACCTCCCTCCCAATCTGAGGGCTCTGCTGGTAAGAGCAAGGGCATCATCACCCTCTATTCCTGTGCATCCTGGGCCTCTCCGCTGAGAATCCCAAGGATGGATACCAGAAACAATGATCACAACATAGGGCTTTCAGGCCCTTAGCTTTATCCCTACCAACCTGACTCATACAGAAAGATAAGCAGAGAAGATTGAGACTCTTCTCTGGGCTCTGACCTTGAAAAAGGGCATCACAAAATCAGTAGATGCTACTCAACAACTAAGGGACTATAAAAATGAACACTGACTGATCACAGCAATCAATACCATCAAAAAGGTAAATGAAGATTTAAAACCTTTAGAACAAACATAACCTGTTCTGCACCTGGAACAGGATCACAAAGCAAAACAAGTTATGTCCATTTACTTTCTCTTTGTCATCCCTCCACCAACGAGTTCTACTTTTCTCACTTTCTACCTCTGACATCAAGCTTCTCTGCTGTTTTCCTCCCGTAAGCACTTTCTACCTAAGTTTAGTCTTGTTTTCAGATCTTGCTCACTTTGTGTCTCCTCCTGTACTCAACCCAACCCTTCACTCATCAGCTCTTACTCTTTAAAAGGAAAAGCACAGAGCATAACTTTGAAGCAAGATCCACCAGCTTACCCATCTGTGAAAGTATTGGGCTTTTTTATTACACCATCAAATACACTACCTTCCCAACTGCTCAAATGTTTAGTACACTAAAACTTCCTGGCTCATTGCTCTAATAAAAATACTCCCAGTAGGGTCTTTCACACTTCTTTGACCATACTTCCCAGCTCCTATTCTCTTCAGCTTCCCTTCATTTTCACCTACAGCCTGGTTTCAATATCTTATGTGTTTTGGTTTCCATGACACTATCTTCTATGTGTCTCCTTTTGTGTAAACCCTTTCTAACTTGCTAAGACGACAAAATATCTTGGGGCTCTGGCACAGCCCTTGCTCCTCCTCCTCCTCCCACTACTATTTCTAGAGTCTCCATCACCCATCAAGCCTATGGTTTAAGTACTGCTGTTACCTCCAGTCAGTCACAAAACAATCACTGCACTTTTGTTTTGCTTTGCTCTATCAAATTCACTGCAGCAGTTTTTCCAACTGACATATTCCACAAAGGATGTAACCATCAACTTCAATCAAAATTGTGTATTTTTTCACAGTGTCCCACATTATTTATTCCAGCTGACATCACCACCATAGCTGTTATCACTCCTACCCTCTATAGATAATTTTCAACTTTTTCTTCTCTTTACACTCTGTGCCTTTGGTGCTACCAATGGCCAGTAAAAAGCCTGGCTCCAACAGCAAAATTATCAAGAGGTAACGTATACAATCTACATCCAAAATTGTTTTTTGCTCTTGGGGAGTTTAATTACTTTTATTTTTGTCTACCTTTCTAGATCTGTGTGTCTCTCCTCCCCCCACAAGAGAAAAGCACTAGAACCTAAGGAATCACAATTAATCTATAAGAACAACTGTAAGAACATACCCCTCACACTGAGTATGAGGGGTATATTCTTACAGTTGTTCTTACAGATTAATTGTGATATGTTCTTATAGTCTAAAGCATACAAAAATTACCTCAAGCATACACAAAGACCAAGAAGAAAAGAGTAAAATAACCTTCCATTATACCCACCATGCTGGTCCCAAAAAATAACTTGGTTACTAACAACTCATGTAGCAACGTATAGGGAGGGTAAGAAGGATTGAGCAGTTACTAGTGTATATTGATTTTTACTAAATTATTAACAGATCTGTAGAGAAAGTGGGTGAGTTGGATTATAAGTGTTAGTTAGCAGTCTTGTAATTAAACTAACAAGATGTTGTTATACCTTGACTAGACTGATAAAGCATTAATTGGTCTAAAAATAAATTCTAACTATTGGTTCTTCACACAAGGCGTGTTCTTTCCTAGCCCATAACTAAAGTGCACAGATAACACATACATATTGTACACATCTTGGTTCTTTTCCCTTCATGCTGCTTTAAATCTCTGATCTTTGCTTACATTCATGATTTCTCTGTCCGTCTCCTGCAGCCTGTGAGGAGGCCATCAGGACAAAAAATACTTGAAACAAGAGCAAAGTCACTCAAGGTCTACATTCCTTGACAAAAGTTCTACATAGCTTTGCAAGGACACAATACAACATTACAGCATTTCAGAAATATCGTTTTTAACAGTACAAAGAGTTGTTTTTATTTCAACTTGCCCCAGTTTTTGGAAAGGAAGACAGACTGTTGAGATAAAACTGTCCTTGTTAAAACATGCAGTAGGAGATACTGTTCAACAGCTACTCGTGAATGTGAGACTCTTGGAAGAAATTGAAGTCTTTATCTCAGTCTTGTGAAAACATCACTGGACTCCACA
This sequence comes from Callaeas wilsoni, assembly GCA_013398955.1. Classification (NCBI taxonomy): domain Eukaryota; kingdom Metazoa; phylum Chordata; class Aves; order Passeriformes; family Callaeidae; genus Callaeas; species Callaeas wilsoni. The sequence continues at coordinate 287,897 of VWPU01015234.1, forward strand.
CACATAATGTAGTTTTAAAAATATGTATCACAGGAAAATTTTGAAAACAAATATCATCTGCCATCATGTAATATTTTACTTGGCAAACTGCATCTTCTTACTATTTAATATCTTATAATTAATTCATATAGTAGTGTATACATGATGAAACAAGTAATTATACATAGTTATTTGTCAGACATGAAAGCATCCTGGGGGGCCTTTCCTTAGGCTCCAAATAACTGGTCTGATACAGTTGCATACTGAGAATAAAAAGGATGTTGTATATGACTAATTAGTGAATTGCAAAAATCAGAACAACTTACTGGCACTCCAGCTCATGATCCAACCCCCTCTAGCACTGCACTTAGTTAGAAATAGGTCTTTGAATCTGAATTGCAAAATAATACTTTTCTTTTCTTATTTAAGTATGACAACTTCTCATTATTTTGAACTGTGAATGTCAAGAATTTCAAAATACTTGGCACTCATCGTGTTTTTGTTTTCCCCTATTTTAAAAGAGTAATAAGGAGCATTAATATTTTTATACAGAGACTACAAACATCTATTAGGTTCTTCTCAGGAAGACACAGCACAGATTGTACTGCACCAACGTATTTTAAAACTTCCTTTTGGAAGACAGTAAAGACAGTACGTGTAAGCAGTGGTAAGGCCCCCATATGTGGATTAGATTGTATTTGAGTCTAAACCATAGAGCATATTCTTGCGAGCTACCTGGTAGATTACTGCCTCTTTTACAGGAAAGTGCTGGTATCACAAATCAGCTGTCTCTCAAACTGTGCCAAACTAGTTACAAGTACCATAACAGATACAAACACTGTGGCTGCTACTGCTCTGCACTCTTCGTGAAAGAATATTTATTTTAAATTCAGTTTGCTTTAATGCAAGGCATTTCTGAGTCTTTGTTATAACTCTTGGGAATCCAGCCTTTATGCGTTGTTAAGACATGTCGCACTTTTAGACTGAGGTTTTAAAAGTTATAAAAGAAACCCAACCATTTGGCTGTGGGTACTTTTCACACAGTGAAAGAACCTAGTTTTTTCAGTAGTCACCTCCCAGCTAACAGTGAAAACTGTAAAATAAGAACAGTGAAAAGTAAATTAAGAACAAAGCTAACACTTTCTTTTCTCTTTTTCTTGGAGGTTGTAGGTCTACTTAAATTTGTATGGAAACTTCTGCCTTAATTTCTCATTTGGAGCCAAAATATATCATATGTTTTTACTGCTAGTGTAAAAGGGCTGCTCTCAGTACAATAAAACCTCTCCTTACCAGATACTAGTAGCAAAGTTTAAAAGAGTTTTCAAGGAGCTCTCTTTATATGATTAGTTTCAGCTGGGATTGTTTTGTTTTGTTTTTTTTTTTAATTGCAGTAACATCACTGTCAGTCCTGGCTATGGCTGGATGATAGAATCATTCTGAACATAACTAATGTAGAAGTAAATAAAATCAAGTAACACTGAACCACATCCTGCAATTTGTACACATACAAACTATCCCACTGCTGCAAGTGGTGGAACTATCTGTACCTTAGTATGCACCACACTTTATGAACTAGTGTCAGGGATATTGCTTGTGCACTTTAAGTTAGGAATGAACTTTATTATTTTCCTCAATTAAAGCTATGGCAGACAAGAAGAATTGCTTCCACTCTGACACATTGACACATAAAAACTGCTTTTACAATTCTTCATATTAAGACTTCTCAGTAACATAATGATGGAAATAAGATAACAGTGCTTCTGATGAGAAAAAATATTATAATTGATAATATATTAATACTATTTAATATTAATGTTTTCTTTTAATATTAATACCATTTAATTAGTTTTCATAGACATTTGGAAATAACATTCTGCCCTCCTGGAGTAAAAGTTTTTCCTTCTGCTTGATTGGTTTCCCAACCCAACTCCAAACGACTAGCTACTGACTCAAACACTGCCAGCTGATGGAGATGGAGATCTTTATTTCTTAGCTATATGTGATACTACTGACACTTTTCACTTCCAAAAAATAATTTTTGTATGAAGAGGTAAGTGTGAGTAGCCTTCCCAGATTCACAAAGCTGACAGTACTGTAGAGCTTTTAAGTAGGACTCTTATTCAAAAAAAAGGTGCATACTATGAAGACAGCAAAGCTAGCAAATAGCCCAGTACTGTCTATTAAAGACCCAGAGGATTTAACAGAATATATTCTAATACTCAGTTTATCTCCATTATGGAAGTCTCTTACTTACACTCTTCCCAATATTACACTTAATTTAAGAAAAAATATGTTGTTGATATCTGTACTTGGCCAACAGGATGCAGCACGTATCCCACTGCAATTTGATTATAACTACTTATCTTTTATAAGATTTCTTCTCTTCACTACAATCCGTGGAAATCAGATTAATTTTGAAAATGTACTTTATTTTTGTAATCCGGTAGTTAAAACCAACAAGATTAACAAGAAGATTAACAACAGATTGTACTAATTAGGTAAGTGAAGAAGTGCAATATTCATATTGTTGGGGAAGAGGGTTAAATAATGCATTAGTATTTTTAAGTATACACAGAGATAAATTAGTAAATCTTTCCAAAGAGAATCATAACATACAACTTTGAGCTAAGGGACACCTGATAAGGTCTAACCAAGTGGCATTTCTGACGTGCTCCAGAAATCTCTGGAAAGAGGCAATTTCTCCTCTAAGACTGCTTACTTCCCTCCACTGACAATGATTCAAATCAAGCCAGCTTATTCAAAAGCAGATTTCTCAACTGAAAACCTTCTCCCCTCAAGGGACAATCATCAGTGAAGCTGATGTAATTCTCAAATCTAGACAAAGTCATTCAGTCTTTGGTCTAATTTCATCTGCTGCACTTGAAATTGGGACAAACACGACAACAGCAGAGAAACTAGAAGAGTTACTGAGGAAAAAGAATAAATTAAAATATAAATGGAAAATTGTTTCACAAAAAATTATTCTAAGTTAGCTATGTTGTGTACTGTGTAAATAGTACAACTAAATTTCCAAATATCAAAAAATAAATATTATGGTCCACACACCCATAATATAAATTTGTGATGTGTAGAGGGCTGACCCTGGCCAGCAATTTAGCACCCACCAGGTCCTTTCTTGCTCAATCCTTCAGTGGGATGGAGGAATTCACAAAAAGAGCAAAAGTGAGAAAAAAGTCATGAGTTGATCATGATCAAGACCATTTAATAAGTGAAGAGGGATACAAAAAAAAGAGACTGAAAGATAACCACTCTCCAGCTACCACCAGCAGACTGATGCCCAACCAATCTCTGAAAAACAGCCACATTGTACCCTTGTTTTCACTACTGAGAATGACATCACAAACCTAAACCACAGCACCACACAGGCTGCTACAAAGAAATTTAACTCGACCACAGCCAAGATAGATATGTGATGTAAAATAGCCTCTGCATCAGGAAAAATGCTCTCAATAAAGAAGTAAATAACGTGTTTTTTCAGGTCACGTTCTGTCTTGGTCTCCACAAAAATTACTGTATTCTTCTGTCATCTTTCTTGAGCTTCCTCTGCTCTCTTATTTAATCAGCAATCCTGGGCAGTACTTCTGAACTGAAATCAGATTTTGCACAGAGATACTTGAAATATGCTCCTCTAGATGCATCAGATTACCTTGATAGCCAAGAGTCACAATCTTTATCCTGAAAAGCCTTTTCAGCATAACTCCACTATCATAAAAGCAGTGGGTATTGAACACTCTTTGAAATATATTCCAGAGGGTAATCTTCAATTTGAGAGTACTACAGATGTTGCTTTGGGAAAAACTAATTATACTTCCCCAGAACACCTGTTTTAGTAAGATGTTCATGTCAGGTAGGATGCTGTATTAAAAGCACCTACACCTGGGCAGCACAGCATAATCCACACACAACCTGCCCACAAAGTATCTCAAACTGCCTAACAGCCTGAGGCAGAAAATAGATTTAAAAGTATTTGGAATAAGGTTCCCAGCATGCAAATTTAGAAATACCAATTCTTTAAGTATTGCTTTACACAGTACTCTGAGGGAAAGCTAAATGTGATGTAAATATTAACAAATATTATTATAATAAAACAAAGTTATCCACCATAAAAGTATCTAGAGACATCACACAGCTTTGGAAAAGCATCGGCTCATTCTAGGACAGAAGCCAAACTCTTCCATCATTCAGATAAAATTTATGCAGCTTTTCCAGACCCACACTGAAACCAGCTTTAAGTGTTTTTATTTTTGTTCTTCTCCTTAAGGAGAAGTTCTGCCAATGGGAGCATCATTACTTCTGTTTATTCTTTCAATTTTGATAGTGCTGGAGCACAAATCAGGATTGTATTTAGTGAAACTTTGCTGTAACACAAAGCCAATGCCATCCAATTTTGCAGTATATCTGAAGTTTGTGCAGTGCTACACAGAAACAGCTGTCACATGTATGGGCTGTAGCCATTACAAAAAGCCTTCTCTGAAAGGCTTTGTGTTAACTCGCCATTTCTGTACCTGGCATTGCTTGCAATTAAAGACCAAATAACGGCAGAGTGAAGAAAGGGCATCCGCTGAGAAAGAGAGGTTGGGACCATTTCAGCCTTTCAAGGTGAGGTATAGGACTCTGAAAAGACTTGGTGTTACACTATTGCTATTGTGCTATTTGCTGTTAGTTAATTTAGTATATAAAGTAAGAGTCTCTTTCCAGAAATAACCTCTGCTCAAAGAGACATTTGAACTGGAAAAGGGAGACAGTAATAAAAGCACAACTCTGAAGAAACATGGGTATTTCAGTCCTCTGTCCCTTCCACAAAAACAATCCTAAAGTTTTAATTTGTAACCTTATTTCCCATCCTTCCAGCACATGACCCTTACAGTCAAGGCCGGGTCGGGACCCATGTACCAACTGTGCACAGCTCAAGTGTGGTGCCAGTACTGCAGCTACAGCATGGAACCAGCAACAAAGCCAGGCTGGTTTGCCTGTTGAGGCAGCTCCACCCCTGGCAGGGAGAACCTCTTGGGAAGTGAACCAACCTCCTGAGCTTTGCTCATGTGGGCACAACTTCCTAGAGTAACTTACTCCCATTACCTTCAACACAAGCAAGTGTTCCTGGATCAGGAACATTTTTAAGTGACAATTTAATGCCTTCAAACGTAATATGCAAAATCATTATTTTTATGTAAGTAATGTGTCCCAATCTTTTATTCTTATATAAGAATATAACATAATTATGCATGTTCTCTGAAAGCAGCTAAGCAGATTCATAATTACCACTCAGAACCAATGCATCTGCCCATACAGAAACAACTGGGCCAAGAAATCTCAAAAAATCATCATATTGAAATCAGGTACTGCACAAACTGGTAAATCCTCTTATAATAAGCATGCATCAGCCTCCCATATGATAATCTACTGTGTCCTCATCAAATATTTCACTCTCGATGCTGATAAAAAAGTTTCTTTTCTTTTTTTTTGCTTATGGCATGCCTGGCAAGTTCCACACAAAGCAACAGACTCTAATGTGAGAAACATGGACATCACTAAGTGCAATTTGGTTTTTTGCTTTCTTTCAGCAGAGTGACAATACAGCTGCAGGAAAAAAACCTCTTAAAGCCCTGTATTGGGTCTGATCAGCTCACAGCCCTGACAGTGCTGTGCTTTGCCTTGGTAGCTGGATGGGTGCTGATAACAGGGCAGTGTTTTGGCTACTGCCGGGCAGCACTGTCCCTCTGATGTTCCTTCCCCCATCGAAGAGGATGGGGGTGGCCAAGATCCTGGGAGGGGATACAGCCAGGCCAGCTGACCCAAATTAGCCAAAGGGATATTCCATACCATGTGACGTCAGCTCAGATATAAAAGCTAAGGGAGAGAGGAGGAAGGGGGGGACACTCGTGTGTTTTCATTGACTGTCCTCCGGCGCAACCGTTACGCGTGCTGAGGCCCTGCTTCCCGGGAGGAGCCCGGACATCGCTGCCCATGGGAAGTAGAGATTGATCCTTTATTTTTCCTCCTTCGCTCGCGCGCACAGACTTTGCTTTGTTTTTTCCTTCATATTGTAATAAAACTGCATTATCTCACCCTACTGGCCGTGCTCCAGCTTATTCTCCCCTGTCCCAGCAGGAGAGGGGAGTGATAGAGCGACTGAGTGGGCACTTGGCGCCTAGCCACGGTCAACCCACTACAAGCCCCTAACTTCGCCATAACTCCATTGGTCCAGTGACTCCCTCAAACAGAGAATAGCTGATGAGTTCCCAGAAACACAGATCCACAGCCCAAGCCACAGCAGTCTCCAGGGACTATGGAATAAAAAGTGATTGATGATACAAATTACACAGGTGGTCCTGATGTCAGATGCCTCCTGGAACATGATGAGGGGCAAGGGATTTGCTTCTGTATGATTTTTAGTTCTGCTTCTCAAAACCAGCTTACATCAGAAGGCTTACCATAAGCATCAAGTAGAGATGTATATAAAGCTGAATTAATTACATGCTCCTTTCCTGAAAACAGCCACAAATTCTCAAATCTAAGTCACAGTTGAGCATTCCCACTGACGTTAATGCAGCTACTAACTCAAGCAAGCTGCAGGCATTAACTTTGGCAGAGTTCAGCCAAAGGAACAATCTTAAAAGGCCTTGATTTATCCCATTTATTGTGCATCACCAGAGAATAATGCAGGACTGCAGAGTACCTTAAACTATATCTACTCACAGATGCTTGACTTTCAATTTAATTTGAACAGAACTACTTATTAGTCAAACCCCATCCTGCTGCCAACACTTAAGCTTTATGGTAAGAATGGCCTGACAGCACACTGGTATTATGTGTTTACAGATTCAGGGTTTTCATGAGGCAGAGCAACAGTTAGCACAAACACTGAGAGACTGTCCAGAGGACTTTGGCTTTCCCTGCTGGCGTGGGGATGGGGTCCTTTCACCTGATTATGCTAGATTGTATAGATGATTCTCTTCTGATTTAATATCTTGTTGCTCGCTGATACCAATAGAGCAACTCAAATAATGAATCTTTATTCAGTGTGATTAACAATACTAGAATCTAGTCTGTAGCATTTCTTACTTCCTGGGGAGAGAGAATAGGAACAGGCAGCAGTGAAAACAGAAACTAAATGTTATACTAATATGTTTTTCACATGGTTGAATTTAAGTTGCCTAAGTATCTGAATACCATGAAAAAAAAAGAAAAAAGGAAAATTTTCCTGTGGAAGCATGTTTCTAATTCAAGACCTCAGCCATATTAACAGGTCACCTCCATGCCAATCAGATTTTTTAAATTTTCTTTTAAAGAACTTAATTGGAGAGATTATTTTAGTTGATCAACTTGCTGCACATCTAATTCATTGCATTGAATATGTCTATCCCTTTGACAGCTTACAAATCAATACACTCATCCCATAGTAACTGATACAAAAGTGCCAAGCCTGTGTACAAGGTATCACCTTCACAGTAGGCATTGTCCTCTCGAAGGGCTCGGAAGCCATCTCGGCAGCTACAGACAGCTCTGTCCTCTAGGTTTCGGCAGACAGAATGCTCCATACAGTTATGTCCTTCAGTGCAAAAGTCATGGCCTGTACAGAAACAAGCATGATTGAGGGTTAAAAAGAATCCAGGGATTACAAAACATACCTGTCAAAGACAGTTCTCAGTTAGGTCAAAGAATACCTTTCTATTGTCTGTGAGATAGAAAAATAAATTGTACCAAGCATGAAATGGATGAGAGAGGTAGTAAAGGCCACCAGAACAGACTGTCTCTAGGTCTTCAATTCAATTTCAGGTTATAGCACTGATCTGAAACAGCTGGATAGGAGGCTTGCTTAAATCCCCTTACTGTCTCCTTGTCATTGTTAATTACTTTTACAGGACATGTCTTAATCATATATTTCTTGTAGTTTTCTTTTGTTTGTTTGCACATTTATAAAAGAGCTTAACAGCTTAGACACTCAGCATCTCATTTACTAGTGATATTACTTTTAGCACTTTTAGTTCCCAAGTGTATTTATAAAATCCTTTTATATTTAACCAAAAGTCTTTGATTACATTGACTTGTTTTGCTTTACTCTCCCTTTATCTCTTCCCTTCCTCCACTAACTGCATAGTGTTCCCTTATTGCATCATTCTTTCCATTACAGAGAATTTTATTTTTAAATCTCACCTGTTAGCCATCCCTATTTCTTATTTTCTTATCTTTTCTTTCCCATTTTTTCTAAGTGTGGAAATTTTCCATTGCACCTTAATTATAAATTTTTAAGATTATTAAGTTCTTTTCCGGGCTGGAAAATTTAGAGTGAACCTTTCAACTCAGTAGGTTTCTTTTTAAATTTCTTCTGTTTGCTCTCATGAAATTTAATGATTTAATGTTGTTGAACAACATTAAATCATCCTTTATTATGCTGAAATCAAGCTGGTTCTAGAAACTGGCTTGAAACTTCCACAGTTTCCAGATCTGTATATAAAGGTGTGGAGCTTGTCGCCTTCCCTGTTTTCTCAATAATTTTATTTGTTTCAAGTTTCCTTCTTTCACTAAAGCATTAATTGATCAAGCAGCAGTACTATTTCCCAACAATTACTTTCTTCTCTCAAAACCACAGGAGACCTTGGGAATGTGGGTCAGGCTCAGGGGACCAGGACTGGTATAACAGCAACTGCTCTAGAATGCAAGCTGGCATCAGGCTGAAACACAAGCCTCTTGCAAAATACCAAACAAGTATTTTTTGGCAGTAAAGATTATTAGTTTTATCATTCCACCTGGTTTCTGCTTCATATTTTGCTGTGAAAAAGCTTCTAACCCTAACCTCACGGAAGCTTAATTAAACGAGAACCCCAAGCAGGACAGTGGCAGCAGAGACGCTTGGAGGCCAGGTCAAAGAAGTCTTTTGCTCTTGGACAGCTCAGGAACAGTGTGAAGCAACAGGAATGAAGCAGAAGAAGACAAGGAAGCAGAAGATCCCATAAAGGCAAAATGTTTTAGTACTGAGACCCAATGACATGGTCATGATAGAAACATCACAGACCTACTGTGATGTGAGGCTAATGCTTTTCTTCTTTCTCCTGCTGTGGGTTGTCTCTCTAACCTAAAGGTATGCTTAAGTAATATTACTTAAATATTATCATTCACCACAGCTACCACAGTGATAGCATCTAACATAGGACATTAAGGAGGAAAATATTCTACACTTTTACTGTGCCAGAGGGTCTCCAAAACTCCTTGATGACAGCAGAAGCGTGTGTGCCAAGAGCAACCTCTGGCCATGGCGACACCGACTCTTTGGCTTTTTGCTGCCCTCCTCATTGAATCCTGAGTTCATGGAAAAGCAATAGTCTTATTTCTGGATTCCTTGGCCCATACTGGAATGTATCAGATCTTGACATTAACTAAGAAGATACATGTCATCCAGAAAGGGTGAGGGCTTTCATATTGATTATTATTAAGATTCTCAACAGTTGTACAGTAGCTGTATTAATAAACAAAACACATGCTACTGAATAACAGCCTGCTGCAGCTTCTTGTTTAGAGAATAAGCTCCTCACCACATGAGAAGCCAAGCTAGCATAGTCCAGGGAAGATTGAAAATATTCAGAAAGCACTCAACCGACATACATTAAAATTTTCTAGCTATACCACGCACAAGAAACATAAAATCCTTTTCTCTAAGCTACTGAAGATTTTATAGAAAATTATCATTAAAAATCCTTTTTGACTATGACAGACTTGAAGACCTGTCTTAAGTTTTCTTCTACTTTCTTATCCCTCTGCTTGATGTCATTAATCATATCCTTCATGTTTGTGCTGAGTAGCACAGAAATGGCTGTGGCTGCACTTTTTGCTGAAGTATACCTAAAATCAGTCCAAGAGTCTAACACCTTCCTTCATGCCAGGTATCAACTCATCTTATTTAGCTACAGAAGAAGCACATGTACTTGAAGATGCAATTGTTAATAGCTTTGAAGCTACCAGTGTTAGTCCAGATTAAAAGGGTGGGCCAGGGACTCAGAGCACTTCCTACATCTCTCTTCTTTGGTAAGGATCAGACTGGGTGGAGCGCACAAAGGTGCACAGCATACAAAAATAGTCCTCAAAGTTTCTGCTTATAGATGCAGACTACAACCCCAGAGAAGTAAACAAGTTACGCTGGTATTTGAACAACTGCATAGCACAAAGAGTTCTCTGAAAGAGATATCTCAAAGCACCTCAGAAAAATGCTGGCAAACATGGGTATTTCTCCAGTCTATTTAATTTAGACACTGGAATGGGTGAAGACTAGAAAAATCATTAATTATATATATGATTTCTTAGACTTTCCACCCATTTTTGGCTGGAATAAAACACAAAAAACTGTTTCACAGAATTCACATTACTAAACATTTTACAAACAATTTTCAGATGTCACAGTGCATTTGTTACCTAGTCAGCTTCCCAAGATGTACAATAATCATCATGCACAGGAGTGTCCTAATCAAAATTATCAGAAGAAAAGTCTATTTGTAATCTATGAAAAATCACACTGAGCTTATATCCTGCTATTACCTTACCTTTACAGATTTTGCAGCAACTGTGAGATAAGGGGATCTGTTGAGATTCTGGGCAGTTCAAAACTGTACAGCTGTCTTTTGGAATTCGCTGCATTTTGTGGTCCTGTTAAATTGAGGTAATTGATTAATACTGTGAGATAGGAAATAAAGGAAGTTATAACTTTAGTGGAGTTTCAGCATTATAATGTACAAAAAATAAACTGCCTAGGCCAAACTCCAGGTACCTTCAAAAACCATTTGAGAGGACAATGTAGCATGATAAAAATCATCAGGAACTCTCCCATACTCAAACCTTTTCAAGAAAGCAAAAGTGTGGCAACAACTCTCATTCTTCTCTTATCTTAGCCGTCAAGTAACTTGCCTCGGAAGTTTCTCTTAGCATTATGCCTGAAAGAGTTACAATTATTTCTCAAAAATTGAGGCAGCGGATTCCAGAGTCAAGGGTTCCCATAATGAATACTCTAAAGAAGCTTGTTATATTTACAGCAAGTAAAATCAGACTTGAACATCTCTGATCTCACTGCTGTGGCAGTAACACTGAAGGAAACTGGCACTGAGTCCCTATTAGGAAAGAGAGGGTTTCTCAGCTAAGTTTGGATCAGGCATCTGGAAGTGTACAATGCCACAAGATGGTATCTAAGTATCCTCAGGCACTCAGTGCAGGTCACATGAAATCGCTGCAGTATGACCACACAAAATGCTTGCCCTAGCCATCTGGCTACCACGAGTGTACCACCTTTAGGCTCCCTCGGGCCATAAATATTGTGTCTTGCAGTGCTCTAGTCATGATAGGGCAAAGAAAGAAAACAAGGCAAACAACAGCATGTTCCTCAGAGGCATCTGCCATAAAATAAACAATGTGGTTAAAATAAGACCTCAGTGAACTCAGAACACTGCATTTCTGCATGCAAGAAAAGCATCTAAAATAATGCATATGTGACCGTATGTATGTGTGTACTATCTTTATTATTATTAGTCTAGCATTTAATTTTCAATCCTCTTTAAGCATGAAATACAAGGATGAACATGAACACAATGGCCAATATCAAAACTACTGCTCAAACTTTACCTTAAACAATCTTGACAGAGAAACCAACCCTTATCTGATAATACAATAAAGCAAACCAGACAGAGATGTGCTGTACACCAGTACAAACAAAATCCAGCAATCCCATATGATAAATTAACCTTTGATAGAAATAACATCAATTAAGGTAGTCTGGATTTAATTTTAATAATTTTAATCTTTTATAAATTCTAATTTGGAAGATAATTTTTCATTCACTTATTTATAATATTCAAACAGAAAAGTGCATGCCTATAGCATGCACAACTGCAGCAGCCAATAAAAACAAAACATTACGCTTTTAATTACATCCAGACAAAATGAAAAAATTCCATACATTGCCTTGATAACATCATTATAAGCCTTCAAGCATGAAACCAGTACCTGTGCCATTCCTATTATTACCTCTTGACTTGAAGTCTTTAATTATATCCTTTTATGAGAACTCTGGTAGTAATAAAATAATGCCCATCCATGAATTCCTAACTGACCAACAAAGTTTACAGTATATGGATTTTCTGCTCTGAATTATCATTTATTCACAAGGCTGTTCAGCAGAAACTGTGTGTACTTCAGTCCTTGAAAAAGCAACATTTCAATCAGCCAAAGCTGCTGCTTGCTATTTCTACCAAGACAGTGAGGCAGCCTACCAGCAAACAAGTCTAATCAACAAAACACAGACTAGCCTAGCCAACAGAGGCATTTTTTTTCATACGGTATCACAATTGCCAGCTGCAAGGAACACAAGGCAACGTCACATAACTTTTGATCGTTGTTAATTATATCCATTGACTAACCACAGAATTCATGTCCTGGGAGTCATGTTGAGAATACAAGCTCACAGCTCTAAAAAGCCTACAGCTGAACTCAAAATTGTTTCTGGTCAGCTTTTCCTTGCCATTCTCAACAGAGTTTCAAAGCACCTACTGCAGGAATTCAGCTCATAAGGACTGAAATCAACAGCAGTTAGACAAGAGTTCCCAGTTCTTCTTTGTAAAATACACTTTTTAACAACTGTATGAAAATGTTTGAGATTTCCAGAAACTAATCTGATGGATAGCTGCATAGTGAGAGGAGTTGCTCGCCTCTCTTTCTCTGCCCTACAAATGTGTGCTCAGGTTTTCAAGTCCACCCCACACCAGACAGGACTTTTCCCCATCCCTCCCCTGGAGACAACACACAACTCACTGCAGCAGTCTGTGTAATTCTCAACCCACAGCTGTCCCTGGGGTATAGTATATTTTGCCCTTACAGTGTATTTGCGGCCTGAAGAGCAGCTCTATTCATGCAGCAGGGCAAGACTGACTCAGCATCAGCTATGTTCCATTTACAAATAAAAACCCCAACCCTACCCCATTTCCATCACTAGAGATACCAGATACCTGGTGTACCAGCTCTTTTTCTTCCTTTTCCTCTAAGGATGATCCTGAATTCCAAACTACGCCCCCATCACATTCGTGTATCTCTTACACCTGAGCACATAATTTCGAACAATAACACTGCAGATGGAAACATAAGGTAATTTGCTGCTGTTTTATTACTGATGATGGGAACGATACCTAGGGAAGAAAGAATGCTGCTTGATTGTCACGCTGTATCATCAAAGCTTGCGGCTACGCAAAGTAAATTTATTTGCGAAAATTTGATGTGGAACTCGGACAAAATAAACACAGGACCTATTAGATGCCTTTTCTGTCACTTCCTAAGGTACACCTGTCTGTATTTCAAAAGTTTCTTTCAGTGTGACTTTGATATTTCTAACATGCAAGAATATTTATTCCATGAAGAGTATTCTTACCTTGCACTCAAACAGAACACAGTCCCCTGAGCTTGAATACACAGTTTCTCTTTGTCCTTCAAAGTAGGTTCTGCCTTCAAATACACACACCGCTTCAGAGGGAAAAAACAAAACAAAACAACACAACACAATGATTTTGTATAAGTGTGTTGGCACTCTGCTTATAGAATTGATATATTTTCTTAAAGAGAGCTTCATTTCAAAATGAAAAGATTGATTCAGCTGCAAGAACATTCTAAACCCATCTACAAGACTCTTGGATATCATAAGAAAAAAAATTAGAGGAGAAAAAGCCCCCCAAAGTAGCCAGAAAAGCACAGGTAAGTAGAAAGGTGAAAGATGCTGAAGCAACATGGAGTACAGATAGCTACTGAGATGGCAGAAGAGATGCGTCTCAGGTTACGCCAGGGAAGGTGACTGCCTGCAACACAGCTCAGGGATGCACAGGAAGATGGAGCTGTGAGAGCAGTGCCAGTGGCATTAACATATAATTAGTTTCTTGAAGAGGAATGTTGCATGATGAAGGGTGATCATTGAAGCCACATGTTTATTTGTTATCACAGTCCTTTGATGTTACATCACCCCACACGGTTATTTAAACGTTATGGATCTGTATCTTGATTATCCCAGTTCTTTATCATTACTGCTGAGGCATATTAAAGTATATGAATTTTATCGTACGGTAACTGACTTTTTGTGACTTTTTTTTTAATCCCCCAACAAAAATAGGATCAAGTCTCCAATGGTCAAATGACAGATGAATGTCACTAGGATTCGTGTTATACCACGGCCTTGGCCTGGTGCCATTCCTGTACCCTGGCAACACTAGGTTTTACAACAGCATGCTGACACAGCTCGTACTGGATTGCTCACTAAAATTCCTATTCAGTATTTAAGACTTACATAAAACATCTTCACAGCAAAACGTCTTTTTTTTTTTTTTTAATGGGTCCATTACTGCAATTACATTATGCAAAGTATAAAAGCTGAGTAACATAACTGCTAGGTACAGAAAATCAGATGTATGTCTCTGTTGCTTAGGACACAGTCAAGGCTCATCAAGTAAGCGTAATCATGAAATAACAGGAGTAGGTTACAACTTTCAAGTTCCAGATTACATGTTAAAGGTCTAATTTGCTAAACATTGATTTGGAGATGCAAATCAACTATATTTTCACAGAGAGATTTATCTATTCGGTTTAAATAGAGTACAATTTGTAGACAATTTAAAAATATCTAAAAGTATACGACTTTGTTTTATTTATTTTTTACTTTGAATTACCTATATTAATTAGCATTACTCCTGTTATTTTCATTTCTAATTTACTTTTCTTTTTTAACTTGCAGCTCTTTTTTATTACTTTGACAGCATGTAAAAGGTAAAGTTTTAGAACTGCTGATGAAAAAGAAGTGACAGGTATAGCAAAAAAATGGGGTTTTTGAAATTCAAAAATATTAGTTATGATATAAATATATAATTATAAAATAAAAATTATCTTGTGTGATATAATCATCCAAAGCACATTCAAGAATTGGTATCACAGCATGTTGCAACACTATAAATCCCATGAACAGCAAAATTTGCAGTCAGACTTAAGAAAGCACAGAAAAGAGCCACAGGTGAGAGTCCTAAGGCTAATAGAAGAGGACATTTGTAAAACATCCACAAAGAAAGGTGCATTGTGCTTGCATGGCCAAGCTTTGGTAGCAGGGGTGCTACAGGGGTGGCTTCGTTGAGAAGCTGCCAGAAGCTTACTCCGTATCTGGCAGAGCCAGTCCCCAGTGGCTCCAAACACGGATGTGCCGCTGGCCAAGGCTGGGCCAATCAGATATGGCAGTAACGCCTCTGTGGTAACAGATTTAAGAAGAAGAAAAGCAAAAGTTATTGCACAGTTGTAACTGCAACCAGAGAAGAGCAGAGTGAGAATATGCGAGAGGAACAACTCTGCTGGTGCTCCAGGCATCGGAGACTAGATTCCCCTACAGCCTGTGGTGAAGACCATGGTGAAGCAGCTGTGCCCCTACAGCCCACGGAGGTCCAAAGGGGTGCAGAGATCCACCCGCAGCCTGTGGAGGAGCCCCACACCAGAGCAGGTGGATGCCTGAGAGGAGGCTGTGACCCTGTGGGAGGTCCGTGGAGACAGGAGCCCATAGTGAAGCAGACTTTCCTTGAAGAACTGCACCCTGTGGAAGAGTGACCATGATGGTATTTGGTGAGCGATCTCTCCCAGTCCTTATCTCAACTCACTAATCCTTTGTTACATTTTGTCTTCCCTGTACAGCTGTGGAGGGGAGTGAGAGAGCGGCTTTGGGGGATGCCTGGAGTCCAGCCAGGGTCAACCCACTACACGCAGAGTGTGTGGCTCACAAAGAGTCATGAAAGCTCAATACTGTGTCTCTTTCCTCTCCCCAAAACAAGCTCTTCTAGAAGGAAGTATATGAGATAATTCTATATAAATCTTTACCAGGGACTAGCAGATCTTGAATCTAGGCAACACAAGACAATCATCCAGTCATACATATCACCTCCTATGCATTACAGTCCATGACACTAAACTGAAATATGCAAATATTAAGCCCTTTCCCTTGCCCCATACTTTTCAAGTTTCTAAGAACAACTACATGTGACAGGAAAAAATACAGTACAGCAATGCCTGAGGATCACACAATGGCAATGAACTGTTAACTTAACACATCCTCATGTTCCCAACAGGCAGACTATGACTGTTCACAGAAAAGGCAAAAGACATCAAAATCACTGTCATTTTATCTTAGAAGAAAATATGCTCCTGAAGCCAAAATACTCTGAACATATGAGTGAGACTATCCAGGCATCTTCAAAAAAAAAGCAAAACAACGAACTACCTCAAAGCATAGTCCACTGAATCCAGTCTCCTTATTAATGGTAACAAACCTGATTCTTCAAAGAAACATAGAAAATAACATGCACAGAAGAACCATCAAAAGAACACATCCAGCCTAGTGTGAAATCATAAACCTATTTTTTTATTTCACCAACAGGCTTTGGAAGTCTTTGCGTATGAAACCATTCTAATGCAGTGACACAGTATCACAAACACTTGCTTTCAACAAGAAAATCAGCTCTTCTCCATAAAGTCTTGGAAACCAGAAAAACTTAGAAATTCTGGGTCTGTGAGAGATGGCTCTGCCTAGATGGCCCTTGACCCTTTCCCATGTATCGTCGTGCACCCAAAGACTGTTTCTCAAAGGTCAGAACGTGGCAGCAGAGTGCATGATTCAAGCCTGTGTGGATGCCAGAAATTCCAAGCAGAGCTCACATGTCCACCTCCACAACCACAACACTTGGCCATCACGCAGCTGAGAAAATTATATTTCATCCATTGAACTCCCCTAAATAAACAATCCAAGCATTTTGCTGTGGCTTTGTCAGCAAGGTTATAATGACTCCAGGTATCAGGGTCTTGTCTATATAGAGTGATCAAAGTATGTTTGAGAAAAGAGAGAACTCAACAAACAATAAATGCCCAATTAAAAAGAATTACTTGAAACTGAACTAAAAACCTGTTAAGCTGAGCAATCCCATCACAAGCTTAAGCATGTCTTCTTACGGACTACTGCTCTCACTGACAATGTTCAAAAGGGGCATTTCTTCCTAAAATCATCAAACAGTAATACAATCTGTTACTTCTTTCCTACTAGTGTTCTCTAAAACATGAAGGATTCCATCATATTTGGGCAGCTCCTTCCATTAAAAAGCAGCAAGAATTAAGGTATGCTCTGAAGCTCTAATTTGGAGTGCTACCACTTGTTTTTTTTTCTTCTCAACCATGCCAAAAACACACAGGCACTTCATCTACACCAGTATGACTGGCTCCATGGCTACTCATCATGACAGACACCAGTGGGTTTAGCAGCAGTATAAGTTTGCCAGTGCACACTGTCTTTTCTTCTCCCAATGCTGCCACAAATGCCTTTCTTTTTTTCCCCGCTCTCTTCCCAGCCCACTCCTCTTCCACTACCCACTGAGGAGGCATCCTGACAAACAGTAAAGGGCAGATTTGCATCAAGTTACCTGTAGGCTTCTAAAAACTTTAAGATTGTCTGGTTAGATGAGTATTAAGCACACATGGAAAAATTTCTAGAAAGACAAATCCACTAACTTTTTTCTGCACCACTTTCATCCTAAGACATTGGCACCCACATCCCAGGCAGTGTGGAACAGAATGTTCCTCCTGCCTCCTGACAGCAACCGTCACAGCCAGTAAACATCCCATGATGCTGGTGTTCCTTGTCTTTATTTTCCTTCAGAAATAAAGATGTTTCAGCAACACGAACAGCTGGACTAGTACTGTGTAATTGGAAAAGTCCAGTGAAGATTTAATTTCTGCTTGGCTAGATGCTTCCCAGGATATTTTGATTAGTTTGTGATTGGTGTCTCTCTGGGGAAGCATATCATCCTTCATCTTCCTAAGTCCTTTCATTCAACAGACTGAGTCACAGCCAAGACATTACCTGATGATTAGCTGTTCCAGATTTTGATAGTTATTGCCTGTGTAGCATTTCATCTACAGATGAATTACATCAACCATTTCCTCTTGCCATCAAATTTCCACATTCCCCCAGTACCTAAAATAATATATATTGTTCAAAGCACAGGTTTCTAAGACGATGAAACAGGAAGCCTACAAAACCTGCTTAGAAGTGTGACTATTCTTGATCTCTTTGTATGCAGAAAGTGATTAAATATTACATTGGTAAGCATCTGTGTACAGGGTATAAAAAATTATTAGCAAAGTCTTCTCCTATTTACATAGATGTATTAATAATGAAACTATCCTTTAGTATTATTTAACACACTGATGACATGGAATCTTCTCCATGTTCTTCCAGCAAAAGGAATCTTTCAGGAGCCCACTTGCTGTTGTGTTTCTTCAATGAATTATCAACAGTTTGTTAAACCATCCTTTCTTTTCCACAATCCGTTCTTCCCACTGGCCTCCAAATGACACTTTCCTTTTGCATTATTTTAAATGTCCATGCAAAATCCATGACCCAGCAAACTCCTGCCTTCTGTTCACTGAGTTCTCAAGATGTCACATAGTACATTTTCTCATTTCTGCATTTATCACCTTCACTGTCTAGATTGTGCATGCCTTCCTCTGAGGAATGCATGTACACTTTCCTGTGGTATCACAGCTAGTTTGGATTCAGACTTATTCAGACTAAGGGAAAGCAGAAAGTTTAGCACATTGGTCAGCTCCTCAAACCACTTTCATTTCTTGTACTCACAACTGCCCAATGAGTGGCAAATGGGACTTGCAGTTTTGTGAAATTTGTCAGTGATTACGAATGGACAATTTAAAACTGGTAATTAAGTCTATGTTGATTCACTTACGTTGGTTGGTTGGCAGGGAGGAATTATCTCACAGAAAAACCCCCAACCTGTCTCATTCACTTAGTTTTCCTACCTCCTCCTTGGAATCTCTTTGATTACATTTTCTACTGTTCAGAGATGAAGGCCTATGCATTGTGTAAGTCCCATTAATCCTACTCTGCAAGCTTACATAGCTCAAAACCACAGTGTGGCTTTATCCTTAGAAGTACACACAGAGATAATCGTCACCTTCCCTGAATTTTTTTCTCTTGACAGCCACACCGTTACTAGGCATGGCTCTCACCCCTTTCTCATTTATCTTTGCAGGGATTTGGGCATTATTTCTTCTTTGCTCATTTTCTGGAAAGCACAAACTCCTCTGTTACTGCAGTCAGTGAGGCTGCAGACTTACTTCATTTCATGCCATCTCCCTGAACAATTCAAAATTATTCCAAATTTCAACCTTAAAAATATATTGCAAATTTTTCCAGTCAATCACTGCTGAAAAGCTGCATATATCTGCTTCTGCTTCCTCAGCGGAAAAAAGAAAAATGTATTTGAAATTTTATCATGACAAGGAACCAATTACTCTTTGTGTCTTATTTCTCATTAGCTGGAAAAGCTAAATGTTTCTATTACATTTAAAACACAAAGTCATTGTTCTACACTAGTGTTAAAATCACTTAAGAGTATCTACGCTGTGAGACACCTTCAACAACACTAACAGGCTGTTTAGTCACATTGGCAAGGAGTCAATCTGAAATCCTAAATTCCTCCCCCTACCTCTCATGTTTCCTGTATTTCCATCAACTGCTACCAGGAAATGATATAATTCATCTATCTTATGTGTTGTTGTTGAGAAGTCTTCCATAGAATTCATCTGAACCCTGGAATGCTGGCTCCTTGAGGCATCTTTAAAGACTAAACAGGTAATCTGAGCACTGAAAAAGCATGTGAAAACATGACTAAAAACTCTATTGATAGTACTTCAGCTGAGGCAAATAGACCCAACAGATGAGTAAAACTTTTAAAGAAGGCTGCCAGACAGCGGAGTCTGGGAAAGAGGCTGCAGCCAATCAAAGGCAATGGACATTAATTGCACAAAGGGAGGTATCTCTTGGTAAGCAAAGATCCAATCTGGACAATGTGTTTGATGTCAGCTTCTCTTAAAAAGGGCATTACTGCTATCCACATTGCAACTTTAGCTTGGTTAAACAGAGCAGCCAAAACAGTTCTACTGACAGACATGCAAAACTTTGGCCTTAGTGCAATGGACCATATTCTGCTTGTTAAAGAGAACTGGAGTATTTTGGACTATAAACACTGTATTTTAAAAACTTGGGCATGCCTTATGTGAATAAAATGCCCACTCATTTTATGACAAATTCACTATGTTGAAAATCCAATACGCAAAAAAACTTTCACAGCGAAATGTCAAACTATAAAATCAAATACCAAGACAAAAGCCTTAGAGGGTGTCAAGAGAAGAAAAGCAATTGAGGTTAATATTAATTAAATGATAACTGTATTACAATTATATTAAAGGTTTATAAATAGCAGTCTGATAGACCAAGAGAACTCCAATGCAAATATTACAGGCTCGCTTAATTCTCATAAAGATGGGATTAGACATTATCTGATAGACTCCTTATGTCAGCTATGTGCAACACCAGTGACACAACTGTATTTAGTGAAGGTGCAAACAGATACTTTATCAAATGCTGACAGGGAAATTTCTACCTTGTTCCACCTTCTCTCAGCTGGACTGTTGGGCTTGTAAAAGATACTTTTCTGAAAACTTTGTTAAGAGAAAAACAGCAGAGTTTAGAAAACTAGACACCTCCCTAGAGCACCTTATACTTCAAGACATGCTTAAACTCACCCATATACCCATCAGAATGCCTCAAGTCACAGGCATTCATATGCAAGATGAAATTAAATGAACTGATTCAGACTGAGTATTGAGAATTTATGAAATTAATGAAAAACTGCTTAAGACTTGCACACTTTTAAGTCAGTATTTTGAAATCTATGAGAGCTAAACAGGTATCACCAATCAGCATTAATTTACTACATAAAAAGAGGCTTGTGTTCTCCATTGCCATAAGTTAAAATCATTCATGGACATGACCTGGATAGGAAGACACACACGTACTCCTGCAGCTGTGCTTACAGGGTGTTACTGTTACTCCGCTCCACAGAAACTTCAAACGGGTGGCGGAGGGGAAATAAAATAATGCATTTTATTCAGTAGGATATTTTGCCCAGATTTGCCATGAAGAAAAAGAGAGTGCACCAATTATGCATAATTTTAAAAGACACATTTTTGCCCATGACTACTGAGATGGTGGCTTTCTGCAGCCTTGTGGACACAAATCATGTGAACATGTTCAGTAAAAGGCAAGTGCCTCTGAGCAGCAGCATTTTCCCAGATTTTGACAGTTTCATTTGACAGCATTAAAAAAGATCCTATGTAAACTACAAAACTACAAGCTCCACCACTACATAGTAAAGTTGGCATTTATTAGGGTGAAAAAAACTTGGAAGTGGTGTTTCCACGCTCCCAAGTCAAAGGTGCCACACAGCTTCTGCTCCAAAAATTTACAGCTACTTCCAATAGTCATGGAGGTTTTTGACCAACAGCTTGCCATATTATTTAAGTACTCACAGACTATATCCACATTTAAGCGACTATCAGGGATCCTACAGATGCTTCCATTATCAATCAGAATCTCCTTGGTCCAGAACAGTTTCCACAGACATTTTAGCTAGAAATTCTGCACTGTGACTTTGCTCCCCACCTCCCTAGTGGAGGCACAGCGTGCTGTGACCTGGAATCCATCTCACCGTATTTATTTTCCTCTCAGATCCCAGTGCTTTCACTTCTCCTACAAACATCAGCCCCTGGTTAAGTTGGCTGTAACAGCAATACTCACTCACATTTGCCTTCTTGGCGCAGGCCAGTCTCATGCGCTTAGACATTTCCAGGAGTGGAGCACCACATCTACCGCTGTTGTTAGAGCTCACTTCTTGCAAAGGACCTGCATCTAGCTCTGTACAGCAACTGACAGGGTTTCATGCTCCCAACTCTTCTTCCAGCCACTTCTGTTCCCACATAAGGAATCTGCCAATCCTTCCATCCCTCCCTTCAGCCACAATGACAGGATTAGTTGGCATAGTCACAAACACTCCAGATAACTGTATTTAACATTCTTAAGCTAAGTCCTTAGCATTAGTTCAGCAAAAGGTTTTTAACACAGACAGCAGTGTAAACATACTTTTGGAAATCTTGATTAAAATTGGTTACAGGAACTGGCTTTCTAAATTTTTTATATACTCACTCCCAATGTTCATTATCAAGTAACACTTAACAAAAAACTAACATTAAAAAACCAGGTTTTACCAAGAGTTTTGGAAATTTTCAAAAGACAACTTTAAAAAGAAACCTATGTACATCTAACATGCTGTCTCTCAAGGCTCCTAGAAGTTACTGTTATTCATTGTGCATTCCCAAACAATACAATACTTCACGTCAAAAGTCAGTTCAGGATTTGAAATAATTAAAAATTTAAAAGTAGCTGGAGAAGATGTTCACAGATTCTGCTATGTCACAGCTAATTTCTCCCAAATGCATCTGTCGATATTCCGATCCATCACGGAAAAAGAGTAAGCTGGAGCTCATAGGAACTGTTAATGTAACTACTCCTTTTTTCATTGGAAACTACAACAGTGAAAGAAAGCCTTACAGTGCTGATAATTCTAAAAAAAATCATATCTGTTAATACTCCTATTGTCCTTAGGAGGACCTTTCTAGACATTAGACAGACCTCACACACTGTGCAATTAGGTGTGTTTATCTATATGGAGCTGTATTCAGCTGCAACTGAGCTTCGGCCGCAGCAATTTTCTCCTTACAGTGGCAAGCAGCATCTCTATTCCTCCATGTCACCTGACATTGCTTTCACTGGGCATATGCCTTCCTTTTTTGCCTTAGCTCCAAAAGAAGATCCCTCTTCAGTCAAGCTGACCTTCTGCCTCATCTGCTTGACTTCCAACATTTTGGAATTGCCTTCTCCTGTGCTCTCAAAAGAGGGTGTTTAAAAAGTGACTAGCGCTGACAGAACCAGTGATTCCCTGAGGATATGATTCCTTTATTAATTTATATGTCTATTTTAATTTTCTACTTCTAAAATGTATTCAATTATTCCCATGTTCCTTCACAGCAACTCACCAACAGAATACTGCAAAACTAGTAAAATGAAAATTGCGTGGTTAGGTGCTTACGTCATACTGCCAACTCTATTCATAGAGAGTCACAGAAGACAATGGACAACATTTAAGCATTCTGAAGTCATAAGCCACTATTAAACCTGTCTGAGAAATTCACAACAACTGTATGCAAGATTGTTCTTCTATGCTATACTCAGATTTGATTTCGTTTTTAGATGCCTTGAGGATCTACAAGGTTTCTAAATAAAGCATGATGAAAACATCTACAAAACAAACTCCCCCTTTACAAGCCTGTAAAATTTGCCTAGAGAGAAATACTGCAGTTTAGTCTATATGAATATAAAGTAAAGAAACATCTTAAGGAAATAATACCTGAATTTACATGTCTTTGTCAAAGTAATAACAACATAGGAAAAAGCATGCGTGTTCATCTTCCCTACCTTCAAAGCATTTTAAGTGCTCACTAGAAAAAACAGGTATGTGCCTATTTTACAGATGAGTCAAGCATATTTACTTGCTTTGATTTCAGGATGGGGGGAAAAAAAATCTTAGAACTGAAACCAGTTGTTTTCTGAACCAATTTATTACATCAAACAATAATGTCACTGTAATTCTAACACTACTATCTATCTATATCTATACACTGGACATCGGAGAAAAAGCAAACCTAATAATAGCTTCAAATTTTATTAATCTGTTAGGAAAAAAAATTCCAGATGTAAAATAATGTTAAAGGATTTTAACCAAATGTCTCAAATTAAAATGAAAACTGGGAAAACAGTCAAAATTATACTTGAAAATAATTTAAAGCAAGAAGGGGAAGACCAGAATTTTCAGTTGCAATCAGAAACTTACACAAGTAATTTTAACAAGAAAAAGGTGAAAATAAACTAGTCAGCTGCCCCGTAGAGAAGGGCTTAGGATGGTCAACCGCCCTCCCAAACAAATTAACAGGGCTTTCTTCTTAGTAGAAACTGGTATCAAACAAAAACCCCCAAACAGGCAAAAACTAGTAAAAAATTCTCTATATTGGCAGAGGCAGAACAGAGATACAGAAACACCACAGACACAGTCCTGTAACTGGTACACTGACAAAAGCAAATTGCAGAAACTCTTCAAATAAAAGAGGACTGCAATGATGTTTTGGAAGGCAACAGATGAGGAAAACAGGATAAAGGTCTGTTACACCATATCTGCCAAGATTTTCATTTTAAAGTTGTGCCTCTCATGGGACTAAGTGACCATTATTTGAAGCTGAATATATTTTATGAGCTGACAGATGTAGAAACAGTGATCAATAACAGCCTGGAGGTCTATACATCACACTTCAGATATCTGCAAGCAGTGATTAAGAGAAGTAAACCAAGCAGTAGGTGTGTTAATTCACTACATGTTTCTACTGAAAAAGTGTCAAACTTCTGCAGTCCAAAAGACTGAAAGCCACTGGTTTAAATCATTATCTTCACAAAAAGACAAATAAAGGGTAACAGTATACATCATTTTATATTAATCTCACTGAATCAGCTTCATTCATATTTTACCATCCCTTCCAGGGGAAATATTATTGACAACTTTGTGGTGAGTTTTCTTCCAATAATTTATTTATTGAGTTTCAGCCTCCACAACCTTCTCATTTTTTCATTTCACAGACATAAGCACTGTCAAAAAACTGTATGTATGCCTTCTTGTACACTCCCATATCTCCTCCCAGTGTCTCCCCTTGGCCAGCTTTCCACCCAAACAATCACTGTAAGGTGGCAATCCTGTTCTGAATACGAGTCTGTCAGGTGCAAAGTGGTCTTTGCAAAACTGTGCAGGCCAAGAATCTCATTTGGTTGGTTGGCTGGGTTTTGCAGAGCCTGTACTCTATCCAGCTCCATCAGTACTCTCTGCCTTCAACTTTTTACTTTTCTGTGACCTTGTCCAAAACCTGCCGTTCTGGGGTTTTCAGCTAAGGCAAACTTCTCTTTTTTTTCCACAGCACATACACATTGAAGATGTTTGCTACTGATACTATAGTTATTTCCAAGATCTTCAGAATAAAAGGTCCAGGCAAAAACTAGAACATCAGCTACAAGCCGCTGATTTGGCAATGTGCGTCTGGTTATGGGACAAAAAAAAAAAAAACAAAAAAAAAACAAAAAAAAACGACTCCCCCCACCAAAACCCTAAAACCAAAAAATAAAAACCCCCACCATGACCCCCCCCCAAAAAACAAAACAAACAAAAAAGAACTCCATAGACCAAGGATGCACGTATAGAGTGACATAAGCACACCACTGGTGAGAACAAACATACTGAAATCAACACACAGGCATGTGAATGCTCACATATCCCAGACAATTTCTGTAATTATAAATAGAATCAGAATTTTTAAAATTATTATTTCATAGCTACCTAGGTAAATTCTGGTGAATTCAGCATTACTAAAGTTAGGGTACCAACTTATTAGAAACTGGAACACTGCCAATCTGTCCACTCCCCGCTGTCTGAAAGCAAATATATTCATTTCTAGCATATCTTAATGTTTTATTTGCACTGGAAATAAACTAAAATAATAATACGCTGCAGGTATTTTATATTTTATGAACTCCCTGGTAAGAATATAATGAAAAAGGAATGGAAAAGATTAGCTCTTTTCCCACACAACCTCAACAAAATAGGTTGTAAGGAGCGCAGAGCATGGCCTACAGCAAAATTCTCTATGTAAAAAAAATATTTTTAATTCTCTACCAATAAAATTACCAATATTATGTTTCCAATTTCTTTTTCAGTGCAGATTGCTATATATCCAGTGTAATGTATTTTAATGAATAAGGATTTTCTTAAGCATACTTTATTTCAGTATTCATTCCTCAGGCACACAGTAAGACTAAAACTAGATTACTTTACCATTAACTGGAGTTCTCCTTCTATACTGATACACTGCCTCCAGATCTAGAGTCTTCTAGTGGAGCTCCATAATGCATGGGGTCCAGTACAGCTAAAAGGCCACTCACCTAGGAGGAAGCCACACCTTGATGCATGAAAAGTCTGAGACAGGCACAGGCACTGACTCCCCCACTCCTCCTTTGCTAACAAGAAACAGTGAAATTCCAAGGACATGGAGAAGAAAGGAAACATAGGAGCAAAACATTCTGAGAAATCCATCTACTGTAAGCCGTATTCCAATTTACTGTAAGCTATATTTTAATTTACAGAGAACAAAAGACATACAAGGAATGGGTTTCCTGCTCAGAGGGGAACTGCAAGTCAGAAGACTCCCTGTTTTCCTTCTGATGAGGAATACTGCCCAGCATGCAAAGGTCACCTGAGACTACATGCTCAGCAGCAAAAACCCCCTAACAATTCTGTCACTGGCTATTTAACAGACATAAACCAAATACTGCTGTGGTGTAAGAGTAGTTTGAAAATTTCTATAGCTTTACAACAGAAAATATTGCAGAGGCTGAGCACCTTGGGTCAAGGGTTTAGGCCCTGCCTACCAAAGCCAAGGGGATTCCTTCCACTGTCTTCAGCTGAGCACAGGAAAGGCCCCAAAACATTCTTAGAGTGTCTCAGCTTCCTGAGATGTTACACATCCCAAAAAAGTGAAGTCTCTGAGGAGATCTTCCAAAACTGTGTAAACTCCTGATGGAAGGGAATGAAGAAGAGAAAGACAGGCTGTTCTCTGTGGTGCTCAGTAACAGGACAAGAGGCAATGAGCACAGATTAGAACATATAAAAATCTATTTGGACTGAAGGAAGTACTTTGCTACTGTGAGGGTGACCGAGCACTGGCACAGGCTGCCCAGGGAGGCTGTGGAATCTCCATCTGTATAGGTATTCAAAAGCCGTCTGGCCACAGTCCTGGGCAGCCTGCTCAAGATGGCCCTGCTTGAGCAGGAGGTTGGACCAGGAGACCTCCGGAGGCCCTTTCCAATCTCAGCCCTTCTGTGAGACTCTGACGTTGTAGGAGCTATGCTGGATTCACAAATGACATGTGCATCAAGAATGCTTTTCTATTATAGCTTTGTAAATCTAAAACACCTCCATCAATTTTATTTACCTACCTCAGTTCAAGGCCATGTGTTTTCCTCTTGTAGAAGTATTTAATTAGAAAAATTATTTGTGTCCTATTTCTAAATGAATATGAATACTGATTTTCTTTTGAAATCACAAGATGTAATAAAATGTTTTAAAGAGTTGGTAGACTACAATGTAATTCATCTCAGTAGTACAAGTGGGTATATAATGCTTTTTATCTGTTATTCCAATGTGGTACTATCATTATATGCTATTCAAAAGCCTGAAAAATAAGGTTGATGTGAATCATTTCAGCACAGAAAATCCAGAAAGTAGAGGCTGAGTGGATACTATTCTGCTAAATAACATTCAGAAGTTCTGCACGCTGACTACAGGAGGTTACAGGAAATAACACAGGTCTATGAAACAACCCAGTGCTGGCTATATTGAAGATATCTATTAATATTATTCTGAAGAAGGCTAATTTATCTGAATTTTCATATTGAAAAGAAACCTCAGTAGAATAGAATTTATACTCTATTTTCACTTATGTTCTTTAAAAAGCCACACATAAATATTTAAAATCAAAAAGCAACTATTTTTTGGTATTAACCACAATGTTGCTTCTCCTTTATATTCTAAAGTGTGCATTTTTCAAAGAACTATGATAAATGAGAAATCATTGTTTTACTGCTAAAACCTGCCTCTTCTTCTTCCAGTACTGATGCCTGCTCTGACACTCTGAGCCTGCTGGCTGCCCACAGCCCTCAGACTCATGCCTTGTTCCAGCCAGCCTGCTGGAGATGCTCTTCCATCTCCCTTCTTCTGATTTACTGCAAGGATAACATGACCTGTTCCGCCAGTGACTAATCACTTCTCCAAGCTGCAGCCTCTCCTCTGTGCCACACTGAATGCAGAAGCTTCTCCAGCACTTGGCTGAACAAGGCAGGGGCTGGCACCCCACTTTGCTACTGAGAGAAGGCACCTAAGGCTAGAGGATGAAAGGCCAGGGAAAAATGTGGCAATTTTGTAAAAGTATGGAACTTGGTAAACAGCACAGGCTTAAGTCTACAATGCTCCAAACTACCCGGATAAACTATGAATTTCAGAGTAAGTTTAACCAATATTCCTTAAGTTTCTAGATAAAAATTTTGCACTCCTGCTGATGGTCAATCGCTGCTGCAAAGGAGAAGCAGATGGGCTTTCACAGCTCCTTCTCTCTGTGTCAGTAGGCTACAAGTGCTGGAGCTTACAGAACAGTGTCTACCTTTAGGGGAAAAAAATGGGTGTATTATGACGAGCACAAGGGGAAATCCCTTTAATTTTAATGATAAAATTAAAAGTGTCTGCAAGCTAGCAAGACAGATCACTGCATCAGAAACCCATGCATGTTATTAAGAGCTACAATGTCTATATTTGTGTTTTAATTATTTTGTTCAAAAATCCTTCCCAAGTTCTAGAACCCTTTTACACACTCTCTCTCCACACCTGCTAGCACCAGAACTCAGAGCTGATCCAGTACAACCCCGTGCGTCTCACGGTTGCTTAAAATACTTGTGTTATACTGCGGATTTGGCTACAATGCACCAGAAATCCATCAAATACCCCATCTCAGAAAAAAATCCAAACAAACAGGTATATTGAAAAATCACAGCCTGCAGATTTGAGCATAATGGCTCAGATTTGAACCGCTACTGGAATCTGTTGAGATGGATCCAAACAGTTTGCAATTAGGTCAATAAATATCTGCAGCATCACTGGGAGGAAGAGAGTGATGAGAAGAGAGCAATTTCTTCCTGGAAATCAGTCTTTGGTGATGGGAATTATTACTGCACCAGATACTGGCACAAATATTGCTTCTGGTCTTATAAAAACAAAAATCAGCTAGTTTGTTAAAAATACACTAGTTCCATTTAAAAAAGAATGCAGATAGCTTTTGAAGGTGATGGCTTAGTGTTAATACACCAACTAATCAAAACATTACCATAATAAGATCTGCTGACCAAGCACCAATTCTCTCAGCTGCTAAGACATTGGCAGTCCTTCCACAATTCACTTAAAATAAATGAACTCGTCCTTCTACTTCTTAAGCCAAGTCTGTGGTCTAAAGCAATATTTATAGAGTCAGTAGGGAAGCTTAATCTCGCCACAATTCGTATCGGTGCCTATCACCACACAAAGCATTTGTCTCTGCAGAGGAGAAAAAAATTTAATGATCTTTTGCACATACCTTCTCAGAATGCTTTAAAATTGCATTGAGCATAGACAAAAGTAGTTTCTGCCTTCCAGCTCCAAACGATTCTCCACATGAAGATCCCATTGAACTAAGATGTATGCTATGGTAGCTGGACTGAATTTTACATTGTCTACAGCTGAAACAAACATCCAACACGCTGGCCCATTCATCTGCCCTGGAAGACTGCTGCTTCTTTTAGCCCATTACAGCTAATAGAAAACACAGTGATAATTTGCATTCATCGCCATTCCTCATGCTACCAGCATCGACCTTCACACAAGACAAAATAGTACAAGTTGTCTGAATGGCCTCAAACAAAGGTAAGGAGTTAGGAGAAAAGGTCAGGGTTTGGGTTTTTGTTTGGTTTGTGGCTTTTTTTCTTTTGGCTCATAAAAAGAATTAAAGTCAAAGCAATATTGGTTTAAAAAAAAAGAATCTAAACCATTCCTTACTAAGTGTTCTTCCCTGCACTAAACATTTAAGAAAAACATGAAGAGTCAGTTGTGCTGAAAATGTCATTGAACAAGACATAACAAAGCTTCACTGTCCAAAATGTAAATGCTGGACTGGGCTGAAATTTAATTCCTAGGGTTTGGCAGCATGGGAAAGTCTCTTAGCATAACAGTTTAATGCCAGAATCAGGCTTGAAAATCCAGCACTTTACATCCTTATCTTAGACACCTGATATGCATCACAGTAACTGATGTGAGATTAGTCTCACAACTTCAGCTGTCTAAAAGTTCAGTATCTGATCTAATCACCTGGGCTCTATCTACAAGCCATGGAAGGAGATGTCCGCTCCCAGAAGGCAACTAATCCCATCCCTTCCAGCCCCTTGCAGCACCAAGTGCCTTCTGGAGGTGCCAGTCTCTTCAGCTGGTTATCAAGAGAGCCAAACTGGTGATGTCCACAACTAGTAAATGAACAACAGGTAGGTGAAACAGCAAATGACAGCAGGCTTGAACAGAAGCTTGGTTACGGTGTGTAACTCTCCCTGCAGTCTGAGTGTTAGCACACATCATGGCACCATGTCAGTCTGTACCAGCCAAGATGCTCTGAAGCAGTGCCAGGCACAAGCTGGGGGCACAGCCCTGATCAGAGGCCATTCCCAGTCAACCATCTGGATGCAGATAATCTGCTGGAGGTGGGAAAGGGGAAGAGACTTTAGCCATGTAAGCCACAAGTGCCACAGGACTGTGCCTGCCCTATTTTATTTACTAGTGTAAATGAAGCCACTTCAGATTGTATTCCCAAATTCTACATTCCTAAAGTCATGCAGAATGACTCCATGCTCAGTCACTGAGGGGTAAAAAAAAAAAAAAACCCCCCCCACAAAAAAAAAAAAAAAATCCCAGAAAGCCTGCTTGCTGGTCACTGATAGAGCCTGAAGTGCTGTACTCTTAACTATTCTCTGCCAGTTGTCATTAAATCCAATCTCACTCTTTTGATTTTTGGTGGCTTCGTTTTAACACCAGCAGAAGAAAGGAAGAAGTGTGGAGAGAAGCATCCAGCCCTGGGCGTGTGAGACAGCCACAAGGCTCCAGCAGCTGTCACTGCCTGGGCACTTCTACTCCAACAACAGTCTGGCAGAAACAACCCATCATCTGGTATGAGATAATATAAATACCAGGAAGGAAACACCAATATCCATACATATTCTGTCTTGAAACAAATACTAAATCCAGCTAAAGAACAGTCTATCAGGCATCATTTTTTCTCAGCACTTATGATTGCTTGTCCAAAACCAAGGACATGGCTCCATGAGCAACACCCCCTAATTAGCTGTTTTCCCAATTATAAGCCATCTATGTTTGCTCTATATTATCTAGTCAGAAGCCACATCCCTTGCAGTTGTTCTGAGCATTGAAAATAATTAAGTTATTCTCAGAACCTGTCCAAATGGAGCAACTCAGCTTTGACCCCTCTAGCAAGAACCAAGTTCACCGAGCACACTGACCTCAATCAGCTCAGACCCTGACCTGAAGACACCAAGACAGAACACAGCTGGCACACGTATATGAACTCAGAGACAACTTAGCATTTCCACCAAACTGGCCTGGAGAATAAGTGAGAGCCTTGCAGCCTCCATTACCTCTAACTTCCACTCTTTCACTGGAATTTAACTACCTTGTCAATGGGATTCCAATTTACGTTCTCTGTCCTTTGGTTCTCAGAATTTAGTCACTTTAAAAATGGTGTGATTTACTTTAAAAGTCACTTTAAATAACCTAGATGAAATTAGGAAAAAAATTTCAAAAGCAATTTTTATTTATATTTTCTGTTTTATTTATTTTTCTTGTAGTTTGTCAAGAAAGTAGTATATGTGCATGTTAGTTATTAATTGAATTATGTACTGGCATCAAATTAGCAACACTGAAAGCTAAGACGCTTTGATAATATTAAGAATATCAAACAGGAAATATTAGAGTAAACATCAGTGTGCTGTACCAGAACTGTATCTTAATTCAAAGAAGTATCACGGCTCTATGACAAGGTCAGTGTCCATATGCTCATTCACATTTCTTGACTTTTGTCAAGACTCCCAATGAAAACAACTTTGGGAGAAGTCATATGGTGTGAGTGCTTCCCCTTCAACATCTGGATAGAGATTTCCCAACTCAATTCACAGGCAGTACATTACAAAAACATACTTCAGAGGATCAGGTTTTCAAATTCTGCCAACATGGTCAGAGATTCAAATAGCCTCAAACAGAGGCTTGAATGCCACACATCTCACATTCCTGAATTACCAATTCCCTGAGTCATCTAATATGCATGAAAATTCTGTGTAGCTGGTTAAAAAAAAGTACTTGAATACTTATTTCCTCTTAATTAGAATTAATCTACTTGAGTAAGTTAATAAGGTTTCATAAAAAGGGATGGTTTGTGTAACTTCTAGCAAAATTAAATATTAATAAACTCCTGTGGGAGCTAGATCAATGGAGTACAAAACGTCTTCCTGAATTTTGTCTTACAACATGTCATTTTAACCAGTTCTGTATTTCTCTATACTCTGTAAGAAGTCTTATACAGCAGTAGAACAGTGATGAAACCACACAGAAAAGTCTCAACATTTACAGAATAAAGAAGTGTGTGCATCTCATGCTCAATTTCAAGAATGGATTCTACCATAGCCTGAAATAACTAACCATCACATATGGAATATACATACATAATCCATCTGAAATACTATATATAGTCCATCTAGATAGTGATTAACCTGAAATTCCCCTTCTCTGTCCCTATTTGCAACAAAACCAAAATACTATAAAACCTAAAGTTAATCAGGTATCTGATCCTAAATGACAATATTAAATCACCTTTTTCCATTTTTCCTTTAATTCCTTTATGACCTTTTGTGAAATAACATTTCTAAGTGTCTGGGTTTTGCTGGTTTCTTCTTTTCTCTTCTCTTAACTAAAGAAGAATCATAAATCTGAATCTTCATTTCTAAGCTCTATGACATAAGCTTGGTAGTACACTTTTCTTGTGATAAAGGCGTTGGAGACACTGGTCAAACACCAGGCAATTGTTCTTGAATTTCCAGCAGTTTGGTCTAAAACACAGATAATGGAAGTCTGCAGAAAGCTTTCTAAGTAACTTCTTTTTCTTTTAAAATTTTGATAATAAATATCTGTACTAAATAAAAATAGCATAACTAAAATGAAACAAAATATCCCCACATGAAATATTAAAACCTTCTGGTTATCAATTTCCCAGAAAACTCCAGAGAAGTCTAAGTTCCCCAGTTCCTCAACCCAACTATTTAATGACGAGCTCTTTCACTGACATATTTACAGAAAGGTTCATATTTTTTAAGACTTCAAAGCATTCATTAGCAAGAGGCACAACAGTGAAACTTACATTGGCATTCCTTGCAGCACTTGCCATCCACATAGGCCAGGGCAGAGTTAAGTGGACAGTCAGCAAGGGGGCAAACCAAAGCCTCGCACTGCACAGTACCGTTCTAGGAGAACAAAACGTGCTTAACTCGGAGTTTTATTTAGCAACAGCAGAGATGTTCTCAAACACAGGAACTTGAAAATCTATTTTTAAATGCAACGAACTTTCTAACAACGTCCAAAAAAGACAGTTTAACGTGGGTCTTTTAATAACTACAAGAACAGAAACCATACCTTCAGAATGTCACACATACAATCTTTTAACATGAATGATGTGCTCTTTGAGATGATAATGATCAAATTTTTTTAGAGGTAAATCTATTTGGAGGCAAAACATTCTGCCAATCAGCAAAAAACCTGACAGATTACTGTGAAATGACAACTGCACAGAACAATACTCTGCCTTCTGATTTTATCTTAGAGACAATATATTTCTACAAGGTAGTAATATTATAGCTGTAAGAAAAATCCAAGCCAAAAATATGCAATGAATTTAACTCTAAATTCAAAGAATTCTAAACGTTTATCAGCCAGATTTGATACCATAAAATACTAAAACCAAAATGAGTATCCCTCCAGAAATATAAAGGTCAAAAAAATACTAAGCTTAAAGAGACCTGTTTAGCAAATTATAGATAGCAGCAAATCAATCTAAGGTGCAGTATAGACAACAACAGCCTTTTCACCAGCTTCTAATAGTGTTTGGATTAAGAATTTAATGAGTTCAAACAGAATGAAAGAGTTTTACATGAATGGACATAATACAGACACCCTAGTTTGATACCTGAAAGGATACTTGCAATCACATTTGTAATTGTGATACCTTTGGGAATCTTCCATCCACCAAATCCTTTTCATTTGTAACACAACAAAGCTCGCATATGACCCTGACATTTTACTTTTTATTACTTATCGAGATGTAACCAAAGGCAACCAAAGGAAATCGGGCACAAGGGATCTATTAAATCATTTGCTAAGAAAAAGGCTGTGTTTATAGTGACAAAAAGCAAGGAATTAGAATTCTAGAGAAACTGTTTGCAACTCAGTGCAAGGGAATAACATGATAGCTAAGTATAGTGCCTAGCACCTGCATATGGTGACATGAAATACAGGAGCTACACATGCTAGAAATGCTGAAAATATACGAAAATATATTTATTAATACTATTCCTTAGATTTAGAACAGATTTTAAAGCTCTTTCTTGTTAGTACCTAGCATACATCTGGAAGTTCTCATTATTTGCCTCAATAAAACTAATCAGAGGAAACACTGGAGTTCCTGAATCTCCACTCAAACCATAGCCATACCATGCAAGTGCAGTTCTTACAGCCATCCGTCCAGGATTCAAACTCTCTGTAGGTTGTGCCTTTCATTGTGCAGGTTCTTTCACAGTAGCACTGATCCAACTTGTTCATCCTCTGCTCAGCTTGAGACAACTGTATTTACAGTTCACAAAAATGTTTTGAATTTTTAAGTGGCTTCCACATTAGTAGAAACACAATTCAAACTGTCCCCCTTATCATCAAGTACGCAGATGAGAGAACACATTTAGGAAAATAAAGACAGAAACAATAAAACAATTATTGTTAAATACAACATGATTAAACTTCCAGTCATTCAGAGATGGAAATTAAGAAGTAAGACACAATGCATTTCATCTTTCTCATCATCATGACATCAGGGACGTCATGAAACAAAATGAGCAGGTCAACGTGGGTGCAGCTCCTGATTTCTCATCTTTGTATGTGCAAACTGATCAAGAATCTTACTCTACATAAAGTACTCGCAGACAGAGTGGCAAAGTGAAAGTAAAGCTCAGAACCAACATTAGCTTTTTTTTCTGCACTTCAGCCAAGGCATTTTTAACATTAGTGTATCAAAGCAGCTAGGTAACAGCATTCCTGCAGATATCTAAAGAACTGACATTTAAAATTAGAGTAGTCTATTTTCACCAGCAGACATGAATGCTTTTGGTGTAATATTCTAAAGGAAAGACAGAAGAAAGTCCCGGTTTGGATTCTTAGCTCCTTGTCTTGCATATATTTTGTCTGAACATGCCTTTGGCAGCTCAGGTCTTGAAAAGTCTTGGTAAGTCTTGCTGTAATAAGCACTATAAGCACAGTTACCTATTTCATTCTAGGTTTATTGATTTATTAGCCTAATAGGTAGAGTCTGGATATCTATGAGTCCTTTCCTTGCTAAGGGATTTGGATGCTGTTTACTACTGAAACACATTATTCTATAAAAATATTAACACACAAGAAAACTCTCTGAATTGAGAATTTGTATGTATAAACATTAGGCACAGGTATATAAAGATAAAAACATGCCATGCAGGAATGTTCTGCACACAGCCATGTGCACAACACCATATAAGCATGAATAATCTAAAAAGACAGCAATTAAAGACTGATAGTCCTCATTTCTCCTATGACTAGAGTCCTAGTAAACACTACCTTAGCTGATGTTTTTGCTAAAATGTCTTGCAGTTCCATAATTTTCTGCACAAGTCCATGGAAGTCATTACAAGTTGGGCATGCTAGAATAATAAAATATGTGTGTTAATAAATTAATTCACAATACGTTCAATCATGCCAAAGCTGACAAACAATACACTTAAATTCAAGGTTTTAAGAAAGCTTGTAGGACAGAAAGAAGGTAAAGAGCACATCTTTCATTTTATGATATAAGTTAATCGACTTACTGCGATTAAGATCTGGGCACTGAGAAATAAATCCTTGAGGCATGACAAGTAATTGCACATCTTGCATTATGCCCTACGTGTAAGTGGAGAGAAAACAAAAGGATACATTATTTTTACCTGTCAAAATTATGTTTTTCATTCACCATGTAAAACATTAAAGCCCACACAGAAAAACTACCTAATAAAAACAATATTTATGAATAAACAGCTTCTTGTCTGGACCCAATTCAGTGATAGAAGAATAAACAGAAATTAAAATAGATAAATGTACAGGCGTATTGAATAATTTTTAAAGACATAAGATTAAATGTCAAGATATAATTATGAGGCAAGAGTTTGGTGGTTTTGAATTCATTGTTATTTTTAGTTAGTCACTGTAGAAAAGCTTGTAAATGACCTTTAAAAAGTAATTTGAAAACAGCTGCAGTTTCAGTTACTTAGAAATACTCTTTTAAATAAAATGCAAATTTTTTACAAGCTATAACTCCTAAATACCTATGAAGAAACTAGAGTCAAGAAAAATACATTAATGCAAACTCTTAATGAGTTTGTGCTGGTTTTGGCTGGAGTAGAGTTAATTTTCTTCACAGAAAAGTAGCTGGTATGATGCTGTGTTTTGGATGTGTGCTGGAAACAGTGCTGGTTACACAGGGATGTTACAGAAGTTACACAGCAACAAGGCCTTTTCTGCTCCTCCTACCACCCCACCAGTGAGGAGGCTGGGGGTGCACAAGGAGTTGGGAGAGACCCAGCCAGGACAGCAGACCAAAGAGGGGGACACATCTGAGAGCACAGGGCATCGTGCACAGCATTTAAAGCTGGGGCAAGAAGAAGGAAGCAGGGAATGTCTGGAGTCGTGGCATTTGTCTTCCCAAGTAACCATTACAGCTGACAAAGCCCTGCTTTCCTGGGGGTGGCTGAACACCTGCTTGCCTGTGGAAAGCTGTGAATGAATTCCTTGTTCTGCTTTGCTTGTGTGGCTTTGCTTTACCCATTAAACTCTATCTCAAACAATGAGTTTTCTAGCTTTTACCCTTCCAATTCTCTGCCCCATCCCACCAGGGACGGGAGTGAGCAAGCAGCTAGGTGGTGCCAGCTGGGGTTAAACCACAACAAATTCTGATGGGGATCCTTCCATAAAGCTTGCAAAATGCTGAGAAACTACGTATTTGTTACATAGCTGCAGAGTTGCACGTTGTTAAGAACTTAGGGAGATTTCAGCATGAAATTCAACTATGATGTCTGGAAAGGGATGCTTTCACCCAGAAGAACAGATCCCATGCTCGCAGGTAGATTTTACATGCATGCTTAGTTAAGATATAATTAGTAGTCAGTTTGCTGCTCTCCAATAGCAAAGGCCAAAGAGCAATTACAAAGCAATCCAAGAACTGTGTTACGATTACAGAAGAACAAACTGGTTGAGCTTGGGAGGCACCTCCTGAGATCATCTACTCCAACTTCCCTGCTCAAGCAGGACCAGCCACAGCAGGTTGCCCAGGACTGTGTCCAAAGGAACTTTTGAATATCTCCATGGTACTCTCTTTGACAAACCTCACAGTAAAACTGTTTTCTTACGTTTATTTGGAATTTCAGGTGTTTCAAGTTTTGCCCATTGCTTCTTGGCCTGTCACTGGGCACTAGTGAGAAGAGTCTGGATCCCTCATCTTCATTCCCCTCACAAATTCAGGTATTTATCCACAGTGATGAGATCCTCCTGATACATCCTGAGCCTTCTCTTCTCCAGGCTGAACAATTCCAAATCTCTCAGCCTCTCATCATATGAAAGACGTTTCAATCCCCTAATCTTTTATATAAGTTCACTCTTTATCTTTCAGGGAATGCATACCTTAAAATAACCATGTGCAGTATTCCTCTGTCCCAGCCAAAAGGTTGTACCCAAAGGTAAGTCCATGAAAGGCTTCTCCACAACTCTTTCATAAATTCTGAAAAGGAAGGGAAAAATAGAATCCCATGTTATTACCATTTAATTTACTCAGAGGTCAAATATTCCAAATGTGACAACTTCTTATAAAACAACACTCTTTACTTACTTATTGCAGTCCACGTGTAAAATCAAGTGAGAGGCACTGATTGCTAAGGAAAGTCTGTGCCATTTATCATCTGCCAAAATATATGGGAACACTTCTGTGTGGGAGCGATGACTGCCTGAACGATAATGCAACCTGATTTCATTCCGATGACCGCTGCTTTCCAGCTCCAGGTACCTGTACCATAAATGCATCATCATGTCATGAACCATTCTTATCAGCACAGCAACATTTTACATAAGACATCTTCTCATCATCATGCAGGAACTATTTAAAAGAGGAAGAAAAACAAGTAGATAAAAAGGCAAAAGTAGACCCTTTTCAGATTTCTACTGCATCTCTTCTCAGTGACAAATAATAGCAGGTCCAAACTTTCACATAACTACACAAGATTCCAAGCCAAATATGTTTTCCTCTAACAAAACAATTTTCCATAACATGATCTGAATTATATTATTATAAATAATTGCCTCATACAATGAAAGCACAATAGGGATATTCTGAAGGCATGAATGCACAAAAGATAAACCCAAGTTTTGCAATAGGAACATCATTAGTAATTATCAAGGGAAGTAAGGACTGAGACTGAACACTGCTCTGTTTGCTTTTGTATGTACTGTTACATCTCCTTTCATTTTCTGTAAAAAAATTTCTCCAAATACACACAAAATCAAGAAATGCTAACTCCTCAGAACAATTTATATATGTGTACATATTTGCTTTGTTAAATTAGTATGTGTATTTGCGGGCTGGGTGTACACACATATATATACACACACATCTATATATGTATGCACACACATATGTAAATATGTATACATATAGCAAAAAGCCAGCAGTGCAGCTGTGCCGAGATAAGTGAACCTCACAGATTGCAAACACAAGCTTTGATGGTGAAATTCTAGCCATTCAATTTAAAAAGCACTCCATAACCAAACTCAGTTCTTAGGCTGTCTCTCGCATGTTGGACATCTTCCGGGAAAAAGCCTGACTAACTGTTTGTCTTTTTAAAGTACTAAGTTTCTCATTTTAAAATTCCCCAAGAAAATGATTTTTACACAGGAAAGAGAAACAGGACTTCTCTACAATCATATGCAACCTAAAGCTAAAGAGCAAAGAAAATAACAGATGGAGTGAGGTACACAACAACTGGGAGAATGCACAATTCATTTTTGTCTATTTTTGTGGCTACATCTGCAATCTGACATGACAGTGTCTTGCAACCTGAGTGCACATGTGTTCCAGGGTGATGTCATTTACTTTAACAGGCCATATATATTAAGGAATAGAAAAGACAATGACTGTGGTTTTGAGGAGTAAAAATGAGACCAAATCAAAACTATCTTGTACAATTATTATCCCTAGGAGAAGGCTGGGCTTACTGCACATCCCTGCTTCCTTCAGCATGTTCCACAGTGGAACACGCCTAGCAACAGCACAAAAACAACTAGTTTTTTGCAAAACCAGCAGAGGACAATTTCTTCTTACTCCCCAGTATTAAGAAAACAGTTAACCAGAGTCAGATATAAATTTCATAATCAGTTTACCCCCTCATGGCCCAAAAATAATTTTTGCATTGGCAAGAAGTGGAAACTAATTGAAAGCCTGGCTGGAAAAGTTGCACAATAGTGGCAGGACATCCGTCAACTTAATAACCTCCTTCATAACTCAAGCTTCAAGGATAAAAATAAGGTTACTCTCAAAGCAAAAGATAAGGGGAACATTAGAGAACTTGACTCCTCCAGCAACTTTTAAGTGTCTCCACCCAGCTGCAGAAAATAAATGGAAAACAAAAGGCATGGATATGTTGAAGCATTACCTCCTGGTAGAACTAAGAGCTCTCCTTCATTCCAAGTCAATAGCAGAACTGATGCCAGCACACAAAGATGCAGGCAGGCAGGAACAAACTACACTAGTAGACATACAGTTACTACAGAAGGTATAAAACAAACACTCGTGTTGCATGTAAGATAATGCATGTAAGATAATGAAATCTCTGCAGATGAATCATGGATTTGCCAATAAAAAGAAGACATTGCAGTACAAATTTCATTAATTAAGAACTGCTGAGGGAGGATACTGACAATCGATGATGCTGTAATAAGCAAGGAGATTTTCCTACACAAAGCTGCAGAGAAACTGGACACTTGTGGTTTTGTTTTAATGGTGATTAACGCACTGTTTTGACATTCACAGCCAATATCTTTTGTTCTTCCATTTGGTAAACTAACAAATATAACTACCTTTGAAATGAGAAAACATGCATCAAAATGAAAAAGAAAATAACAGCCATTAGGAGAATTATTAGGATAATCATTTATGGTTTATTAATAATCAGTAGAGGCAGCAGCAAAACACAATTAGAAAAGCAAGTGAAATGACAGCCAAAGCAGCATTGCTTTCAGCTTGAACAAATGCCACGATGCTGAAACACAGAAGTGAAAGTGAATCGTTTCCATTCAATTTTTTACAAAATGCTGTGCTTGCTATTCCCCTTTTCTCCATTTGTTTAACTGCCTGGACTTACATGGCTGTGTCTCAGCCTCATGAGTTTTAGGAGGTGGGACAAGACTCAGCACTGGCAAACATACGGGTGAAAACGCAAAGTCTGCCCACAGTGAGGCTTCTTGTTCCATCTGTGAGGCTGTAACACTTGGGTGCGTGGTTTCCAAAGGTTTGGAAGAGTCTTTCAGAAAATACGCTAAGCATTAACAAACAGATCTGGATTTTAGAAATTAATTTCTGGTGACAAAAACACTCTATACTTCTCTGTACATTCAGGATTACTAATCATTTCAGAGAAAGAGAGGGTGCTTTTAGCTCCTGAAGGACTTGCTCCCAAAGGAAAGAGTAACTGCATTGTACTGCAGTCTTCTCCTAGCCAAGAATCTCATTACTGAAAAGCTTCAGGGGAACCTCATCAGCTGAGTCACCAGTTCCTTGTCCACATCCGCCTAGCCCAGCTCACTCATCACAGGGAGAGCAGCAGCCAAAAACATCCCATTTTAAACATCATTGATGCTTCTCCCAACAGCTCCAAGGTCTTCTACGCTGCAGAAGGCAAACAACTATTGGAGTGAAAAATAAACCACAATGAGAAACCCAGCACAACAGCAGAACCTGCACCTCTCTTTCTAACATCCGTAATCTGAGGCTGTTTAATCAGTACCAGCCTACTTGATTTTAAGCCCCCCAAAAAAACACACCAAATGTGGGTTAAACTTGGATTTAACTTTGCAGGGAGATGATATGTGCTTAGGTTTTTCTATGTTTGACATGCAGAGAAGAAAATGCCAGCCTGGAAACAAAAGGTTGCTGCATCTCTGTAGATCACTCTGTATGTGCACAATCACTGCAAAGGCAACAGCCAAGGCCGTGCCATCAGATCAGCGGCTCTGCTTGGAAACCAGCCAGACAGCAATCCCTAATGTACTGACTAAGGATGAGCCTGTCTTCGTAAGAGGAAGAAATTTGTTTCAAATGCCCCAGAGGAATCTGAGACAGAAAACAGTGATGTTTTCTCTTTTGCCCAGCATTGATCTACTGCAACTTCTAGGTGAGAGTTGAGAGTCAGCGGATCTGCTCTGCTGTGGAGCTCTAATGACCATCCTGGAAAAGGGCATGTAGTCACACCAGCCCAGGCAGGACCTGCTCTTTGGGAGGGGACAGACTAGCATGAGGGAGACTGTGGAAGTAAAAGTCAGGATGTATGGCAAAAAGTTAGAGATTTAGGAGGTGAAACACTAGATGGTCCCAGCGTACACAGTAGCAGTCTTTGAGAAGAGGGAGGTATGGCCATTCCAGCTAACAGGCAGTGTTGCCAACACCAGGTCTTTGATGGCTCACTTGTTCACCTGGCATCCCTTCTCACACAACAAATACACATACTTACTCCAGGCAACTAATAACTTCAACTTCAATTTACAGCGTGCAGACAAGTATTTCAGAAACTAAAGGCAAAATATTGTGTCTGCTGCTTATGAATTTTTTACAGGGTGATGGAGTTTTTTAACTTTTCCTACTCACATTTATAGGTATAATGTTAAAGTATTTCCTCATGGCTCGATGACCTACACTGAAACAAAAGGCAAATCAATACAATTAAAGAGCAATATGTACTTCAGAAAAAAAATTAAAATCCTTATCTCTGTTAGTTATAAAAAACCTTTATCTGAAGATTTTTGCTATCGAAGTTCTGCCTTTTTTGTTAGGTTTAATTACATAAAACATTTTTAAAAAGGAGATCATACTCATTGCACAATAGCAGCAAGCAATTCTGCTAGGCGTAGATTATGAAGATATAAAAGCAACTCATGCAGCATCACTACAACATTCAGCAGTGCATTATTTGCTGTTTTCTGTGGTATCATGACTGGGCCATCAGGAGTGTGAGCTTTATTCTTCTATGTTTCAGAACACTTAATTTGGAAGTAACACTAAGTGTTCTGAAACATTAACTATGAGTTTATATTGCTTGGTGCATCCTCTAGAACAACATGGCATCAAAATATCCCCAGACAGATTATCATTTTTTCTACCTAAATGATTCTATGACCATATGAAAAGTCAAGTGGTAGCTTCATTTTAGCTGTAGGAATCTAGTTCCCACCTCTCACTTACACTACTGCTTGACCTTACCGGTTTTGTCCTTTTTCATCTAGAACTACACCTAGACAAGAGAAGACTAGCATTTTTATCAGGGAATTATTAATTTAAAAAGTCTTTGCTTTTCTGGATAAGTTATAGCCCTGAGTGCAAGTGCACAATGGGCAGAAAAGCCACCAAATCAATTTCTGTCCCTTCCTTTTGCTGAATACAGTTTTAAAGCCAGACCATAATTTTCTGACTTAGGGTATTTTTGTTCAAAAATGTTGACCCACTCATTAAAACCAAAGTCTTTTGACAGAAACAAACATTCTCACGGCAAAGCTTGTGGGGTCTAGGATGATTGCTAAAATGAGAGAGCGAGAGCAAATCTAAGATTCTCTGAAAGATTTTCTCAAATATCTTTAATGCCATGATTATTACCTATATGAAAGCAGAGATCCCAAGTGAAGACAGTTCAAAATGAGAAGAGAGTATTACCCATATCAACACAGAGTATATAAACAGTGGGACAGCAAAACCAGCCTTTCAAGTTTATATTACAAAACTAGTGCTCCACTCCAACTCATATCAGTCTTGGTGATCTCGCACACTTTTTCCCTGAAACTAGCGGGCTTTTCTACACTGACTGGTGGGAACAGGCCTGGGCCAATGCTGCTTCACAGACTGCCCTGATATCATCTGCAAGGGTCATAACTGCAGGAGACAAAAGCATGCCAAGGAAGATGCTAACAATT
Organism: Callaeas wilsoni; assembly: GCA_013398955.1. Classification (NCBI taxonomy): domain Eukaryota; kingdom Metazoa; phylum Chordata; class Aves; order Passeriformes; family Callaeidae; genus Callaeas; species Callaeas wilsoni. Next base: position 331,120 of record VWPU01015234.1, read on the forward strand.
ATGCCAAATAGACAACAGCAGGCCAGTGCTCCAGCCTGGACACTGTTTGGTTTACTAGCACAGCCCTTGCCAGGTACTGCCAACAAATTTGCATCACCACTGCATCATGTGGAGAAAAAAAAAAAAAAGAGAATGACATTCCTCAGGGAACTTGTCTCAGGTGGAAAAAAACCCAAGTTCAAGTTCCTTCTCCGAATCAGGCAGAGTAGAGATTAACTGTGTGAGGAAAATGCCTCTGAAGGACTGCAGCCAGACAGCTACTGATCATCCTTGCTTTTACATCTCTCTTGTTGTTTATTTTCTTCCACCACAAAAACAATCAACCACTTCAGCTTTGTTTCACCACAGCACTGCTCCTTGCACTGGATAGCTATGAAAAACAGCTGTGGAGGAGGAAGGTGCATTCCCGATGTGCTCAGGTGATGGAGCCCAGTACTGGGACATGCATGGAGGAACACCCTCCTTGTTGGGACGTTCACGGGAGAGAACAGCCAGGAGAGAGGTAACTGGCAGGGCAGAGAGACATCATCTGTACACATGCACCTGCACACTCCTGCACAGCACTGCAGCTTCTCTCCAGACAGAAAGAAGCCACAGCACAAGGTAGCAGCTAGGAAAGCGAGGTTGCAATACCCTGATGTGGAAGTGGAGGTTAGGAAACAAACATGTGAGGCTGTTCAAATCCTTTCCATCACTGTCTCCCTCAGTGTCTAATAAAGCAGGTGGGGAAAAAAATATATGTCAACAAGATACTGTTTTTATCAACTCCTTGCAGCCTCTCATCTGATTTCAGTGGGAAGCCTTTGCTGGCTTTGAAGTCAAGAACTTGCCTCTCACCTAAGATCTCTCTGCTTACCTCCCAAAATTTGAGGTCAACTAAATCAGGGAGGCAAAATCTTGCCTTACCCCTACTGCAGTCTGCATAGCTTCTGCTGGGTTTAGTGCTATGATCCAAGAGCCCATGGCCATCACAACAGCAAGATACTCCAGACCATCCAATGTTACTGCTGATGACAAGGCAAAGCTCCCGGTCAGCCTTTCCCCAACACTTTGGGGAGCTCAGAAGGAGCCAGAAGCAGGAAATGAGGTCTCACTAAGCTCTTCAAAGCACTCCAAGGAAAGCTGTTCTTGCAAAAGGTGTTGGCTTGGTCTTGGAAAAATTCAACCCCAGTATTACAGGGCATTGGCCAAGCCATTCCCATTTGAGCCGTGGATATGAAATCAAATTCCCAAATGAAGAAATAATTTTGAAACACTAATTCATGTCTTTGAGCAATTGCTCTCATTCCTCTCATCTCTCTCACTAACCCCATTCATCAATATATTTATTTCCATTTTATTCTCACTAATACATAGTTCCAGGAATATCAATCTTGCATATCTGAAGCTTCCTCTTCTACTAAAAATCAATGAGGGAAGAACTTTCTCAACTCAAATATTGTAAAAACAAATGGCATAAACCATGCCTCTCATTCCCTTTTCTTGACAAAGTTTCTCCAAGCAGAGCAATAGGACTACAAATACAATAAACAACTTTCCAATAGATGTATTAGTAAAAGAAAAAGGCAGTTTCAACGTAACTGTTTGCATTTCCTACCACAAAAGAATACAGATTTCTTTGTTATTTGTTTGCTCATAGAAAGCCTTACAAACAACATTGGAAGAATAACCAAATCTGTCAAAATGCACATTTCAGCTATTTCAGCAACTTCAGGGGAGGCTTTCAATGTCATAGGAAGGAACAAATCCTCTGTCTCTTATTCAAGGAGGCCTGTCACTAGTCTCAATTCAAGTAATAGGTTCTAGGTGCATATAAGCCTTCTGTAAGATGTTCTCAAACAATTCACCCTGGATTAGCTGGCACTCCAATGATTTACACTGGACAGGCTGGCCTCACTTGATTTAACCAAAGTTATGGAACAGTAAAGTGCATGAACTACAGGAATTTACTGCCATTTTTTTCCCTTTTTTTTTTTTTTTTTTAGTCACAGAGTATAAACTAAACTGAAGCAAAAAAAAACCAAAACAAATCCAAGCAAGAGTGACATGGTGTCAATCAATTTTATAATAACCTTTATAGCCAACACTTAAAGAAACAGGTCATTTCTAACACCATGAAGGCATTAAACAGAGTATAAATCAAGACGGGTGCTTTACAAATATTTCCATCCAACCCCATACTCAGGGATAGAAGTTAAATCTCCCAAAACAACACAGAAAAGGAACTTTTTTCTTTTGGGATAAAGAGCCTGGTCAAGCTGTCAGTGTCAGCACAGAGAATCCTTTGTCCCACAGAATCTTCTCATGCACTGGAAAAGCAGTGAATGGATGAAAGAAAATACCTTTTTTTTTTCCCCACCTTTGATGAAACACGCAAACTGCATCAAAAGAATAGAAGACTGACACCAGAGAAGTTTAAAATCACTAGAGGAATTCAAAAGCAATTGACTGTTATGAACAAATTCCAGAGGGCTCATAATTATTATCAGACCAGTAAGAAACAGAAACTAAGATTTAATACCAAAAACCAAAATACAGAACACTACAACCCTCCACTCTTCCAACAAAGATCATCATAGAGTGTTCTAAAAAGAAGAAATAAGCTACTACCTCTTTTGGCACAAGGAACAGCCATATAGAGCTTTAATGTTTGAAAATTAATCCCAAATTACCTAACATCTGCTCTGCAATTATTGGCTTAAGTGGTGAATATTGGCTTAAGTGGTAAATACTGAAAGCTTTTCTCAGTATAAGAGGTTTGCAGCAGATTTTGTGGTGTCAGAGAGGACACTTCACATTGCAGTCCAGAAATACTGACACTCATACATCAAAAGCAGGGAACGTACAGTTCCACCTCTATTTTAATACAAAGGTCAAGAGAGAACAAAATTCATGGATCGGGAATTCACCTCTGGCAACTTATCTCCTTGTAGCATAAATAAGTACGAGAGAAAATGTCACAGATAAGTTCCTCCTACATACTGAAAGAGGTTTGAAACTGTTGTACAGCACAGCCCATTTGACAGCAGATAATCACAAGACACCAACTGCTGTGAACACAAATGCTAAGGAAGGCAGAAATTGAATAAATTAGTAGAGATACAAATTAAGTGTAGGGGATGCCTGTCCACAACATACTATTGATTTCAGTTCTCTGTTCCAGGATATAAAAAGCACTAACCAAAGGAAAGAATCGTTAAACTACAACCCAGCAGTTTCATCCTTCAAGGGCCTAATATGCAGTATCTCCAGAGAAATGAATGTAAGATTAGTTATATAAAGCCATCTAACCACGAAAGGAGGAAAAAGCTGTATTATATCTCTCCACTGTTGATGATTAAATGGAAATATATGATGGAATAGCAAGACCAAACATATATTACAACCCCATCACAGACTAAAATCATCTCTCTGCTGACTCTTCCATTAAGAAGGTGACACATTCAGAAGTAAAGTGAGGAGGATAATACAGCTTAAACTGAGAGATGAAATCAGTGTTTAACAGTGTTTCTACTCAGACTTAAGGTATACCTTCATTAACACAACTAAAAATATTTACCTTGTTACCATGAAGTACAACACATTTTAGGCAGGGTACTGTCTGTGGTCAAGGTAAAGCCCTCAAGTTAAAAAGACATTTATAACTTCTATCTTTCAGACATATGCCATACATAAATCTGCCATCTATTTCAAGCTGCTTGAAATTCATCTGAACAATTACTGACGTGTAATTTGAATTCGCTCACACAAGATTTTTTTTTCTGAAATTATCACCTCCACGCTGTCCCAAAACTACCACTGCGTGAACTCCTTGGCTGCTCTTATCAGTGGGGAAAAAAGCAATGTCTGTGAAAATGCATGAGCAAGTTAGAAAAGGACAGTTACAGGTACTGTTTTAGATTCTTTCACCTCAAGATTAATTTTAAAATATTTTAATACATTAAATACTAGAGAAAAGCATAATCATTATAAGAGGGGAAGTCAGCTTTGATATTCAATTAGGAAAAGAAAAAAGCATTTAAGTGAGTATGAAAACATTACTATATTTTCAGTAGATCACTTCGGGAGCATCTTTTTGTGGTGACAGCAACAGCCTAGCCTCAGCAAATGCCCAAGCCTGAGACCTACATGGAGAATGTCTGTATCTCTCTGATAGCCCAAGGACAGCATTCAGCACATGAAATTAGAGGGGAAACTTTGTGAGACCACCCCTGCCAACTTCTTAAGAGCCAAAGCCTTAAATAGTTGCATGACCATGTCTCAGTGGAAGTATTAATTTTTGATGATTCTCAAAAGAGAGCCAGCAGAAAGGAACAAAAACAACTAGCTACATAAAACTAGACAACACAGACTGAATCCGTAAACTTTGAATCATGTAAACGAATTTAAGCTTACAAACAAAATTATAAATTTTTAAAAACCCTACAATTTAGGAAATGTCCTCGATTGTTGTAAATTCACGTATTTGCACCAATGTCCCTAAACCCATGCAAAGAGAGGACGAGTTTTTACTCTGATTTATTTTCAAAAACAGAAAGTATTTCCCTAGCCACTGAATAAATGCACCTTTTTCCACTTTTTAAACATTTTTATTTTCTTCTACCATAGAAATAGTTTTACCCTGGAACCATTAGTTGCCATGAAAGCTCTGTAAAATAAAGCATATGAAGAGTTACTTGTGTGATAACTAATTACATCCTTTAGTTACTGCCACCTTCAGCTTTCCTCACCACCATTCAACTCCTCACTGCAGAAACATAAGAGCTAGTACTGACCTCTGCAAATTAGGAATATAGCTGCAAGGCAGCAGATCAGTGCTAGTGCAACTTTTTTTGACATCAGAGTGATAAAAGGCTAAAGCTAGTGCAAAGGAGTGGAGTCAGGTCTGGCATTGCTACTTTTCCCACTAACTATGATGACTGCTGTGACAGAGACTTCACAAGCAGTTGTTTAAGAACTAAAGGGCTGTTACAGTCAAGTCCCTGGTCAAGAGGTAGGCAAGGTCAGAGATGGAAATCCAGCACTGAAGACGCGGCTATTTAATATAAGCCATCCAAATGCTTCCTTTTAACATCTACTTTCTCTTGTCTTTATTGTCATTCACCATAAAAGAACATTAAAACCATAAGCGAAACTACATGAGATGCTTGTCTGGTTCCAGTATTACCCACACCTAGGTCAGCCCTCATTTTAGCACAGTTAAACCGAACAAACACTACTGTGGCACACAGGCATCTTTCCGTACATCCTAGCACAGAAGAGACCTGAATGTGTTTACTAAAAGCCTAAGGGCACATCTAATGCCATCCAGGAGACATTCAACTACCCCTTTACAAGTCTGAAAATTCTTTTATAAACTTGGCATAATGATCCTTGGGAATGTTCTCCTTCTTCTTGTTTGTTTTGTGGTTTGTGTTTTGGTTGGTCTTTTTGTTTGTTTTTTACAAACAGTTAAATTGCAGAAGATGGGGCCTCTGAGAAATAGAATAGAAATTGACTTGAAGCATCTTCTAGCACAAAATAATCATCACCATGCTTGCTAATGAAAACTTGCACACTCATAAAAGAAACAGATATTTTGCTGTGCTTGAACGTGTCTCCTTTTTTTTTTTGTTATTTTGTAGTGAGACTGTCAAGAAAGAATTATGGGACTGTACACAAGAAAATAAAAATAACTAGGAACCTAAAGCAGAGCTCACCTGTTTCTCGTGCTAATGATTGTTTAGAAAGCGCCCATTTGAAAACTCCTTTTTATTCTGTCACAGAATCATAGGGCAGTTATCTTTAATAGCTATTACTCAGACAGATACATAAAAAGTATCTTATTTCTCTAGTAATCTTTATTCTATCAAAAGGATAATCCTTAAATGCTATGTGTCATTCACTTTAGTTTTTTAAGGCTGACAACATTTTGAGTAAAGTGCTCTGCCATTCATGGGAAGATGTAAACCCATAATAGGATGATTTTTTTTTTCCTTTTTAAAACTGCTTGCATTGTTAAAAACCAACTGGTGAAGAGGTGGACTTACAGGGCCAGGCTTTGTCAATCAGTCTAGCTATAGTGACACGACAGTTTTATACCAGCTGAGAATCTGGCCTTTGTGGTTATGAACAACAACAGAAACTGGCTTTTCACGCCCTTGTGGCAAGAGACAGGTAAAGAAAATGCCCTCTTCCCCATCTCTTGTGACTTTTTATGAATTTGCACAATGTGCCTATCCAAACCCGATAAATATTTACAAATTATCTGCTATACAACAATTTTGCTTGAATTTATGTTCAATTTTTTGAGGCATGAATACATCTATTTTCATTAGCCAGCATACAGGTATCAGTACTTACCTATGATCTAAATGGTGAATAGAGAGAATAACCCCTGAATTCAAACGGGCTTGTTTTAAGGTCACCAGGATTGTGAATTCACATTTATTTCTTAACTTCTGAAAAAATATTTCAGCTGTTTCTGGAGATGCCTTCACGTTTCTTGATGTATCTAAAATAAACGTAAGGGGAGAAAACATTCAGTTGTTTTCTTATGTTACTTGTTGTAACATAAGAACACTCAGTTGCAAATATTATGTTACTTTCCATCCTCATTCAAATAGCTTACAAAATAACAGGCTATTTCTGAGAAGCAGAATTGAATAGACAGGCAGAAGCAGCGACCAAAGTATTTAAAACATTAGTTTTGCATGCAATGGGAGCCATTTCAACAAAAGAGAACACATTTTCTAGGACACCTATTCTGTTCTGGGCAGGGGTGATGTTTTGTTTCGATCTAGAACGTAACTCTTACTTTCTTCAGGGATGGCCAGATGGTACTTTTAATATTCCATCCAAAGTCTGGGCTCACTCGCAGTGAAGCACAGTGACAACACTATTCATGACCCTAAACCCTGACAGATGACCTGAGCAACTTTTTAATGACTTCTAAAAAATGTTATGCCTAATAGCATAAACACATAAATAAATAAACTAATTAAAAAAAAAAAAAAAAGAACCATTTACTCAGCTTTAAATAATATTTTAAAAATTCACCAAATTTCAAAATATTTTATCACTAATTAATTGTTCTATACGCCAGTTGAGGGGTATTTTCCTGCTGCTTCTTGCACAGGATGTCATGAACCTTTGTTAGAGTAATGGCACACATATAATAAAGATTTTACTTTTAAAAACCCACACACAGCCTAGACTGATGCAATATTTCTGCTGAATTTGCACGTAACATGCATAGAAAATAAAAAAAGTCCATCCTTAAAACCTCTAGAGACATAATTTACAAAATAAGATGTCAAATGCTAGAAAAATAATTCCCAATCTCCAGAATACATTATACCAGAAAAAAATTAATATACATTTTTAATGCACGAAATCAATTCATTAGCATGTGTAATCAACTGTGTAAGAACTAAATCAATTCATAAGCTTCTTGTCACAGCAATTTGACCATTCTGCTCTACTTGGGGACACTAACTCAGGAACAGCAATAGAACTGGTGATTTTCTATCAGCAGCACTGGAGCTGAGCTCTCAAGTACACCACTCTCAGCTTACACCACTGTTCTTAGAACAGTTTTATTCTTTAAGTTGGACCTATGAAGACGCTGCTCTCCATTAACAGAAACGGTTTATTTTGGTTTATGGATCAGGAATATTTTTCATATCTGTTTAAGAAATGCAACAACCTGTGCAACTGTGAAGTCCTAACCAAGCTCCTGAACAGCGTCACACCAGGTTGAATTTCAGTTGTTTTTCACAAAGGGCAATCGAAAAAGAAAAAAAAAAAGGAAAAAATTAATTTCTACCAAATTTCTGTGATATTCTCATAAGCAACTGATGAAAGAAAGTATATGCTTAACACCCCTACCCTTAAAGGAAGGCCAGCCCATACATTTATAACTATTCCCCGCCTTCTACAGGCCCTTTTATTCTAACTGGAGCTACTGAGATGCAAACACTACACTACAGATGGCCTGTGATTCAACAAGGAAACAAACCCTCACCACCACATGGAGCTCTCCCCAGCCACCCCAGTCCTCATCGCTGTGCGAGAGGCAGCGGAAACAGAGCTGTCACAACACTCACAAGACAGGAATCATTTATGAGGTTTCTTCATGTCACCCTGAATCATTACCTAATCACTGCACTGGATGAGAATTTTCCATTCTTTATCCTATGAAACCTTATCTGGGTACCCTATAATCATTCATCGTGGCCTTAGATAACCTTGTCAGACAACAGCATCAAGATCTGATTACATCATGCTGGCAGGTGATATACTAAGAAAACCATCACACTAACTGCTAGAGTGTTACATTGCCAAAACACATGGCCATTCAGTTTTGGTATTGCAAATAGGTCAGTTCATACTTGCTGCTCAAAAAAGCTACACTGCCTTTTGAATTATTACTACTCTTATGAAGCACAACACTCTTTGCTCAGGGCAGGCACCAGGTGGATTTCTTAAAAGCAAGATGACTGATCTGGTCCTTGATCTGTCAGATCCATTCTTTTCACACTAAGACAAGAGTGCAAATCCTTCCTGCCAATTGCCTTTGAACACTAGCAGGAGGTGCTTGATAGATCACCAGCTGTGCTCAATAAATATTGCTTCAGGCTTCTTCTTGATATTTGGCTTTTAGTAATCAGTTTAAGACCCAGCAAAAATACTTTACTGGAACTGGACTTCTTCCATAATAGCTTGGAAAAATCAAACTGGCATATCTCAGACAATAATTTACACTTTCTCATTAGTTACATAAAAACCTCATACTGTGAACTTTTCTAATACACAAAACCAAAGGCATAAATCTTTTCAACTTGGAGTGCAAAAATAAGGAGAGAATTTTTAGTTTGAATGAGAAATTTGTCTCTAGCCATGATACATATATTTTGGGTTTCTTTTCCTAGGATATTGCACATTTGGTTTGACCACACCACAAAAACTCACAAATCCCTAGTATCATCACTCTAATTTACAGAAACATGAAAGTTACAAAGAAACAAAAATCCAAACTCAAAGCATGTCTCACTCCTTGTTCAGGCTAGATCCTTTAAGATTTAATATTGCAAAGCAGTCTGAAATCCCAGCAAAGAAACCCACTGACCATAAGACCTGCAGGAACTCAGCCCTTCAGAAGACAAGCTTAGCAGCTGCCTGTGCTCACAAAAGCCCTCACAACTAGGACACATTTTCCCCTCTGAGAGACAATCTGCAGTCAGAGCTCTGCAGCAAACACCAACATTACACCAGTGCTTCCTGGAGGTTTCAGTCAGGTTCATGAGACAACAATTACTGCACTGTAACAAAGACAGCAAGTAACTCTCACCAGGACTCACTCCACAAGTCCAAAGAATTTCTACCAGTACAAATGGGTATTGGAGAAAGCAGCAGTTTTACCCTTTGTGGTCACCAGCTTTTAACTGCTCTCCTCAGCCCTGTGGTGACAACTGTATTCATAAACACATATGAGGAACCATTACAGGCAACTGATCAAGTCTCACTAATCCAGCCATGCCTCCTCACCAAATTAAAAAAAAAAAAAAAAAAGTGTTGCAAGCAGCCACAAACAAGTTATGGGAGGTAAGTGGGAAAATTTCCATACATAGCTCCAGCGGCATGCTAAATCACACACTGGAAAGACTTGGGACAAGCCACTCACTAACATTCATTTCTAGACCACAATAAAAGAAAACAGTTATTAAATTGAATGAGCAACTTGTCCAAGCAAAGGGTATGCTCTCAAATTTTTGAAGAGCATCTAAAAGTAAAAATACAGTATGAACTGAATTGTAAAACAAATTCCTGCAGAATAGTCTTTGAAGGAGGCATTCTAACTAATTGAGCTCCACAGTTTGTTTCATGTGCACATAATCAGCTTTTAATAGCAGCATCTATAAATCAATTCTGCATCTGACTGTAGGTCTGCTGAACTATCCAGATTAAATTCTAGTGGTTTGTGAGAAAAAAGAGGGCTGAAGGCTAAAATGAGGCTGAAAAATATAACTGGCTCAGTTTTGTTCCAATTCCCTACACTAGGAGGGATGAATGTCACAAGCATATATTCACATCCTGTTACTTTCCCACATTCAAATTTTTGGTTAATATTTTGGTAACTAGGGATTTCACACAGCCTTCAAAGGGCAACTGTTTACTTTATATGGTTCTTTTATTTAGGTAACAAATATAAACTAAGCTGCACCCAGCCAACAGGGCAGCATGCAAAGCCAATCCAAAGGCAGAATCTTTCCAAAGCTGACAGAGTACAGTAGGATTTTAAGTGGAGCACAGTGCATTCAAATTCAGGAGTCAAATTCCTTTAATGAAAAATGAAGATATAAAGAAGTAAAACAACCTTCATTAGACAAAAGCCTTGCTAGATGTGATATACATTAAATCCTTCAGTAGAAAGGCTGGTTGTTTTCCTATTTGAACTGATACATAAGATCAGCTCATAAAGTATTTTGAGCTACTTTACCTACAAATTTTTCTATTCCCTTTCCAAAGATTCTCAGTCGTTTCAGAGAGAACAGCAAAACAAGCAGTTGAAGTTTTCCAAACCCACGTGAACCTGAGTTGGACTCTCCAAGGCTGTGGGAAGGAGATCTGCAAGAGTCTGGAGGAAGGTGTTGCAGTTCTACCTGAAGTTTAAAGGACTACAAGATACGGCGTCAGCACTAAGCCTGTAAGACACCCACTGGGGCCATTCCCAAAGGGTGTGCTTAAACTACAGGGCCCAGGAGCACTGCCCAGTTCCCAAGCCTGGCTGAACTCTAGGACTACCATCAAAACATACGTCAGGATACAACCAGGTGTATCCAGACCTCTATGCACCCAAGTGCCCCCCATAAACTGGATCCAACCTGGTCTCCCCAAAACAAACACTCACAAATGCCAGGAACAAGGACTCTAGTAATTAATTTACCAAGTGGCATGATCAGGACCTTGGGATACCACACAGACTCTTTAGGGACATAACCTACAAACTGCCCTTGTATTTTTGACACCACCATGGTGTGGTGTTTCTGCCTTCTTATTTCCACTGAAGAAATGCTTCAGCAAGGATGCATGCAGATAGAAATGCGGTGGATGAGAAGGAGAAAAGGAAGAGGGCAAAATGCTCTTCAACTGAAACTAAACAATGGAAACATAAACTGACTTGAAGCCAAATCATTAAATCAAATAAAAACAAGGGGGAAAATGTCACAGTTTGTTCTTGCAGCATTTGGGGAGGTTCCAACTGCCTTTGCTTTGTAGCTTCCTCTGTTCTGAATGTCAGCCACAGCTTTGGTATATCATCCAGCAAGGGCTTTCCTCCAGCTCAAACCATATGCAAAGTCCCACAAGTCACAATGGACTGACACAAAAGACTAGAAGACTTGTCTCTGAACACGTTTTTCCCCAATTATATTGGCTGTTCATACTTACATTCTTAAAAAAGGGTAATCATATCACTTCTGGCCAAAACTCTGGCTTACCTACATGCTACATACTTTGATGATTAAAGTCATTTTGGCACAGCTGAGAATATAAATTCACTGTGGGACAAGAGGAGGGAAAGGTACTGAGAGCCTGGACAACTAGGCTTGAATCAGGACAACTAGGCAGATCAGTGCTGCTGATCTGAAACAACCAAACCATTATTATGGACCTAATCTTGCTTGTTTAATCAGGAGCAGTTGGTGCATTTGTCTAAATGATCATGGTTTCATTTAAAGTGCTTCACTTGAAATGTTTTCTGCTCCATGGTCAAAGCCCACAGAGAATTTTTGCTTGGTTTATTAAGCTTGTTTGCACTCTTGTTTTTTTTAAGCTAGAGAAACATTAACAATTGTCAACTATTCAAAAAAAACCTGAAAATAGAACATATTTAATAGCGAGAAACCTTCTACCGTATGATAGATAGAGATAATTGAGTGGTAGCAAACCCTCAACTATTTTTGCCTGCTCCTGGCACTTACTTGGATGACTCTTTAGGACAGACTTTGCAAATCCATGACTGTCTGTGGAAAATGACAACCGTAATGTAATACATATTCCCTGGGAACTGACAATACCACTGAAATCTACCTAGAAGCATTCTGCAAGAGATGATACAAAACAAGTTTGGGGGTGATTATACTAGTGGCTGGATTAAGCCTCTGAGCTCATATACCAACCGGCCGCTTCTAGCAACCAAGGCAACTCAGATGTGACTGAATCGTGCTGCGATGGATTAGGCACCACGGCTCTCTCAATCTCAGCCTTAACCTGCCAGAGCACAATGCTAAGACACTTAGACACCTTCCATCTTTCCTTGGGCTGTTGTCTCTTCAGCAAAGAGGGAATTTGCACCAGGATTACAAGCGGGAATCATTTCCTGTAATGTAAAGCAGCCCAGCTGCACCGCAAAAAGTCAAGCGTGCTCTTCCAAAAATGTCAGGTCCATGAACAAGGATTTCACGACTTTTGGACTCAGTAGGCAAAAAGTAAATAAATGATAAATAGTTATAGAAAAGGTTCTAGTGACTGTATCTGCAATAGCATATTTCTGACAATTTTTCAAACCTTTTTCAAATGACAGGATAAGAAACCTAATCGCAGGCAAAGCTGAAATTTGAACGTGTAGGACTCCAGATTAGAAGTCTGTATTCTCAGCACAGGAGGCTGAAACAGCTGATTTGCTAACAAGCAATACAGATCCTGCCACACTAGATCGCTAATAAAACAACTCCTCCCAAACTGCCACAGAAAATGAGAATGTGCTCTCCTGAACATTTCTGAAAGGAATTTCAGAAATGTATAGATCAACACACAGGGAAGCACCATACATACAAAACTACTATCAGGAATTTTTAAAGGCATACACGATACAGAAAACTTCTTTTCCTTGTACACCAGAAATACTATCCCTTTCAGAGAAACTATCACCAGGAGAGAGGGTGCTACTCAGTGGGGACCTACTACATGACAGCAAACTAATGAAGATAAAAGACTTCTGTTCTTGTTACTGAAATTCTACTCCTAGGAAATTAAAATGTGTGCTGCTTGGTATGCTCTGCACCATGTATTTATCATTGTAATGCTTTCTGGTGATTTATAGGTTCCAGGTTATCAATTATAAGACGCAATAGCTTTTTTGATCACCAGTTTTTCCTAGCCTATACTCCAACACTATTCTTAAATCCTTTTTAAGTTTTGAAGACACTTTGTATGTACTCCCTCATCAGTAGAATCACGTACTACTGCTTAGAATTATGTTGTTTAGGTTTTTCACAGCCAATACTGCTATAAAACCTACTATGTTTGAACAAGGACACTGATGTAGCACAGAGTGGGATTTGTTTCTTCATTTCAATAGAGGTTCCAACTATATTTAAAAGGTTACAGTTACTATAGCTTTATAAATATATATGTGCACATAAACATGCACACACAGAGCTCTCTTTAGGCACAAAACAGCTTTCTAGAAGCTGCTTTGAGAACACCTTGAAACCTGTGGAGAAAATCAAGCCTGCCTTGTTTTCCTTGCAGCTGCCATCTGTGGCGTATGCACCTAGTTATGCTCGGTTGCATTCTGTCACATGAGCACTTTGTGTCAAACTGACCTAACAGCAAACAAAAATATCACAACAAGAAGTGCTGTTAACACCCGGACATTGAAGAGCAGAAGAAAAACAATGCATCTTCCAGTCCTACTGGTACTGTAGTAAGGGCATGACACACATGAGAACTGCTAAAAGACTGATTTTATTTTCAGTCCCTCATTGTATAGCATGGCCAGGATTTTAACAGTTACTCAATTCACAGCAAAAGGGGAGGACAGGAGGAGGAGGAGGAGATAGTGTTGCCGGCCTTTTCCAAATGAAAAGGCAGGCTACCAAATGCAAACAAAGCCTAATCAATTAAAAACAATAAAGTGCAACCTTAATGGCAATAATAAATCTTGCAAGTAGATTATGCTAGATGTATATCAAGCTGCATTACATGCCCTACCCTTCTCTCTGAAGACACGACACAACTCAAATTCTGAAATATATCATATTTCAGTGCTGAACTATCATACAAAGACAGACCGTGTAAGATTAGCACCCACCATGGCACCTCTGAATTAAGATCATGCTTGGTGTAGGCAATCCAATACCCTCTCAGCAACACGTCATGTCTCCCCCTCACTTGATTCTCACCGTGCAAGTGTCAGTAAGACTTACTCATGGTCTCTGCTCAGACATTTTCTCTCAAAACCTCCTTTTGTTGTAACCAGTATGCTGTTCCTGAGGACCTGACTCCTACAGCCTGTGTTTCACAGATTCATTTAGGCTGGAAAGGACCTCTTGAAATCATCTAGCCCAGCTGTGAAATCATTTGTGGATGACCTAGAAGGTTTGCCTTTTTTGTCCACGAAGAATCTGCTTCTCCCTCTTGGTAGTGATTTGGATCTCTCATCCTAGTTCTCCTTCTTCTCTGGCTTTCTAGGGTGAAACTGTTTTTTGCCCACATTAGGGTTAACTGCCTTCGGCTCACCAGAACTCTATGTGTTGAGAATTTAAGTGCTGATTTCTTTTCACGCAACACAGGGGTGAGCTTAAGAAAGCATTATCATTAGATCATTTTGCAGACAACCACAACCATGTGCTCTGCATGGAAGATTAACTTCTGACACAAGAGAATGGCCAACAGACACTGACACAGATAGAAAGCTCCAGAAAACTTAAACCTGTATCCTAACAACAAAAATAGAGAAGGGCAGGGGGAGGGAGGCCACCACTGGAAAAAACTGTATCTGAATACAGACACATCCAACAACTCCGTTGTTAGCCACAGGTCTCCAGCAGCAGAATGAGCAAACAGCAGCAGACGGGGGCAGAAGGCAGGAGACTGAACTGTAAATAGAACTCAAGCACCAGCAGAAACAGGAAGTGGCAGAGACCACACCTGAGGGTAGAGGAAGGACACCAACGCCACCAACCATACTGTCATATTTGGAAAAATCTCTACTCACAGGATATCTGTTTTGATGCCAGGAAAAGGAAAGATTAGAAGGTTTTGAATTGGGAACATCAAAGAGGAGAGATACCAAGGAATACCATATACACAACTCAGCTGTGAGCAGGGCAGACAGGTAGAAAATACATGGAATACTCAAGCCAACCATCACCAGTGATTTCAAGAAAGCTGGGAAAGACCAGAGTTCAGATTCTCCAGAAGTTCTTATTTAATGGAATCCATACTTCTGTGAATATGCCCACTAGCCTTGATGAATCAGCTACAGGTTTAAACTCATGCCCAATTCATAAGCTCGGATGAGTTAAAATTATCAAATGTTTCCAGGCCCTAATTTGCTCTTGTAGGCTTATTTTAGCACGCCATCATCAAAATATATTTAAGTGCACCAAAGAACAAGTTTCAGGAGAATACAAAGGCACTGGTTAGATAAGTGTGTACCAGGTGTTTGATGCTACTTTGTGTCTTTGAAAAACTCTCCCTATACTAGATCAATTTCACCAACACCCCCGATTTCCAGAGTACAGAAAGACTTAAAAGGTCATCCACCCACTCCCTAGCCTATTACCTGAATGGCTATGTACAATGACTACAACGGAGCTAATGTTTCCTAGATATTTTATTTCATGCTATCGTCTAAAAAAATCAAAAGTATGGAGATTTCCACCACTTCTTTTCAGCAGCTATTCCACAATCTAAACTAGTTCACTGTGGAAAGTCTTCTTTTATCTTAAATCCTCTCCATTTGTAGTATCATTACATTACTCTTACCTCTAGCTCTTTGAATACTAAATAATTCCTTCATTTTAAACCTCTAAGAATCTTCTAATACTAGACACTTATCATACAACACTTCTGTCATTTCTTGGACAAGCTGTACATACTCAAGTTCTTTCAAAAGCTTTCTTACTAAGCCAGTCCTTTTGCTACTGTATAATCAAGTTTGCTGGTTTTCTCTTCAGTCCCTGAAATTCATTGATATTTTTCTGAAATGCAGAAACCCAGAATGAATGCAATAACCCAGATGCAATTATTTTTAAAAATTCAACCTCCCAGATCTCTTACTCCCATATGTTTTCCTTATGCTAATGGTGTGTGCAGGGATTCTTAATAAGAGCAACACTGAACAGGGTACACAAGGTTTCCCTCAAGTCTACCCTCTTCCTTCAATGAGAGCTGAGCAAATCTAGGGACTATTTCAAGTTCGAGGCATATTAGTTAATGTTACAGAAAATCTTAAGAGTGCCTTTGGAACAGCCGGGGCACAATATGCAAATACATGCTTAGGGAGCTATTAAAACACAGATTATTGACCTCAAAACTAGAAAAGATCCTTTGGAACCCTTCTGGATCATTACACAGCTGTATCTAGAGACTGATGGACTTCCAGACAGAGTGAAGGCTGGTACATGCCGTCTTCTCTTTTAGGATAAACACTACGGATGTTACCACCATCTAATTATACTTAAATGAGCACTTATGCTGGGGAAATTGTATAAACATTGCTCTAACAGAGTGAGCAACTCTACAATTGGAGGTCTTTTTCTTATTATACTCCATGTTTTCAGAGAAGGAAATAGCCACTCAAATTCCACTAAAAGAGTTCTCAGTTATGGATCGCTAGCAATATTGATTGTAATGGCTCCCTTGGAAACATTACAGTCTATCATAGCAATGTCGGTGCTGCAGCAACTATGTTAATCTGCTAAAAGGCTTTTGAACATTGTGTCTTCAGAAATCTCTTTTAGCCTCCTGGTCCTTTTAGACTATGCTCATGGCTTTAGCACCTTGCAACAGCCCAGAGCTGTGGAGCAGCAGCTCACGAGATGACTCGACCGAAAAGTCAGTTGTCTAAGTTTGCGCGTCTCTCTGAAGTCATCAGCATAACACAGCCCCCTCCAAAAAACCAAAAAAAGTGTGCACCAAAAAAGAAAATCAAATAAAATGTTAACAAATAAGAAGAATTTTTTTGCTGTAAAATTCTTCCACATTGAAAATGGCTACAAAAATTCTGTTTCTATCTGAAATATCTCAGTGAACATTCATAGTAGGTATTTATTGTGGAAAACATGTCCTGGCAAAAAAAAATTAAAAAATAAAGTACCCTTTCTTATACTTCTCCTCAGACTTTCCTGAGAGGAAATTGTTTGGACAATGCCAAGATGTAAAAAAAATAGCATTTCTTAAACACTGAGACAAAATATAGAGGAATTTAGACAAAACAGATGGAAAGAAAAAAAAAAAAAAAACAGTGAAAAATCCTTTTTCATCCCTTATGCAGCTGTACCTTGGCAGCACAGGTAGGAGAATACAGCTGCTCAGTGGATCTGCACCTTGGCACAAAACCAAACAGGACAAAATATATGGAAGAGTCACTACAAAGACATACAGTTTTCCATGACAGCTATATAAAATTTCCAGCCCTTATCCAACAGTTTTAAATAACTTATGAACTCAGTCCTGTACCTCCCTTAAGACTCAGTGGAAACAGTGAAGTTAACCACACTTAGAGTTATTATTCCAAGGCAGCACCTGTATACCCTGGAGGATACAGACTAGAACATAAGCTGGGGAGGAGGAGAGAGCAGAAAACCTATTTCCCGCATCTTATAAGCAAAAAGTAGGGGAAAAACAGACATTGCGATTGATCTAAAAGGGATGTGTAGGAAATGTTGCTGTCCTTTGTGACATCTCACTGGAGAATGAGCCATGCTGCAGTGGGGGGAGAAACCATAAAAAAAAGATTAACCTAGCAAGTCTCAAGCACACTTTGTGACTATAGAACTATGTCACAGCAAAAGCAATTACATAAGGGTAGCGAGACCTCATTTTCCCCCGTCACTTCCTCTTGCTAATGCAATCCTCCCCCAGCAATATGGAAAGATGCACTTGACAGCTACCTAGAAGGGTCACTGTCCTCTCTCCCAGGGCACACGTGCTGCATGTGCTGGGTTCTCTCTGGCAGGCAGGACAGACGCTGTCCTGCTGTCAACATCACATCTTTTAACTTCAGCCGACACCACTGCCCCCTGCCACACTGCCAGGAGAGGCTGCCAGGTGAGCAGCCATCTGTACCTGCCTGCTCTTGATGGGGACATCAGTATGGAGAGCGGCTCTTTGGCCCCACTCCTCCGACCATCAGGTCCCTTCTCACAGCACCAACCAGGGCTCTGCCCCACAGCCCCAGACTGACAGGTTCTTAATGTATTCCCCTTTCATACGTTCCTTAGAGCTATACATCATACTCATTTTCAGCTTTCCAACAAAAACGCCAGGTTGAGCCCCGAGATAATACAAGCCTCGACAAAGATTTTGTACTTGCAGTATTTTAGAAGAGGCCTCATTGTAAAGGCAGGAAGAAGCAAATGCAATTCTGTCTGCCAATAATCAGTATGAATTGTTTGGGGCAATACTGAATGTATAAACAATACATGGTTATTTGCATCAACCTGAACAACCAGACACTCATTAAAAAAAAATTTAGAGATCCATCATTGTCCCAGTAGAAAATAGACCCCCAGGGACTTCAATTTATTGTAGGTATCAGATACAACCTGGCTGTGAAAAGCACAGGCTCAGGTCTACAAGAACACGATAAAACACAACACTGCTTTAAATGGAGTCACACCCTGCTGATAAATAAATGCAGGTATTAATTCACTCCAACAGCTGAAGTATCAGAGACTGGAGACGTCAGCTGTCCTACCAAGCCCAGGCAAAGCCAACAAAGTCACGCTGGAATTTACCAGACTGAAAGGTGACAAGAGCCCATATCAAGATACATGGAAAGAGATGCTAGTAGGAAACAAAAATCAGGAAAAAAACAGAAACAAAAACAAACAAACAAAACCTCAACGATAAAAAAACAAACAAAACACCAACGATAAAAAAACAAACAAACAAACAACAACAACAACAAGCAACAGCAACCCTAAAGGCTATAAAGGGAATATTTAATCTCTGAGATTATATCCTTTCCCTCCCAAGAAAAAGCCCACTGCAGAAAATCAAAATAAAACAAAAAAAAAGAAAAGGACAACAAAATAACACTTCGTGTAAAATACCTTTCCTTGGGATTAATCATGACAATTTTTAGAACAGAATTTAAAACTACTTTGTTGCTTAACACTTATACTTCTGTGATAGTAATGCCTAATACACACCCTTGGCAACAATACTTTTTTGAAACTTTCAGCATAAGACAGTTGCAATCCCCAAATGCCACAGGCCAAGTTTTATGTCATTCCTTGACACTATTTTGTATCAACTCTGCACTAATGACTACATTCAGGGATTACAAGCTTTTCTTCTCTCAGTTTCTGTACCTGCCATACATTAGGTTCCCCATTCACTTTCCATTTCTCAGCCCTACCCTCTTCTGTATAATAAGCATCAGTCAGAAACCCATGATATTTAAGTCTTTCTTCCATAACTTTTTCCCCTTTATTTTACAGATAAACCAGCACAACCAGCTAGCAAGCAACACAATCTCCAGTTCTGGGAATATTCATGAGTATTCAGTGGGGGTAAGTGCATCATGTTCTCCATGCATTAAAATTCATGGTTTAGGATGGAAAATGGATGCGGGATCCTTACATGCTACCTCCTTTTTTAGGTGGGGTCTTCAAGTAGCAGACACTTCACAAACACCTTCTCTTGCTACCACTGTTCCTCCTTCCCAGAAGATGCTGCTGAATATTAATTTCTTCTGGGGCAAGGGGATGTCTTGGAGGAGCAGCTAGACCAGCAGGCTCTAGCAAAAGCAGCGCAGCTTTTCAGGGCTCTCCTGCTCTCCTTCAGCACCCAGCCTGGCTCCCCAGCAGCATCAATCACAATCCTGGCAGTGCCCTACCACAATGCTTACTGTTTGCACAGGTGCAGAGGCAACTTCAGAAAGGTCCAGAAGTGGAAGGCAGCAAAGGGAAAGCTCAGGCTGTTATTCCAGACACACCAAAACCTTTTTGGCTACCACACTGTCACAGAGCAATCACTTACATTAGGCATTTCTAACATCAAAAAACATGCCAGTGCCTACTGAAATTAAGCTTTGATTAAAACTTTTGTTATCTACAGATGATCTCTAAGATGGAGGTCCCACATTTTGAGGATTCAGTTTCTGAGAGAAACTAGTTTGCATGCAAGACAAAAAAAGCTGCAGATAGGTATTCACTCCGCAGTCAGCTAAGCCAGTTGGCAACATTAACATCCTCGTTCCCAGCCGGCTGTTACCACTCCTCTGGGAGATGGATACAGCTGGAGAAAGGGGATTTTACGGGACTCTCTAATCCATGTCACCACAGTCTGCCAGGGTCGCTCCTGAAGCTGGCTGATTTTGTCATCAGCAGACATGGGAACACTCATATAATCTCTTGCTTTGGAAGAATTGTGGGGACAGTAACCTCTAGCTTCTGGGCAGTGACAAGCAGCTGGGAACAGTAATATTTTCAGCAGGCTCAGCTGGAACCTGAAGAAAGCATCTGCCCATAGTTTCAATGACAGGTGGCAAGGAAAAAGCAGCGTGTGTGAAGTGCATAGGCAATGTAAATTCCATTTCTGTGAGAGAAAGTTTACTCACCTCTGCTTTTAAGGCTTTATTTTCAGCTTCTTTATTTAGTAAATGTCCAGAGATGGCATCATGAGACAAAAGAGACTGAACTTTCCAAAGGGATATAAGACAGAGTAATATTGTTTTGCTAGTATTTTAAAATAACGTGCTATGATCCAGTCATACAACAACAGGTAAGAACACATCACTTATACCAAGAAGCCTATTTTAGGGGGCTTTCTTCTGCCAGCATTTTGTGCCAGCCAGCACCAATTCAAAGAACAGTACTGCAGAGTCCTTTCATTCATCCCACTGACAGATTAAATTATTTTCTGGTGTTTTATAGCACATCTTGATCCACATCAGAATATACCACATTTTGCCTCTAAAATTGTCCTTTCTCATCAGAAATACCAAAATATTATTTATAACCATATTATGAATTATGGCATAGGAAAAAAAACCAAAAAAAAATCAAGCAAACAACCTCTGAAAAAATTCTGAATTCTGCATTCAGATACATACGCTCTCACATTTTCATGACTGACATTTCCTTTTTATCTTTTCCTTAAATACATGTTTCTGTGTTTGTAACCGTCTGACTGCACTCTTCTGTCCACCTTTTAGCCTCCTCTTTGAGGAGAATACAGACCTTTTGATGGGCATGTACTGTACCTTACACATCACCTGGCTTTCATTTTTGTTGCCTCTCATCACTTGATTCACAGTGTACCTTCCACTACTCTCCACTGGTGCTGGAGGCAGTTGGAAGGTGTCTCTATTACTACACACACACTCTTTGGACAAAGATAGTCTAATAAATAGTATCTGCTTTCAACAAGAAAGACCCAGAAAGACTATCAAAATACTCTATCTATAAAATATATATAATACAGAATTTAAAGAGAGGGTGACAAAACATTATTGCCTAGTGAAATGCCAGAGGAGACCAAGTTACTCTTGCAGCCCTTCTTTAGATTGCCACACCTTAGAACACCTACTGCCACTTGAAATATCTGGTTTCACTGGGACCTTACATGAGCTTAATGTTACATCTCCTAGCATAGACTTGAGGCAGTCATCCAAAACCCTCATCATCCTTCAGCCTCTGTTGTTGTGGTTTTGTCTACCTCTTCAAATTTCCCTGCAGTTACATTTGCAACAAGTGCTTTTGGAGCAATATGATTTCCATATTTGCATAGGAAAATAGCTACATTGGACTTTCATCTTCACCTATCTCCTCAAATCATATTAATGCAGTATACTTACAAAAAAGAATGACAATGTGTATTTCTCCAAAAGAGAACTACATCAATTTAACTAAATTAATTACATTCAGTCCACCCATCTGGTTTGGGCTTTACCAAAGTGTCATCCCTGTTTTGCGAAGAGAACAACAAAGGTGTTGAAAATTTCACTGACTTCTGCAAACAGTTGCCAAAAGAGAGACATTTGTGACACAGATATTCTGACTTCTGTTCTGCTGCTCTGACCAGCAGAGGAATAATTTTCCTCTCAACATATTTTGACATAATAATATCTGCTGTTGGCTAGAAAGTGCTGGCAGATGTTCACATACAGCAACACTACTGTTTTTGAAGACTTCCTCCTGTTTTCTATTCATAATTGTACCTTCCCAGAAGCTATTCTGGAACATTTTACAATTACTTTGCAAATCACATTTCCAGAAAAAGAAGTCCCTGCAGCTAACTAGAGCCAGATTAGAGTAGCATTCTGTTGCTACCATCCATGACAACCAAGGTGCGCGAGACACCTAAAAAGCTTTAGAACCCAGCACCTAAATCTGCTGAAGTCAAGCACAAACATACAAAAAAAAATTCCAAGTAACAGCAAATTTCAAATGGCTAAAATTATTTCTAAATCAGGAACTGTATAAGGAGCAGTCTAAGTTATCTTGACTGGACAGTCTCAGACTAAAGCTACTTTTAGAGAGTAACTGCTTAGTGTTTTATATGGTCTAGAAATACAAGTACCTTTGAAAAGTCAATTACACAAGGCAGAATTTGCCAGAACAGCCAGTCAGATGGTAAACCCCTGTATTGAAAATTGATGCTACATCTAATTAAGCAGTCAAAACTGACTTTTTGCCTAGAAATTGAAGTAAAGAGACTATTCTGCTGTAACTATATGCATAATTTTCCCATCATATATCTTTAACTGCCTATTACCTGTTGGCAGTTCAACATGCAACATTCTTAACTTCCTTCTAAAATATAGAACAGCATTTAGGACTTTTGAATGGTTTAAGTTTATGTAAAGTAAGGCTTTACATCAGCTGAGAATGTGGTTTATCAAAAAGGCAACATACTAAAGTGTTGTAAATATGTATATGATACAAGAAAATATTCGCTCTCTGAAGAAACCAAGAGACAAAGGATCACAAGTTGGAGCTTCCAGAGTAAGTTCATAGATCATTTAAAGTAATTTGCATCATTCTCACAAAATCTTTTCTGACTAGAACCAAGGCTTTAGCTGGAATAAGGAAAAACCCACATAGACAAACCAAATTTCAAGTCAACACATACACGTATTTGAAATTCACACACTGCAAATACATACATTAAGAGGCACACATTGCAGCAGCATTCCCAAAGTGTGAGTTCTAAGAGCAAAACAAAAATGACTAAGTGGACCCAGTGGTCTGATCAAGGAAGGAAATGTCTGTATTTCTAAATTCAAGTTCAAAAATGAAAATCTCTCTTCTCAGTAAGGACCCCATTTACTGTAAGAAAATCAGTAGTCATCTTATGCAGTAGCAGGGAAAATTACCTCCAGTCCTGCAGGGCATTAAAGACTTCCTAAGGGACACTGAGTGACTTCAACCACCCTTTAGACACAAGTGTTTTCATCCTTGTTATTCCCCTGATTGCCCATAACAAAATAAAAGGTTGCTGTGAAAATTTAAAACTCCTATCTTCTTCTGTTACAAATAAACTGCTAACCCATTTGGGAACTATGTACACTCATAATTGAAAAGAAAGAGGGAAAAACTTGAAAAAAAAGAATTCTTTACTAACTCAGTAATTTTTTGTCACGACACTGGGAAAATATACAAGAAAGTCTTACTCTTCCAATCTCGAATCCTGTTACCACTGAAGACAAACTGAGTTTTAACTTCCCCCCACTCCTTCACCCCAATCCACTATAGCACAATGGGGCTTCAACTCAGAACCATACCTTATAAATTACACCTATTTTAGGACACCAATCCCACTGACAAACAAATGTATTGCCATTCTAAGCAGTCAGCCCCTTCACAGAGGGCTCTGCTCAGCACCCATAAGCCCATCACAGATGTTTAAAGCCAGCATGTGCCACAGTTTCTGAATGCATATGCCCATGTGTCTCCACATTCATGTCCATAGTGACACATGCTGGCTGTTTCAGGGAAGAACACCGCTAGAGAGGTCACCTTAAAAAAAAAAAAAAAGAAAGGAGGAAAAAAATCCTTTGGCAACTATTAGCTTCTGATAAATTATCTCATTAATGCAAACATGAAAAAGAAATTCCCTTTCCAGATCTTATCTCCTTGAATCATAACTTCTGTATGTGAAACACAGGCTCTTGCCTGTTGCACTAGAAATCTGTTCAGATCCAAGCTGAAACTCCAGGCATGACACAAGAAGCCAACAATCAAGTTGCCCTATCTTAAAAGTGCAAGCAGATGTGGAGATTTGCTTGTGCTTCATCAGATGTTGAGCCACATTCCTTCTTCGTGTTTAGTCAGAGATTGTAAGGAGCACTAATTCATCTTTCAGAGAAGAGACTTGCTTCTAAAGGCCAGTTGTAGGCTTTTTTTTAAAATTAAGATAGAGCTGGTGGTTTTTTCTTGAAAATATTGTTGACTCCGGCTTCATTTAAAATATCAGTATGTTATTAAAGTGTAATTCAAAAACACACTGATAATGAGCAAGTGTATGGAATGTAACCAATGCCAATATATTCAACGAGATATTGAGAGTTATTTTGCAGTCTTTTATGAATTACAGTATAAAAAAGTTTAATAATATTTAATAAACTCCTAAATGTATTTTTGGAAGATGGAAGACTACTATTTTATTTCTATTCCCAGTATTAACAAAGAAACAATCACAAGCTCTAAAAGAGACCAAAACTCATTCTTTGTTTCTCAGGAGGAGTGTGTCACAGAATCTCCAAAGGGCCACTTCGCTTAGGCAAAAAAAAAAAGGGTGTTCTTATTTGCAGCCATCTGCCTCCCTCCTCCGGGGCACTTCATTTCAGCATTTTGCTCGATTCACATAAAACTTTCAGTGAGGTTTTCCTTAGCTGGAACTGGGATATGTTTAGCGTTTCCCAAGTAAAGCAGTAGAGTGGGTGGTGCTATTATTCATCACCGCACCCCACGACTCACAAAACATGCCATCTGCCATCCCCATTCCTGCTGTACTTTAATTAAGCGTCTACCAGTTAAAGAAAAAAAAAACGGGGTGAGAGAGAAAAAAAATTATAAAATAATGGGAGGAGAGCTGTAAAGAAGAGTGGAAGAAAAGCGAGCAGGAAAGGAAGGGATGGGATCCCGATGTCTCAAAGCGAGCAAACCTCGCAAACCTCGCGCGGTGGGGGGACCCGGCGGGGCGCGCTCCGTGCGCGGCGCCGGGGCCCGACGGCCATGGCCGGAGTTGCGGGGCCGGGGCGGCCGTACCTGGGAAGAGGAATGCTTTGCTCCCGTTGTGCAGCCCCGGCACCTGGCGCACGCCCTCCGTGGAGCCTCCCAGCTGTAGCTCGGACAGCACGTCGATCTGCAGCGAGGGGTCCACGCCAAAGCCTGAAACTGACCCAGAAAGTGCCGTCACCCACCCACCGACACCGCAACTTCCCGAACCACCCCCCCCCAGCTCCTCCGCCCCTCTCCGCACCTGCGGCTGCCCAGGGGCCAGAGCATCGCCGCTGCGAAGCTCCGCCGGCCCCGCTACCGGGTACTCTCCCGGCGGATCCAGCATCCGCCTACCTGGCCCCAGGCAGAGGAGAAGGCAGAGCGTGCTCAAGCGGATGCCCGACTCCATGGTACAGCGATGCGCTCAGTCCATAGTCCCCCTCCTCCGGCTGCTGCGGGCGAAAAGCCTCCGGGGCACAGGCTGGGTCCCTCCCCGCCTCTCACCGAGCGGCGCGGACCCCGCGCCGCCCCGCAGCGCGCATCACGGCGGGCGCCGCGCCGCCCCGCCGCCGG
>VWPU01015235.1:0-18053 GCA_013398955.1 Callaeas wilsoni
AACAAAGCTGCGCACACATCCTGCGGTAACGGCCCCGCGTGTGCGCTGACCCGGCCGGGCAACCTTCACCCCCCGCCGCTCTCTGCCGGGGGGGCGGGGGGAATCATGGGGGATGCCGTGCTGTGGGAGGGCGGGTGAGGCCGGGTTTGGGGGGGCGTGGGGGGATGCCCATCCCGGCTACCTGGGGCGCGGAGCCGGGGCCGGCGGAAGTTTTGTTTCTCTGGAAACGGGCCCTGCTGTGTCAGCGGCCCCTTTGTGCCGCTTTGTCCGCGCCCCCCGGCCCCCAGCCCGGCGGCGGGGCCGCACCTGGGGCTGCGGGGGGACAGGGACCCCTCCGGCCTTCCCCCCCCGCGCCCTGGCCCCCAGCGCTCCCCGGCCCCCGCTGCTGCCCGCGGGCTGCGCTGCATCCCCCGGCGGGGCCGAGGCGAGGGGGATCGGATGGGAAAGGGGGGGGGGGTGACTGTCCCCGAGGTCCCGCTCAGCGGGAGCGCTGGTAGGCATGGAAACCCCCCTCCGTTCCTCCGTCTGTCCGTCCGTCCTTCGCGTTCCCAACAGGAAAAGCTTTGGAGAAACGGCTCCTCCAGCGGCACCCGCGGGGCCGCCGCAGCGCATCCCCATCGGTGGCGGTGTCACCCCAAGTGTCCCCGCGCGGGGTACCCCCGGAGATGCCCCCGGAGATGCCCCCGGCGCTGCGCCCCCCTCCCCGTTGCCGGTACCGGCGTCGCCCCGTCGCGCTGGCAGATGTCGCGCCCTGACCTCGGGGAAGCCGCCTGGGGGGGGCTGTGGGAGGGATGTGGGGGGGACGACGACACGGTGACGGGACGATGGGGACGGGGACGCGCCGGCGTGTGACAACAAAAGCAAAGTAACAAAGGACCCGCCGGTGCCGTTCAGAAGTTGGTCCCGGCGCCGTTCGGGGCTCGATGGCCCCAGGGGCAGGGTCGGGGGGGGCTGTTTGCCTGGCGGGATGTGCACGCAGGGGGTGGAGGGGGTTGTGCCGGGCGTCACGAATGTCCCCGTGTCTGTCCTCCCCCCTGCCTCGGTGGGAACAGGCAGGAGCCGGCCGAGGCGTCCTTGACATGGATTTTGTGGTGGGGATGCGGGCAGCCGGCGCCGCGCTGCCAGGCATCTGCCCGCACCTCCCTGCGCTCCTGCCTGTGCCTCCTGCCCGTGACACGAGGCGGGTGGGCAGCTGGGTGCTACACCCCAAAATTCAGCCTGTCCCTCCTCTTCCTCCTCTGTGGCAGAGGTTTGTGCCAGAGGAGACGCCATGGAGGTGTGGGGGGTGTTTTGAGGATCCCCGACCCTGAGGGTCCCTCAGGCACCGGCATCCCCTGGTGTCACCAAGACCTTTCCAGGCAGGTGGCAGCAGTGCAGGTGCTGCTCGTGTGCGACCTGGGGATGCCGCAGGGTTTGAGGGTGACATGCTCTCCCCGGAACTGTCCCCTCTCGACAAATCTCCTGTGCAGGGCGCTGGGGGGACGGCCAGATGCAGGGTGCTTGGCCCTCGCAGCCAGCACCTGGCAGGCACCTCCTGGTGTGTCCGTGCAAGGCTTGGCCGAGGCTGGATCCAGCCCCAGCTGGTCCCGGACCCTCCGCCTCCCCCAGCAGGGACATTCCCCGGGGTGGCCACAGCGGGTGCCACCATTCCTCTGCCTCCCTGTTTTGTTTTCCCAAATCCCGGTGTAGGAGCAACCTCTTGATTAAGTGTATTAATAGTTAAACTTTCAGCTCATAGCTTAAACTCACCAGACCACGAAAAGCTCCCTCCTTTACTCATGCTCTGGTGCTCAACTAAAATATTGCACTCAAAAGGCTTTTTTTTTTTTTTTCTCCTTTCCCCTTCCTTTTCCCCTGACTCGACTTTGACTCCTGGGAGCATGGGGAGTCTTGTGGGACTCCCAGTTGTCACTGCTGCCCCTTGCAGCCACCTCTCTTCACAGAGCCCAGGCATGGAGCTTGGGGGGGCTGAGTGTCCCCAAAGTGATTGGTGCTCTTGAAACCCATCCAGGTTGGGGAGGAGGATGAGAGCCACTATCCCAGGAAGAGGCTGGCCCTCCACGCAGTTGGGGACATGAGAATGGATGGGCTGTGGTGGCTTGGGAAAGGATGGAGATGCTGGCAGTAGATGGTGTGTGGCATTGGCTGTTTTCCTGCCAGGCAGGTGATGGGGAAAGAGGAAGGTGGGAGGTTCAAGCATGCCAAGTGCAAGATCTTGCACCTGTGTCGGGACAGCCCCCAGTCCTGGCACAGCCGGGGGGGTGGGTGGGCTGGGAGCAGCCCCGTGGAAAGTGACGGGGGGATGCTGGTGGGTGACAGATGGGACATCAGCCGGCACTGTGCGCTCACAGCCCAGAAAGCTGAGTCTATCCTGGGCTGCACCACAGGCAGCAGGGTGAGGAGGGGGTGCTCCCTCTCTGCTCTGCTCTGGTGAGACCCCCCTGGGACACCACATCCAGCTGTGGGGTCCCCAGCACAGACAGATGTGGGGCCTGTTGGAGCAGGTCCAGAGGATGCCTCGGAAATGGTTCGAGGGCTGGAGCCCCTCTGCTCTGGAGACAGGCTGGGGATGTTCAGCCTGAAGTAGAGGAGGCTCCAGGGAGAACTTACAGCTCCTTCCAGTGCTCAGAGGGGTTTCAAGAGAGCTGGAGAGGGACTTTGGACAAGGGCCTGGAATGACAGGACAAGGGGTGAGGGTTTTAATCTGTAACAGGTCAGGGTTAACTTGTACATAGGGAAGAAATGTTTTACACTGAGGGTGGTGAGGCCCTGGCACAGGGTGCCCAGAGAAGCTGTGGCTGCTCCATCTCTGAAGTGTTCAAAGCCAGGTTGGACGGGACTTGGAGCAACCTGGGGTAGTGGAAGGTGTCCTCACCCATGGCAGGGGGGTTGAAAGGAGAGGAGCTTTAAAGTCTCTTCCAACCCGAACCATTCTGTGACTGAGTGCAGGGAGCAGTGGTGCAGGAGGGGCAGGAGGGAAGAAGCATGTGGGCAAAGGGGTGGCTGGAGGAGGAGCCACCTCCAAACTGGTGGCCGGTGGGAAATCCCAGGCCAGAGTGGAGGAAATGTGCGTTTGCTGCTGCTCAGCAGTGGCTCTGCAGTGGGGATCAGTGCTGCAGCTGCCTTTGCCTTCAGCAGAGGGGCATGTCCTGGTGGGGAGGCTGTGACTCGCCATCCTGGGGGGCCCTCTGGAGAGCATCGAGGCATGTGAGTGAGGAGCAGCCTGCATTGCTATCCGCGTCCTGTGTCCCTTGGGACACCCATGGGGCTGGAGCCTCAGGAGAGCTCCAGGGATAGCAGGCAGCAGAACGGTGTGACCCCAGTGAGTGGCTGAGGGTGACCTGTAGGTCCCTTTGCCTTTGGGAAAGTCCAAAGGGCACGTTTACCCTGGCCATGGGCCCTCGGGCACCTGACATCCACAGTCAAAAAGCTTTGGGGTCTGTCAACATCTCAGCGCTGGTGATGTGCCCGTCCTATGGTCTCTCCTTTTGGGGTGTTGGTCCCTTATATCTTTAGGGTGATTTCATCCCTGGTTGTCTTTTCCCATGTCTTGCAAGCAGGTGGAGTGTGTTGATGGTCCGAGATGACAGCCTGTGCTGCACATGGGTGGCAGCCTGTGATTATGTGGATAAAAGGATTTTTGAGGTCAGA
This sequence comes from Callaeas wilsoni, assembly GCA_013398955.1. Taxonomy (NCBI): domain Eukaryota; kingdom Metazoa; phylum Chordata; class Aves; order Passeriformes; family Callaeidae; genus Callaeas; species Callaeas wilsoni. Next base: position 3,652 of record VWPU01015235.1, read on the forward strand.
AGGTTTTCCAGGGGCTGCCTTGGTGTCCCTGGTTTCCACCATCCACGGTTATGTCATGGAAAAGGGACTGGACTAATGGCTCCCAGGTTGTGAGCTTGCCTTGGGATGTGTGGGTCTGGCTCGATGTCCTTGTCCTGGAACAGTGTCACTTGTACCAAAGCATCTTCCACCGCCGGAGCTGGGACACCCTTTGTGCTGGGAGGATGAGGATGCATCACCTCCCCACGGTGATGCTGACAGTGTGGTGGCCTGGGCATGGGAGGAGGATGTGTGTCGGCCATGACCCTGGAAGTGGTGGCAACGAATGAAAAAAGAAAAGCTGTTTTCTGATTTTCCAAGCAGGATGTGCTTTTCCATCTCCACCCTCCCAGCTCCGAGAGGTGGGAGCTGGAAAACGGCTCGGGTTACTGGCCCTGCCCTGTGACAGCCCTGTGATATTTCGGTGGGGGCGCAGTGTGGGTGATGGGTGGGACCTGCCCACGGGGTGAGATGTACCCTGTCATTTCTGGGTCACTTCTGAGATGGGCTTCATGCTCAGGGTCTGATTGTCACCTGGGTGGTGGCAGGGCTGGGAACAGTGCTGTCCTGGCCTTGTGAGTGACTCCAGTGCGTTCTGGTGGCTGCTGCCACCCATGATACCCCCAGCTGACCCTGGCATACATTTGCTCAGCACGCGCTGAGCTCCCTGGGTGTGATGCCTGCTGGAATGAGGATTGGGTTTGTGCTCAGGTGTGATGAGATTGGCCATGTTCCTCTCTGGCCTCCTCTGGTGCCGCTGTCCCTGGTCACCTCTTGGTTCGTGGGTGGTTGACTGTGGTTGGACGCAGCCCTCATTTTGATGGATGTTTTGGTTTTGCCTTTGCGAATCTGCCTTGAGTCCATGCCTGTGCTCCAGCTTTTTTAGGGATACCTGGGCAATGTCTATCTCCCGCAGTCTTCCATGTGGAGTATTTGTCCATGCCCAACTGAGCAAGGCAGCTCCATCCACTCGGTCCCCGGGTTCTCTCTTGGTGTCCCCAAAGGTCTTGGTGTCATTGGTTCTCACTTCTTTTCACTGGGACTTGCCCTTGTGGGTTTTGTGCTTCTTTCTCTTCCTCAGAGATGGGATTTTGGGATCCAGATCCAAGTCGAGTCTCTCATTTGAACATCCTGAAGGCTGAGACATTCTCACCTGAACATCCCAACCCTGAAAGGTCCCAGGTGTTTGCAGATCCACGTGCCTTTACCCTGTAAGAGCTCTTACTCTGCATCCACTTGCTGCTCAGAGGCAGATTCCTGCTCTCCTGCCACTCCTGGACCTGGAGCAGGGCCAGGGAGGACCTTTCATGCCCAAGGAGTTTTGATGCCTTGGGAAGGGCGAACAAGCTGTGCCCACAGATGATGCTTGGAGGCTCTGTGGGATCTTGCTCCTTCTATAGACTGCTGGAACAGTTTGGGCAGGAAGGGACCTTAGAGTCCATCTAGTTACAACCCCTGCCATGGGCAGAGACACCTTCCACTAGACCAGGTTGCTCCAAGCCCCGTCCTACCTGGCCTTGAACGCTTTCAGGGGTGGGGCAGCCTCAGCTTCTCTGGGCAACCTCACCACCCTCACATGGAAGGATTTCTTCCTAATATCCAATCCCAGACTTTCCTCTTTCAGTTTAAAACCCTCACCCCTTGTCCTATCATGACAGGCCCTGGTGAAAAGTCTCTCTCTGACTTTCCTGTAAGCCCCTGTAAAATGTTGAAAGGTTTTAGAGCAGGTCCAGGCCTCACCTGGGCCATGGGGAGGTGGCAGTGGCTGGTGGCCAGGACATGGCAGCACACTGGGTTATCCTTCCCCACCTTTCCCTCCTGCATCTGCACCGTGCCCTGCTGGAATCCTAGCGGGGAGGCAGGTCCCAGCACCCATCACTCCCGGGGTGCCCGTGGCCTCTTTCCGCCTGTGCCCCGCTGCCAGCCGGGGACTTTTCCCCCAGTTCCCGCGGCCGGTTGGAGCGGCGGCCGAGGATCGCTGCCTGGGAGCGCTCCTCTTGCCCTCTGCTTTACCTTCTGCATCTCACTAATCTGATGACCGGAGGTATGCGAAGCATTTCAAATATGGCCTCGTTAGCTGGCTCCGGACAGAGCACGCAAGAGCCGTTTCTTCACACTCCTATTCCAGCCGGCTGTTGCCATTCCCTCCTCCCACGGGCATCCCGCTGCTGTTTGCCCCGTTCTGGCTGGGATCGGCACAGCCGGCTGAGCCCATCCTGCGTCTGGGGAATGAATGTGTCCTGCTGGCCATAGCGGGGGTGTTGGGTTCTTGAACGATTTGAGAGCATCGTTAGGTGTGTGGGTGGAGGGCGAGTGTGTGCTGGGGATTGGGGTGTCCCCTCTGCCCACAGCCTTGGCAAGGGTCCAGTCCTCCCACAGTGGACCCAGCGCCCTCCAGGACCTGAAGGGGATCCCACGGCACACGTGACAGTGGTCTTGGGGAGTCTCGGGGAATCTCAAAGGCGTCAGGGTGGGGGATGTGGGATGGTGGGTGCTGGCTGGATACCGAACTGTGATTGCCAGGCTGGGCTGTCCTTCCCCACCTTTCCTTCCTGTATCCATGGGAAGTACCCAGTGTAGCAAGTGGACTTGGAGGAGTGCAGTGTCAGAATGGGCGCAGGGGAGGGAGGACCCTGATATCCCCAGGGAATGGGTGCTGTCCAAGGGGACTGCAGCTCATCTGCGCCTGGCTCTGCAGGGTGGTCCTTGCAGGGATGCCGTGGCACTCATCTTTGTCCCTGGGATGGCAAGTGGAGCATCCCATCCCTCTGTCCATCCGCGTCTGTGTCTCCCCGTTCCCTCCGTGCCCTGGGTTGGCACAGCGTGCTGCCTGCTGGAAGGGGCTGCCGAGTTTCTGCCTGCTCCCAGTGCCAGCACTGGTGGGGACCCTCCATTCTTGATGTCCCTAGCGTCCCCAGCCTCACCACGGTGACAGCATGAGCCTGGCACCGTCTCCCCATTCCGCTATTTAAAGCTGAGGCTGGGGAGAGAAAAATAAACGAGGAGGATGAAGATGATGATGGTGGCTCCGGCCGCTCTTGGGGACAGCCGGCCCCGGGGAGGGGATGCCATGGCCTGGCACAGCCGGGCACAGGGCTGGGAGCTGGACGCCAGGCGTTTGCGCTTTAATGCATCAGGACAGCTTGCAAATTCCAGGCTGGCGCGGCGAGGTGCCGGCCGCGGCGGAGCGTGCGCGGTGTCGCGGCGAGGGCCGCGCTGCCATAACCGGTTAGCTCGGCCAGCGCCGCCGGGGCGCGAGGCCCGCGGGGGGCTCGGGGCAGGGCACGGCTGCTGGCAGCCCCTGCCTCCCACCCAGCCGGGGGGGCCGCAGCAGAGCTGGGGGGCAAGCCCGCTGCGAGGGGGGCACAGCTGGAGGTTGGCGTGGGAAGGGCAGATTTATGGGGATCTCTGTCTCCCCTATCAGCAGGGACCTCTGTCCCCTCTGTCCCTCTCCTGTCTGCAAGATCCTTGTCCCCCTCATCTGCAAGGGTTTCTGACCTCTCCTTCTGCAGGGATCCCTCTTCTCTATCCCCCTCAATCTGCCAGGACCCCTGTCCCCTCCTGCAGGGAACCCTCTTACCCTTGTCCCCTCCTCATCTTCAAAGCCCCTGTCCCCCTTCTACAGAGCCCCCTGTTACCTTATCAATGGGGAGCCCTGTCCCCACTTCTTTAGGGACTCCTGTGCCCCCATCCTCAAAGCCCCATGTTCTCTCTTGCCTTCAGGCATCCCTGTCCCCCTGTTCTGCTGAGAACCCTGTCCCTTCATCTTCAGAGCTCTGTGTCCCCTCACCTACAGGGACCCCTGTCCCCTCATAGGCAGATTCCCTGTCACCCTTCTCTGCAGAGCCTCCCATGCACGAAGTCCCCTGCTCCCCGTGCCCCCCTTCTGCAGAGGCCTGTGTCCCTCCATCCACTGGGATCCCAGTACCCCCACATCCACTGGAACCCTTGTCCCCACATCTGCAGCCCCCTAATTCTCCCATCTGCAGGTCCGGGGTGATTCCCAGTCCTGCCGGGCCAGGGATGACCTGGAGGTTGTTCAGGGGCAGCTGGTGCCATCTGAATCCCCTGGAGAGGGGGTGACCTTTCATCTCTGCACACGGGGAAACTGAGGCAGGGAATGGCACTGAATCCTCTCTGAGAAGTGGTTTCTCATCCTTTCCTCGAATATTTCCCCCAAATCTAAGCCTGTCAGTGGCACCAAGACCCCCAGGCTTTACCCCTATCTCCCTGCTGCCAGTGCGATCTCCCTCATCCTCACATTCAGATTCCTTAAATAAAAAAAGCCTTTATAAACATGTGTTGCCACCTCGTTGGGAAAGATTGGAGTCACCTGTAATGCTAATCCCGAGGCACCCTGGGGCTATGGGTGCTCCCTGGATTCGTTCCCCAGGGGCTGGTGGAGGAGGGGGCCTTTTGCTTTGCGAAGGCGTTGGGGGATTAGCAGGAGGATTGGTAAATCTGACCCCAGGTAAAGATTAAGACCCAAAAAAAAAAAAAAAAAAGGAAAAAAAGGAAAATCGTTGTGTTTTTTCCCGTGCCTGATGCACCGTGAAGATTAAACTGGGATGAGTCTGTGCGGCAGCCAGTTCGATTAGGGGTGGGGGACAGCAGGGAGGGATGTGAGGATGGCGCAGGGATGGGGGCGGTGTCTGGGGGTCTGGAGATGCCAGAGCTGGGGGGAAAGGGGAACCTGGGGGAATGGGGGAGCTGGGGGGCCTGCAGCCAGTGCAGTGGGGTCACCAGGCTGCCTGTGGTTGGTGCTTTGGGGGACAGCCATATCCATAACCACTGCCAGCCTGATCCTGGAAATAGCTGGCACTGGGCTGTGTGGGGGCGGCTTCAGCAGCACATCCCAAAGGCTGATAGCTCGATGGATAGGGCTGGAATGCACCCTGGCAGTGGGGAATAAGTCCCCCACAGCCAGCAGCTGCCTCCGTTAGAGGTTGGATGTGCTCTCATCCCACCCAATGTCCCTGGTCTGCATCCCACAAACCATCCCACCATGCAGCCACCTCTAAGGACAAACAGGGACCTGGTGCCTAATATTCCTTACCTTTGTCCAGGCCCCCCACCTTCCATGGCTCTGGGGTGGGGAGGGTCCCAGCAGAGCCCCGTGAATCTTGTCTGTCCTGCTGGTGATGCTCCCCTGGGAAATGATGGGAAAGGGGACAAGGGGCTCCCCTCCAGCACAGAGAGTGGGGGACATGTCCCTTCCCACAGCCAGGGTGTTGGGAAGGGACTGAATTCCCTGCCGTGGTACTCCTGTGTCCTTTTGGTGATGGAGGGGCAAAGGAAACTGGGGAAACCCCCTCAGGGCTGTCTGGCCATTCTGAAGGACCGTGTGACCAGTATGTGTACTGGGAGGAAACTGGAGTGGCTGTCCTTAGGGAGGACCGTGGAGTGGCTGACCTCTCCATTGGGATATGATTTCTAGGGCGGCTGAGCACTGGATTGGGGTTCCAAGCAGCAATTTGGGGTGTTGAGTGCTAGGTCGAGGGGCTGAGCACCGTTTTGGAGAGCTGGCAACTATTTTGGTGGTCAAGCATTGTTCTGGCTTGGGAGTCAAGCACTGATTTGGAGATTTGCTATTTTGGGGGGCTGAGCAGCAGCTTGAGGGTTATGCACTGTTTTGGGAGGCTGAGCACCACCATGAGAGTCACCATTTTAGGAGACTGAACCAGCTTGAGGCTCAAGTGCAGTTTTGGGGGCCTGAACCCCAGTTTGGGGTCTGGGCAGCAGCTCAGTGGCTGAGCACTGGTTCAGGGGGCTGAGCACTGTCTTGGGTGTCAGGCACTGTTTTGGAGGGCTGAACATCATCTCAGGGGTCAAGCACTTGTCTGGGGTGTTCAGCACCCACTCAGGGGTTCGGCGCTGGCTTGGGGGGATGAGCACTGACTTGGGAGTTGAGCACCGTTTGGGAAGCTGAGAGCCAGTTTGGCCACCAAGCACCAGTTTGGGTGGCTGAGCACCATTTCAGGGTGCTGAGTACCTGCTCAGAGGTTGAGCAGTGGTTTTGGGGGTGGTTTAAGTGCTGTTCCGGGGCTGAGCCCCAGTTTGAGGGGCTGGATCCTTCCTGAGAGGGCTGGAAGGGCACCCCACTGAGGGTGTGCTCCTGTCTCACATCCCGTACTGGGGTCCAGCAGTGCCAGGGCAGGGGGTTGTTCCTGCTCTGTCTGTGCTCCCTGTCCTCAGCGTGGAGGGGCCTCTGGATGGGGAGTACCAGGAAAAGCTGGCTCTAGGTCTCCTCGCAGCACCAAGTGTGTGGGCCCATCCCAGCCCTTCCCTGCCTCAGTTTCCCTCCTGCAGTGGAAGTGGAGCATCCCCCTTCCTCTTCAGGGATCTCCCCGCTGCCTCCTGCCCAAAGTAGGTTCTGGCTGCTCTCCCACTGGCCTGCCATGGGCATCCCTTCCCAGACAGGTAGGGATGGGAAGGGTCATCTCATCCCCACGTCCAGTGGCTGGGTGCTGGTGCCCTGGGCAGCACTGAGGCACCAGGAGCATCCCTAAGTGTTTCTCTGGGAACTCAGGTGTGATGGGTGTCCTGGCAAACCCTCACGCAGCCACCTCTATGCTGGAGCCTCAGCCTGCTCTCCCAAAGGTCCTGGCAACCAGAAATTGAACCTGCCTGCCTGGAGCAGGGTGGCCCTCAAACTGGTGCCAGTGTGTGGGGAAGGGGGTGTGTGGGTGCAGGGGCACCATCCCCTGCCTGCTGAGCTGCTGCCATTGGAGTGGGGAGAACCACGATCCCCTTCCCAGGGGTCTGCAGGTCTGGGGAGGTGAAGAGGAGCCCAAGCTGTCTCCATCTGTGGGGCAAGGAGGGCATATGCCCAATCTGTGCTTTGTAGGTCACCTTGAACCCTGCTGGCCCCAGCTGGCCTGGGGACCCATCTGACACCCTGCCCATGCCTGGGCCAGCAGCAGCTGCACCATCCCCTCTGCCTCAGGTGAGGCCAGAGGATGGGACAGGGCTTTTTCCTGGCCTCAGGGCTATGCTATGTACCAGGGCTTGTTCCTTGTGCCAGCATTTCCTCTGGAAGCACCCTTGGGCTCCTTTCTGCTGGAGGATGCAGCGCTCTCCTCTCCCTCCTTGGATGCTCCTCTCCTCTCAAAGGGTGGGGGACAGATCCAGAGCAGGAGGAGGATGCCTGTGGCTCCATGCCCAGGGTCTGCATCACCCCACCAGTGCCATGGCCCTACAGGCTTCCCAGGATGTGTTGATACTGGGAGCTGGTCAGGGTGTGATGATGGCAGAAGGTCTCCTCATAGGAGAGAGGCATCACTGGGGACACTGGTCTCTCCAAGTCTCATCCTGGAGGACAAAATCATGCTCTTCCATTCCCTGGATGGCTTTGCCCTGAGATGCTATTCTTTGCTGCTTCCCAAAGCTCTCCTGGGGGATGACCATGGGGTGAGGGCTCAGGGGTCTCCCTATGTCCATCCCAGACCTGCTCAGGAACCCATCCCAGAGCTGGAGTCAGTGCCCTGTGGTGGAGAGTTGCTCCTGGGTCCCTCGAGGGCAGATACACCACACCCAGCTTTACTGCCCCTGAGCACCCGCCATAATTTACTGGGTGGAAATAAGGAGAAACTTGGAAATTCAGGGTTGGAGAAAGGCCTGGGGATGCTGGGGGGTGGGAAGGGACACAGTGCCCCAGGCCAGGATGACATATCCTGGGCGATGCCGGGATGCTGAGAGCATCCCTCTGAGTATTCGCCTGGGAATGCGGCCATAGGTGTGCGCGGGGAGGGGGGCTGGGTGCTCCAAAAGACACAAACCCGCTGTGCCCTCAAGGCTGAGACTGCCACAAACTCATCTCGATGGTGAAAACAGCTGGGGAGCGAGAAGGGTGCTTGGCCGCATCCCTGCCCAGCTTTGCTTCAGCCACATCCTGTCAGGGGCGGGGGATGCCTCGCTCCGGAGGGACCCTCCGGTGGGCTTTGTGCCGGAGGGGCCGTGTCGTGTCGGAAATCACGTGGCTCTGGAGCCTTGGGCTTTACGGGAAGCCAGGGTTGAGGCGAGGGGCAGCTCCCATCCCCCCGGGATGGCTTGGCCGGGGTTCAGCTCGGGATCGGGTCCCCAAAGCAGCTGCCCCGTGGCGGCGGCGGCCGCTTCCCGGCAGGCGCGGGGCGAGGGGTGACGGGGGGGACGAGGAGCCGCCATCGCTCCCCGGAGCAGATGGTCCCTCGGCAGCAAAGCTGCCCCTTCCGCATCGATTACCCGGGCCGGCCGTTTAACGATCGCTTTCCGGGGTTAATTAAACTCTCCTCGCCGAGGGCGGCTGTGCGGCGCGGCCCTACCTGCCTGCAGCCCTGATGCAGCCCCCCAAAACGGGGGGGACGAGCTTGTGGCTGGAGCTGGGCTTTGCTTCCAAGCCAATCCTTAATATCCATCCCGGAGTGCAGCGGCTGTGCCGCGGATATCGCCACTACCGTGCCTTCTCCCCGGGGCACCCGGAGCAAGGTCAGCTGCCGAGTCTGGTTGTATCCCACTTTCCAGGCAGCGTGGGGTGCTGGAGCAGAGGATGCCCGATGTTTTCCCCTGACCGCTGTTTTTTTGGGAGCGATCCGCGCTACCTCCCTCCGTGGGGTTTGGTCTGCGCCCACCCATGTCTCTATTCACAATGATTTTGGAGGAAGGCGTCGAGATCTCGGCGGCAGACGGCGGCTCCGGAGCAGCACGGGTTGCCGAGCGCGGGTCGCAGCCCTGGGATTGTCAGGAGTTGCTGCTTTTTGCATATCTAAATGTGCCCTTTCAGCCGGCGCTCTCGGTCGAAACTGCCATCTTTTGCCTCATTGTCAGCCTCGCCGAGGTTACGCATCGTTTGCTGACTCACAGCCTCCTGCTCTAATTACTCGTTCAGCTCCCTCCCTGGAGCCACCCGGCCAGTCCCGGCGCATCCCTTCCCGCTGCTGCCCCGCCGGCCGGAGGGCTGGAGCCGGGGCATCCATGCGAACCCCCCTCGCACCCGTCCCTGCCCGCGGGCATCGCTCCGCGGCTCCGGGCGCAGCTAAAATCTGCTACCCTGGTCGTCTGGTCCAGCATGCCGCTGCTCGCACCCCTGGGATGGTTTTGGGGTGCAGCCGGGGTCTGCAGCTGGGACATCCATGCAAACCCCCCTCCCCGCACCCAGCCCTGTCCATGGGCATCGCTCCGAGTCCCCAAGAGCTTCTCTCCTGGTTGCCTGCTCCAGCTTCCCACGCTCACCCCCCCATAACCCTGATGGTTTTGGGGTGCAGCCGGGGGTTGGTGGGGGCTGTCAGGGCAAACACATGGCACAGCCGACCCACCACCCAGGCGCCATCCCGGGAGGGGGTCCGGGCTGGCGGTCGCACCGGGCATCCCCCCAGGCATCGCCCCGCTGAGGGATGCTCGCTCCCACGCACCCTCCGAGCTTCCCAGGAGCATCCCTTCCCAGGAGCAGCCCTTCCCAGGAGCATCCCTTCCCAGGAGCATCCCGGGCGTGCGGCCCCCCCGGGGCGAGCAGAGCCCGGCCCCTCCTCGGCGGCAGCGCCGGCTGGGACGAGCCGCGCGCTAAACCCCGTAAGCTGAGCCTCTTTGATCCCCGTCCGATATGATCAGCCGCCGGGAAGCTCTGAGCCGGGCCCAGCGTGATTTCCAGCGTCGCGGAGATTCGAACAGACGCCGCAATTACCGATGGGATCGGGCTGATCCCGCTCTTGGCCTGCTGCTCCACACTGGCTGGGGTCCTATCTGCCAGAAACAGGGAAAGCACCAGCTCTGACCTTTTAAATGTTATTATTTTTATTATCATCATCAGCATCAAACTATGCCCCCATCCCAAGCTTGCCGTCACTGTCATGCCAGTGGGAAGAGCCTGCTCTCCTCTCCAGCATCTCCATCCTCAGATCCTTACACTTGTCAAGGAGAGGGGACCCAAACTCACCCATCCCAGCAAGCCAGATGGATGCAGGGGCTCAATTTAGCTTTAATTAACTTGATTTTTTATCTCCCCCTGGTTTTGATCGGTAATATCGAGGCGGAAACAACATCCCTGCAAATCCATCTTGCTAAGGGAGGTGAAACCAAGCCGGGTAATCCGGTGGTAAGGACAGCGCTCCGACGGGTAATGCAGTCGCGCTCGCTTTGGAAGAGGAGATATTTTATATATTTATATATCAAGGAAAAAAGGAGCCGTGTATGTGTTTGCACAGGCTTCTGCCTGTCACAGAATGGTCCAACCACACATCTTATCTCGTAAAGCCATATTTTGGCCCTTTTTTTTCCCCCCCAAGAAAGTGAATTTTAAGCGCCAGGAGACAGTGATGGTTTCTTTGGAGCTGTTAGGATCTGCCATGTACAATAAATCTGTCTTAGTTTGTGGATTATTGGCCCAATAGACCGTAACAGCTCTGTCAGCCCCTCCTGGCGCGCTGTGTCCGGCAAGCTCAGCCTTTGGTGGGTTTTCCTGGCTTTTTTTATTATTTTCCAGCAGGAATTTGCTAAGGATTTTTCTGTGCCACGTGTGTGTACAGCAGCTGATAGAGAATTCACAGGAGTTCAGTAACATTCTTAGGTTTTGGGGTTTTTTTGCTTTTAAAAAATATTTCCCCTGTGGAAAAACCCAAAGGCACAAAGTCCAAACCCCCAAAACAGGACAAAGAGGAGGGCAGAGCCTTCCCTGCCAGAGTGCATCCAGCCAGGGGCTGCCTCCACAAAACTTGTGCTGGTTGAGAACGGGGTTTTACTGCTTTCCAGTAGGATTTTCCCTGGATTGCCCCACTCCTGCCGGCCGTTGTTCCCAGTCCACTGTGCTTGATCCAAGCGTGGAAAAACAGGATTTCCTGGGGATGGTGTGCTGGCCCCTCCAGCCTTACCAGGCTGAGTAGCACATGCTCCTCTCACCTTCAGCCTGAATTTGAGGGGGCCTGAACTTCTCAGAGTGGGAGGGATCTGCAGCTGATGCTGCCCCAGCGACAGGCACCCACCGGTCCTGCTGCTCAGTGTGGTCTCAGCGTGGCCCTGGGTGACGATGTTGGGTGAGATATGGGGTGCAGGTGTAGGGCAAGATGCAGGGGTGCACAATGATGATGGGGTAGGCACTGAAGGGGGGACCAGAGTGGGGTGCAGGTGTGGGGCACAGGTTGCAGGTGCAGGCAGAGGGGTGTGGGTGCCAGGCTGGTGGCATGGCCTCGGGGGGGCTGAGTGGGACACACATCCACCTTCCTCCTTGAGGCAGCAGGAGGAGGCGTGTAGGATTTGGGATGGGGAGGGAGCAGGCTGAGCGCTCGGCGCCAGCCGGGACGGGGCTGGCAGGTGGCCCCCGCTGTGCCAGGGAGGGCGGGCGGTGCCGCGGGGGCTGCCAGCCGGGGATGCCTGTAAGTCCCCCCGGGCGCTGCGCTGGGGGAGCCGCTCTGGTCCCAGCGGCTCCGTAAGCCCATTAAGAGCTCAGGGAGCCTTACACCTCGGGGGGCTGCAGCAGGGACTTGCACTGCTTCAGCTTAAACCCCTTGAGCTGAAGCGGGGGTGCTGCTGCGGGGATATGAGGATGCCCGTGGCCATCCTCTGGAGATACCCATCCTGAATCCCCGGCGTGGGTGCTGGCTGCTTCCCTCGGGATAGTGAAGCCTGCAGCCCTGGCACCAGGATTTGGCTTTGTTGCATTGTTAAAATGCATCATCAGGGTGAAAAAGTACATTTTTTTGTCTGAAAAATCCTCAGAGGAGGATGTTCCCCCTCTGGGTGCTGTCGTTCAGCATCACAGTGTGCAGGAGAAAAGTACAGGGAGGGCAGGTAGGTCCATCTGCGATGGGGATGGGGAAGCCACACTGGTCGAGGGGAACCTGGTCAGGAATTGCTTGGGAAGTTTTTTACCCTTAACCTAGATGTGCCTTATGTCAAAAGTGTCAGGAGCTATGATAGTAGGAAACCCCCTTCTCCCCCCTCAGATAGGTCTTTGTGAAGCTCATGGGAACAGCTTTGTCAGAACAGTGAGGGAGATGTTGTGGACAGTCCGTAAAATTCCAGTGGCTCATTCCAGACCCAAGGATGGGTTTCTTTTTGTTGAATCCACCGCCGACAAGTCCATATCTGCTGGTGCTCCAGTTTGTTGGGGCATGGATTCTGTGGGCACTCCCTGCCCAGTTCATCCCACAGCCCCTGCTTGTCCCACAGCCTTGCTCGGGCTCATCCTCCATGGATCACGCCACTGAGGGCAAGGTGCAGGACTCTCTGGCATGGGGAAGAGGGAGGAGGATGGGATGGAGGAGGCTGGGGAGGCAGCAGGTGGAGGAGGATGTCCATCATGGAAGCTGAGAGCAGGCAGTGGGAACCCATTTGATTGGGAGCCCTGTGCTCTGGAGCTTCCCTCCCATGCCAGGAGCTTCCCACAGTGCTGTGGGAAGACCCATCTGGAGATGGGGATATGGGTGTTGGGTTTCAGAAAGGATGAAAACCCTGATAGGATCAAACCCTTCTGTGCAGGTGAGGGAAGATGGTTCTCTTGCAGGGGGGTCATCAATAGGGCAGGCAGGTCCTGGGACCACACTGGGAGTCCTGAACCCACCCTGGGCTTGCTGGAGAAGGGCTGGACCACCACATGGCAAGGCACCAACTACATCCAACTTGCTCCTTGTCATTCCAGCTTGCCACCTGGGAAGTGAGGGAAGGCAGAAGCATTGACATCTAACTCTAGTTTTAGTGTAGCCCCTCAGAGCTTGGGGCCAGGAAGGAGCAGTGAGCCCAGACAGATGGTGACACCCTGCAATCAGTCCCCTCAAAGCACGTCTCCAGTGCGATAAGCCCTTTTCAGCTCCCACCAAGTAGTGTTTCCTTCATGCTTCAGCTTCCCCAGGCTCAGTCTTGTGGCCCTTCCATATATTCTTCTGTGTTGTGACAGCTTTTAGATGGGTTTTTCCATGGCTGCTCTCCTCGAGGTCTTAGAGTGAATCTCTCTGTTTCTTACTGTGAGTCCTGCAGCTCTTTCAGCTGAGGGTCCTCCCATGCTGACTCATGCTGTGGCTGCTGGTGGTGATGGTGACCCCTTTCTCCTTCCCAGGACTCCAGCTCTGCTTTCCAACTGTCCTGGGGTCAGTTCCTTAAGATCTGCTGGCTTCCCCCACCTCGCCTGTGCTTTTTAAAAATTGCCATAGAATCAGAAAATGTATTGGGTTGGAAGAGACATTAAAGACTATCTTGTTCCATCCCCTGCCGTGGGCAGGGACACTTTCCACTAGACCAGGTTGATCCAAGCCCTGTCCAGCCTGGCCTTGAACACTTCCGGGGATGGGGCAGCCACAGCTACTCTGGGCAACCTGTGCCACCCTCACAGGGAATTTTCCCCTAATATCTTATCTACCCCTGCCCTCTGTCAGTTTAAAACTCTCACGCCTTGTCCTGTTACAACGGGCCATGGTGAAAAGTCTCTATCCACAGTTCTTCCATACCCTCTTTATGCATGGAAAGGCCACAGTGTCGTCTCACGGCTGTGCAGGACCCCCAGGGACAATCCGAGTGTTCCACAGCAGTCCCAGTGTTTTCTGCAGCCACACTGGTGTCTGATGAAAGACAGAAGCTGGGCCTTGGTACAACACCTCCCTGCCCTGCCACCCCATCATAGGTGTGACAGTTCTGGGAACAGTTTTCCAGGAAGAGCTTTCCTAATAACTCTTGCCATCAGGTTGCCCAGGAGTGCTGTTTTCTATCCTTTACTGCCAGGTACGGGGAAGGAAGATGCCTTTCATTTTGGGCTGATTCTTGAAGAAGCGTTAAGAACCAAGAAGGATATCCAAGAGGAATCTCTGAAGGAGAGCTTGGCTTGGGTCAGTCCATATGTGTCCTCTGGCCTCAGACGTGTTCGCTCACCCGAGAGCACGCTGTGTGTTGGGTGCAGGTCTCCCCAGCCGTGGTCCTGGCTGAAGGCAGACCTTGGAGCTGAGGACATTTGGTCACTGCTGATGCCAGTGTTGCGGTGTACCCACCATCAGCCAGGGCTCCTTGGTCCCCAAGATGTGGTACAAACCCTCCCCGTGGCTCCGCTCTCCCGCAGGATGAGATGCTAGTTGCTCCCTGGGATCCAGCAGGTGCAGAAGGGAAGAGCATCATCTTCCTCTTGATCCCAGGATGCTCCAATTTGCCTGTTTGGGTGCTGCATTAACATGGTTTCCTCGACTGCCCTTGCCCCTGAGTGTGCAGATGGCTTGCGAGATCCGGGTCTAGTGCTTTGACCATCCAACATGGAAAAGCCCAAGGAGGGCAAAAAGACGGTGAGGGGTGCAGGAGACCTGAGGAGCAGAGAAACCAGTGCCTGAGGTGTTCCCTAGGGTGAACCAAAATGGTGGAGCACCTGCCAAGCATCCCAGCCCTGGAGGTGTTGGCAGCAAGCATCCCCATCCTCTGGCGCCCAGTGTCCTGGGCAGCACCCT